>OZ022499.1:93303061-93903061 GCA_963989385.1 Ctena decussata
ATAGATAGATAGATAGATAGATAGATAGATAGATAGATAGATAGATAGATAGATAGATAGATAGACTGGGTTTTAATTTCGACTTAATACACATATTTTCCATAATGATAGATAGATAGATAGATAGATAGATAGATAGATAGATAGATAGATAGATAAGAAAAGGACCTAAATAGTGTCATTTTCACCTCTTAATTACAAGGGAGTAAAAGATGGCTGTTGGAATTCCCGTTTAGTCTTACGTATTTGAGCATGTGACCATTATATGCTATCCCTAGAACAAAATTTGCATTATGAATTGATTTTTTTTCTGAATCCATTTTTTCTACTTTTTGTTTCACCCACACATTAACATACACATTTTATTCGCAAAAACTAAATAATAGTTAAATGTTTATTTACAACATAGTATCACCTGACCATGCCTTACGCGTGTGGACAGTTGAATACATTTTACTATTTCATTCATTTACGCCCACGCCTGTAGTATACTATGAGTTGACGCTATTGCCTGTCAACAATATTTTGGCTGCTCTAACAAGCATACGACGCCCTTCAGTGATACTGCTCAGTTTCTGTATTATTGTTAAAGGAAAACATTTTACAAAAGCATCCAAAAATTTGGATTTTTCGTCTTCTGTTATGTATATTATAGGAATCATTAAGGACATTAGAACTTTTGATGAAACTTCTTTCGTTTTCGAGAAAATGAACAAAACCCCGTTTGCACTTGGAAGCAAACGGACTTTACCCAATTGCTGAAAATGTGTCTAGATTTCAAGGTATTTTTCCACAAAACACAATTGTATCGATATGTAATAAATATTGATGAAAACGAGAAATACGGCTGCTATGAGTATTATCTAAAGATGAAATGTATCACGTACACATTAAAATAAGATGGTATGTGGCGTTTTTATTGCAGCTTATGTTCGTTACACTATTGTAATTTATTTTGTTTGAAAATTTTTACAGTTTGAAAGTAAGCGGTTAAAATGGGTTTTAGACTTGGGGCGTTTATTAGCAATAATTCGGTACTGTATTATGTAACTTTGTAAAGTGGCGAAGCATGTTTGTAAAATATGTTCAGATTGTTAGCAGTAAGTTCTGATGATTTTGTTGCAAGCACGAAGTCTCGTGATTTTCGCTGAAAAGCGAGTATGTCAAAGCGTGAATTAGTGATTTGTCATTCGAGCCAAAGACAGCGTTGAGTAAGGATAGACATTGAGCAACGTGGTAGAATTTGACAGCGCTAGTGCATGCGGCAGTCAGGAATCTTTTCTCGAGTTAATTTCTCGTTTGGAAGGCGTCACATGTTGCAGACGGCCATTAGCAGAACATTTGATAAGTATTCCTTTTATTTTACAGTTAAGTTGCAAGCGGTGACAGGGCAAAATGAGAAATTTCTATTGAAATGTCGGTTTATTTCGTATTAAAATAATCTACACGAGAGACGTAGATATTGTTCAGGCTGTTTATTAAGAATCGCCTGATCTGGTTATTGTATTGTCCGTCGGTCCTTTGGTTTTGTTTTGAATACATTTCAGTTTTTGTCTTGAAATCATGTCCATTGTGCGAATTCATGGTCGGTAGGGCACCTGACTTATAAGTCTGAGGTCCTGAGTTCTATACCCGGTCTGGCCATTATTTTCTTTCTCCGTTCGCTGATTTGAAAGGGCAGTTGTCAGTTACTGGCGAAAATACGTGCACTTAGAACTGGTTAACCGTTTAGGAGGCCTACGCCTGCCAAGGAATAGTGTGGTTAGGTTAACTGACCGTCTCGACATGATCTTAGCTGTTTACCGTGGACGTAATACAACAAATCAATCATTGTGCGAATTATTATGAAAGGAGTGTTATTGGTTGAGGGAGGCTACTTTTGCTAGCAACTTTGGAAAGGATAAGTAAAAAAAATAGTTTGTATTTTTCTAGTTTAGTTAAAAGTTTATCTAAGTTCAAAATTGGAACTTTCTAGTGCTTTATGGAAGGTGTACTGATACGCTTCAATTTCTAGGTTTCATTCAGTATGATTTTAGGACGTGTGAGTTTATTTATTCCTGCTGTCCATAGTGGGACTGAAAGATTTGTTTCATAGGTTTCTACGGCACACTATTACCAATGTTTGTATAATTAGTTAGCCCTCCATCTCTTCCACTTGGTATCGGCGGTGCAGTAACGCGAACTACTCTAAAGTTTTCAGAGCAGGTCGATCGGTAACGCATTGCTTAGCATTCTTTTGCTAACGTTTCTTTTAATTTTCTAGATTGTGTCCAAATTATGACGGTGTTTTCGGTACCATATTTATGCATTATATGATAACGTTTATTTTATTTCAGTTCTGTTTCTCATTCGAATTACCTTATGGTGGTTTGGAAAGGTATAAAATTTTCAGCAGATTATGTGTTTCTGTGTGTTTACAGAGACGTAAAATCAGATGTTTAAACTGTGATTCACTGTCGAGGCAATCTTTAAAGTTGTTTTAGTAAATGTACTCTCAGGCTATATTTATGGATGGACGCTCGTTGCCTCGCACTGGACGGACACACGGTGCTAAGTGCGTGCAACCGTATGGTTACGTACCGTTAAATGTCGATAGGAGAATTGAGGAATGTCGATAGAATTGAACTGAACTGAAGCCTCGCACTGTGGTCATGGATACCTTCAGCTGAGGTGCTGTTGAAACATTATTACGAGAATTGTAACATAAAACAGCGGCTATACATTGTATTTTACCACTTTTCTTTTTAAAGTTTATAACACTGAAAGTAGGTTTATTCTGGTTGCCAATCCGTTTCTCTACGCTTCAAAGTCTCTAAAGTCCTATCCGTGGCAAAACGTCTAAAAATCTAATCGTTAAAGAAAACGGTTCAACACACACGTTTGCTTGCTATGCGCATATTGTCATACGCTAAGTAAAAAGTAAATGGGAGTAGGTTTAATCTTTCCACAAGATACAACTGTCTTCTCCCGTTTTCCCGTCTAGTAATGCTGATAATTATCAGATTATATGCGGTATAGGGAATAGGTCTCCATACCTGTACATTGTATTTTTATCATCTATTCATGTTTATGAAATCGAAAGTAGGTCATATTAGTTATTATATTAAAGCTTGTCAATCACGGTCGTTTACTATAACGAGTCTGTAGTGAGAAGCTTGTAGCGATGCCCCATGATATAATATTTCATCCCTGATAGACCAACGGGGCTTTTTCGTGAATCTCAAGACTTTGTATGTTTAAAGGCTGTGAAACAGGGTTGTCTGTAGCGAAACTTCATGACAATTATTACATAAATTCATACCAGTAAATAAGCAACTGGGCTTTTTTCGGCATGAGAGTCTTTTGTCAGTGTATCCGTCTTATTAAAATATATTTCCTTTATGTTTTAATGACAATGTGGATTTTGTCTAAGCTGATTAAGTCGATAATGTTCTATCGACGTTTTTGACACGTTTTAGTCGGCTTCGAGTCTTTTTATGTAAATTGGTATTGGCTTCTAGTGACTGACAGGGGCGTGCTGTAAAAAAAAAAATCAGTGCAAATTGGAATGTAAGCCAAATGTCTGGTTTAGCACGCTTTTTGAATAGATTTTATGATATAGAATACTTTCTTTTTGTCTGGTATTTCTGCAGGGTAGTGTAAAAAAATGCTGTCCCAATGCATTCCAAGTTTTCTCCCTTTGTTTAATTTTTAAGTTTCAAAAGATACGAACCATTACAGCTGTTTTTGCAACGGGGTCACAGCCTCGCTTTAATTCGTGTATTGTTTTCAAATAAAGGATGAAGAAATCTACAGACCCAAGCGAGAAATTCTGGCTATAAATTAATAGTATTTTATTTAGTTAATTGCTTTGTCTTGGATTTTAATATTTCCATGTTTTATTTATCACGTCTATAATGGTAACTAAGGGCGTTTATGTTGTTAAACGATGTTATTAGTGATTTATTTCTATATTTAAACAACGTGATGGTTAACATGTCAGCATTAGCAGTTGTTTCAATTTCGTGTTGGGAAAAAGTTATTTTTTCCCAATAAATGAGAATTAAAGAATATAATTGATCGTCACGTTTTCGAGACAAGTGATCATTGATAGGCCTTGTCAGTTTATTGTGACATACTCAGTTAATTTTTGAGTTTGGTAATGGTGACAGCTCATACTTAACCCTTAGACTGCTGAAAAAATAATTCACCTGACCCTATAATGGGGGTAGGGGTATCTCAGAGGCCATAACTTGCACACACTCTGGTCGATTTGCTTGAAATTTACACTCAATATGGCCGATGTTTGAGCTGCCATTTTCCGGAAGTTACCAAGGTCACGTGACCTGCCATATTTGGGTGTCACATGATACCAGCGGGAACCGACGTAGACACTTAAAAAAAAATAGTACAAGATATTGGCGCCAGTGATATGCTTTGTATGACAATAGTAATTGCTTGTCTGAGAGCCGGAGTTATTGCTGAATATTTATCAAGAGAGAAAGTTTGGAAGGATGAAGTCTAGTTGTCAGAAAAACGGGATCAAGTAAGTAGGGGTAGCCACCTGAAAAGCTGATGTTGAAAATATCATAAATTTTTGACGTTTTCTTCGAGTTTTAAAGGTCAACAAATCAATTAGGTGGGTAAAACCTTGCTCTAGTAGAAAGCAGATTCCCTCCTGCATAGGACAACCGCAAATGATGGGGAGTACTTGATGTCTAGTGTGCCTGACATGCTTTCAAAGTGACCGACCCCTCGAGAACGGCTATAGTCGCGCTTAGCAGTCTAAGCGTTAAGTTTCAAAAAGACAGCTTTGGCTAAGTTTCTTTAAATAAATAGGAAAGGTGGTCTTAACGTCTTTTAATGTCGATGACATCGTATGCTCATTTATTTTTAACATGTCTGAGCTGTTATTGATGATCGCTGAGTTGTAAGATTTTCTGAAACGTTTGTTTTTAAAATAGTATGCTGCTAAACCAGTGTTTTTTACGTCAAAGAATTTATTTTATTTTATGAGCGATTTTAGCCGAGATGTCAAATAAAATTTCCTGACTTAAGAATGTGGTCTCCATTATCATATGTATTATATGCTAGTCATATGTGAGAAGTCTCTTGATAGGGAGCCTTTTGGCATATGCGAGGGGAATAAACCAAGATAAGCTTGCGTTTGTTATCTGATTTTACATTTTGCATTTACGATAAAAGGAGTTGAATTCATATTGGAATCACGGCGTTCAGGCCTTTATAGATAGAGACTTGTAAGTATGTTTGGAAGCGATTGTCGGCTTTGAGTAACAAAAGTTGGCGTATCAAGCCGAGATTTGGAAGGTTGGTTGACAGGTATGAAGCCAAAGTTGGTGTACCAGGCAGAGCTTTGATATGTAATGCTCCAAAGTAGGCGTATCAGGCAGTGCTTTGGAAGGTTGATCGACAGAAAATGTTCTAAAGTAGGCGTATCAGGCAGTGCTTTGGAAGGCTGGTCGACAGGAAATGATTCAAAGTAGGCGTATCAGACATTGCTTAAGATGTTTGTTTGACAGGAAATGATTCAAATTTGCTTTTCATCAAGAGCTTTGGATGTATTGCTTTATGGGCATGCACCGCATCATGCGTGATCGAAGTTCGACTACGTTGTTACCGATTTTGTAGATGTCATGGAAAGGTCACTGAGTACTTTCATATTGACAATTCTGGCTTAATATAAATAGAAGTGAGAACCAACTGTCAAAAATTTACATTCCATTGAATGCATTAATGAATTATGTCCTTGCTTTTCATTACAAAAACCATTTCGCAGAAACTCAAACGACCTATTAAGACAAGTGGCTTCATATATTGAGATCAACATTTGTGAGAAGCAAGAAATAATGTAAATTAAGTTAAAATCGCAGATCGCGATCGAAATCGTCTTATAGGATATTACTTTGACGTCACTAACGCGTTCATGAATCAGAATACTGAACTACAATCATATGACTATAAGGTGTTGTGTCGATTTTCTTGTTGGATGAAGATAGTATTCATTTACATTTTCAACTTTGATATGTTTTTTTTTTTAGTTCAAATTACATTTAAATGAAACTCTGTTTCTGAATATTTACACGAATTTAGATATGATTATATACTTTAAAAAATAGGAAAATTGTTTACTTAAAAAAAAACAGAGGACCATTGGTCCTGTAGCTCACCTGAGTCCATTCATCCTTAGCACTCAAGAGTAAGAAACACTGAAGTAAGTTGTACAATTCGGCCTAATTTCAACTTTGACTGAGTTGTTATGCTTGTCCTAGTAAATATTAGCAAGTTTGATGAAGTTACAATAAAAAAGCATGTTTGTAAAACTTTTTGCCTAAATATTGCAGTAACACAGAAATAAATGCCAATTTGCACTTTTCCCAATACAAGTCTATGGAAACTTTAAAATGCCATAGTAATGAAACCATGTGGGCAAAAATAATAAAAAAAACAATATTTACATAGTGGCTAACGTCATGAACATGTATGCAAAGAATCAGCTTCATCCCCCTATATGGTTTTTGAGGAAAAGATTTTTAAATATTTTTTTCAAGAATATTTACTTAATATTGCCATGGCAACAAATCAAATTCGGCAATTTGGACTAAATAAATAGGACTACTCAAGCAACATTTCTGAAGATAAAAAAATCCAAAAATAACTGGAGGGAGATAGCAAAAACTGCAGCTTTCCATTTTTCCCATTATATTTCAATGGAAACTATAAGTTGCCATACCAACCTAACTGCTGAGGCAATTGCCATAAAAAAAACTGTAATTCTATAGAGGCTTGTAAAAAGATCCGTTCCGTAAAGTTTGAGCTTTATCGGCCACATAGTTTCTGCAAAAATAATATTTTAATATTTTTCTATTTTTAACCATTCGGTTGCAATGGCAATCAGCCAAATTGTGCAATTTATATAAATTTCATGTGGTTGATAGAGGACTACTTAAGGAACATTTCTGCAAAGTTTTGTCAAAATATCTGCAGTCACATAGCAATAAATGCAAATTTTCAATTTTCCCATTATAAGTCAACGGCAACTTTAAGTTGCCATAGCAACCAAACTGCTGGAGCAATTGCCAAGAAAAACAGACTTTTTATAGACGGTAGTACCTAGATCCTCTCTGTGAAGTTTGAGCTTTATTGGTTGTATAGTTTCTGAGGAGATGATTTTTGAATATTTTTTTTATTTTTATCTATTCGGTTGCAATGCCAACCAGCCTAATAGTGCAATTTACATAAATTTCATGTGGTTAATAGAGGCCTACTCAAAGAACATTTCTGTAAAAGTTTTGTCAAAATATCTGCAGTCACATAGCAATAAATGCAAATTTTCAATTTTCCCATTATAAGTCAATGGCAACTTTAAGTTGCCATAGCAACCCAAACTGCCAGAGCAATTGCCATGAAAAACAGTATTTATAAAGACGGTAGTACCTAGATCCTTTATGTGAAGTTTGAGCTATATTGGTTGTATAGTTTCTGAGGAGATGATTTTTGAATGTCTTTTCTATTTTTAACTATTCGGTTGCCATGGCAACCAGCCTAATTGTGCAATTTACATAATTTCATGTGGTTGATAGCGGACTACTCAAGGAACATTTCTGTAAAAGTTTTGTCAAAATATCTGCAGTGACATAGCAATAAATGCAAATTTTCAATTTTTCCCATACAAGTCAATGGAAACTTTAAGTTGCGATAGCAACCAAAGTTCTGAAGCGATTTAGATAAAAAGCAGTATTATTGGTTCCCCCGTGCCTATAGATGCTATATATGAAATTTGGTAACAATGGGCCTTGTGGTTTCAGAGGAGATGTCTTTTGAAAATATTGACGGACGACGGACGGACGACGGACGCCTGCCTATACTATAAGCTCACCTGTGAGCCTTCGGCTCAGGTGAGCTAAAAAAAAGTTATGCTTTTAAAATTAAGTGTCCATAAGTCTGCATTTGAAAATGTGACCTACTTAATGTAAAGTTTTAACTAGCTTGTGTTGTAGACAGAAACATCAATTTACTAGGTGTTCAAAGTATTGCCTCGAAATGGCAAATTTATAAACGTTAAGGTCTTTTTCTGAGATTTTAAAGAATTCAATAATTTAAGTTCAGATTTAAAGCTTTTTTGAGGACATCGGGCTGAGGTTATGGTTGAAAAGACTAGGCTTTATAGAGAATTAATGTGTATGTAACGCAGTACGGGAGATAAAAGAAAGGGTTTTCGTGTCGCAGTACTGGTAGTTAAAGTTGATCAGAGAATGAAAGCGCGTACGTATAGTCGTATTGGTGGTAAAAGTTAACCTGAAGGAAAGCGGACACTTATAGGAGTACTATTGGTATTAGTTGATCAGAGGAGTAAATTACGTATGTAATCAGTATCGGTTGCAAAAGTCGACGGGAGAAGGAATATTGGTACGTATAGTAGTACTGGGGTAAACTTTTGACCCGAGAAGGAGTACTGGTGCTTAAAAGGAGTGTATATATTTATAGCATTATCGATGTTTCAAGACAATGCGTACAGTACATATATCAATTTTTGTGGTAAATTTTTTCTGAAGATTTCTTCGAAGTATTTGTCTGCATCAAACATTTATGTAATTTATGTACTTCGATTTAAGTCATTCATACGGATTTTATATCATATGGTTACGCTGGAAAGTGTGATAATCGTCTTATAAATAATAATAATAATAAAAAAATATATGTATAAAAATTCATACAAAGAAACGGGTTTTCTCAAAAGTGGTTTGGTTTGCATTGCTGAGGGTCTGGCGAAATGATTATTGTTTGTTCGATACAGTGAAGGTAACTTGAACAGTCTAAAGACAGTTATTTCATACAAGCGTCAAGCAAAGAAAGTACTTTGAAGTATTAGATTCTGAATTTGTGTTTTAGATCAAAGTGAAAAATATAATTTGTTATTCGAGCAGTTGTCTGTTGGCATTTCCTAAAATGATGTTTGTTATTTCTGGTGTGCAAGAGGTGTTAAGACTTTTTGCAGCTGAGTTGTTCTGCAAATGCATTCGTGTTGGGAATTTACGAAGCTGTATTAAGTTTTGATACAGTAAAGTAGTAAGTCAGCAGAGTGTAGTGGCTGGGGTTGTTAAAATATTTCTATAAAATATAAATGAGTTATGTTCGGTTGAGACATAGTCGAGTTAGAACATAATGTAATTTATATTTTTTTGAAAATTTTTACAGTTTGAAAGTAAGCGGTTAAAATGGGTTTTAGACTTGGGGCGTTTATTAGCAATAATTCGGTACTGTATTATGTAACTTTGTAAAGTGGCGAAGCATGTTTGTAAAATATGTTCAGATTGTTAGCAGTAAGTTCTGATGATTTTGTTGAAAGCACGAAGTCTCGTGATTTTCGCTGAAAAGCGAGTATGTCAAAGCGTGAATTAGTGATTTGTCATTCGAGCCAAAGACAGCGTTGAGTAAGGACAGACATCCCCCACCCCACCCACCCTTTAAAATCACGAGTGATGCTAAAAATAAGTTGTTCAGCGAGATTATGAAACAAGAGGTCCATGATGGACCTAAATCGCTCACCTGAGTTATGATGAAATAACATGGAAGATCCTCTATTTGATGATGGTTCAATTGAAGCAGTTTTGCACTTTCTAATCTATATTCTTACAACGTTTCATTTAAATTGGATCAAAACTGTGCCCTCTAGAGTGTACACAATGTTTTTCTAAGATCTGACCTGGCAATCTAGTTTTTAATCAGACATTATTCAGTTTCAAACTTGGCCTACATTTCATGAAGATACACATTCTGACAAAGTTTCATGAAGATTCAATGCAAAATAAAGCCACAATTGTGTACACAAGGTTTTTCTATGATTTGACCTAGTGACCTACCGATAGTTTTTGACCCGACAATACCCAGTTCCAAACTTTTCCAAACCTAGATTTCATTAAGATAATCATTCTGACAAAGTTTCATGAATATTGAACCAAAACTGTGCCCTCTAGAGTATACACAAAGTTTTTCTAAGTCTGACCTGGTGACCTAGTTTTTGATCCAACATGACCCAGTTGCACCCTTGGTCTAGATTTGTTGAAAATAAACTTTTGACAAAGTTTCATGAAGATTGGAACAAAACTGTGCCCTCAAGAGCATTCACATGATTTTTCTAAGATCTGACCTAGTGACCTAGTTTTTGACCTGACATGGTCCAGTTTCAAATTTGGTATATATTTCATAAAGATAAGCATTCTGACAAAGTTTCATGAAGATTGGCTCATAACTGTGCCCTCTAGAGTGTACACAAAGTTTTTCTAAGATTTGACCTAGTTTTTGACCCCACATGACTCAGTTTCAAACTTGACCTAGATTGTATAAGGATAAATATTCAGACAAAGTTTCTTGATGATTGGATCATAACTGTGCCCTCTAGAGTGTACACAAGGTTTTTCTAAGATTCGACCTAGTGACCTAGTTTTTGACCCCACATGTCCCAGTGTCATACTTGGTCTAGATTTCATTAAGATAAACATTCTGACAAAGTTTCATGATGATTGGGTCAACACTGTGTCCTTTGTGTCATTCTAAGATTTATTTCTATTTTAGCTCTGGCGGCCATTTTGTTCAACGGAGTGGAACCGTTTTAGCAATTTTGGTTCAGGGCCATGAATCAAACATTTCTGTGAAATTATTTTGAAATCGAGCCATTGGCTTCAGAGGAGATGTCGTTTAAAGGTTTTTTTCTATTTTTAGATTTCTATTTTTAGCTATGGCAGCCATTTTGTTCAGCGGAGTGGAACTGTTTTAGCAATTTTGGTTCAGGGCCATAAGTCAAACATTTCTGTGAAATATTTTTGAAATCGAGCCATTGGCCTCAGAGGAGATGTCGTTTAAAGGTTTTTTTCTATTTTTAGCTCTGGCGGCCATTTTGTTCAGCGGAGCGGAACCATTTTAGCAATTTTGGTTCATGGCTATAACAGAAACATTTGTGTGAAATTATTTTGAAATTGGCTTACTGGTCTAGGAGGAGATGTCGTTTGAAGAAATTGTTGACGGACGGACGACGGACAAATATCGATCCCAATAGCTCACCTTGAGCACTTCGTGCTCAGGTGAGCTAAAAAGAGGGGTTATTTAGTTGAACCAGACGTATGCTTATTATCCATGTAAAAAGCTTTTAAAGAAACGTAATTATGGTGTTCAGCATGTGTTTAATGGTTGTATAAATTCAGGAATTTCAATCTGTTTTCTGAGAGTTTATGTCTAATATTGAAAGGTTTGCGAAGAAGAAATCATTTTCTGAGGTATTTTTCGGTCTGTATATCATCTGATTTGTAGAGACATTTAAGAATATCGTCATTCATTTTCAGTGAATAGGGATTTGATAAAGAGATTCTTAGATGAGAGGTCATCGAATGGTTCATTTGAATCCAGTCTTGTACGATGTCGCAGGATAATGAAGGGATGATGGATGGAACAGTCATGGTATAGCTTGGCATTTCGTGGGTTTGACAGACAAGTAAAAAAAATCTATATATCTATATATCACTTATATATATTATATATAATAATAATGTATCGAATTTATCATGGAATAAAACATGATTACATATGAATAACCATATTACTATGTAAGCGAATGAATTTGTTTTTTAAATAGTGTGTTGAAAGATATTTTACGTATGCCTTTGCCTTTACATCAAGGACGATTTGTAGCTTTTTATTTACATATCTGAAATAATTTTCTAAGTTATAGATAAGTTATACCTAAGTTATAGATAGGCCATGAGCCAGAAATGGTTTACCCCCCCCCCCTCCAGGGGGAATTTTGTAGACCATACTTTTCTTAAAGCCCAGCATCTTAGAAGTATTTTGCAGCAAGTTAGCCCTCTGGCGAGTGGGGCGTTAAGCTGTAACAGCCTGTTACAAACGTTACCTATCAAAAAACTAAACATAAAATAAAAATAATCAAAAATTATAAAAAAAAAATAGTCACTTTGCTATCTTTAAAGTTATAGTGGAGTCTAATCGAACAATCCAGTAGCTAAAAGTTATGATGTTTGACAGGTCACTTTAGCCCACATGATGTCGTATACGTGACATTTGTCTTTACACTCCATTAAAATTGCTATTTCTATCCAAAATACTTTCTTTTTGTAAGTTACTCCTTTATTATTAGACCACATCTTTGTTACTGTATTAAAGACAATTTATTGATCTTTTCAGATCTGCAAAAATTATTATCCTATATTGTATACTTTGGGAGAAATAGGATGTTTAACACAGTACCCCCTTATAAATGTTCCATATTACAATTATCACTTTCTGTATAATTCAAGTGCTTGAACTACACTGTATGAATTAAAAAACAACAGGAAAAGGTAATATTGAATATGCCAGCCTATCTAAACAGCAAGGAACAGTTCCACAATATTTTGAACGCATTTTAGTCGGCCATAATGATCGATTATATACGTTACCGAGGGCTATTTTTGTTAAACTCACATAATTTGATGATAGAATCATTTTATTTTCATTGGTAGCAGTTTCTTCATGAAAGAATCTTTAAATATAAAAGAAAAAATGCATTCTGGTTTATTTTCTATGATAAGTCATTACTAGAAGTAACGTAAATAACATTAACATTTAAAATATTTCATTATAATACCTTTAATCAGGTTTTTTCCCACTGTCACATAAAAAACAATAACATATATAAGTCTGGGTGTTCTTATGATATACTGTGTACTTGGAGCTAGCAACACTTCTCTCAGTTATTACTCTTAGGGATCCTTGAGGTGTGTTTTATACGTGATTAAACACAGTATACTACAAATTGTAATGTTTAGGGCATTGACATATTCTGTACACGTAAAATGGGTTTTTTGCTGGCAACTTTATCATATCAAAAATAAAAGTATTTCATAATGGCGTTGCCCAGTTTGTTTCTTTTACAATTTGTACATTTGAGTTCTAAAGACAGTAACATACGTGAAATTTTGTTATATACAACTTAAAAAAAAATAAACAAAATACCACATCAGAAAAGATAAAAATGATAAAGCCGCAGCTAAGCCAGCATAGATTTTGCATATAGGGCTCGAATAAAATGATATACAATCAGTATGATAACATTAAAAGCTAAGTGCTTTTGACGTGTTTAGTATAAAATTATAAAATAACAGTAATTAACAATGCAAATGTAGTACCACCTTGTTTACTGACAGGATTTTGTATAGTTTTTACGTGCACACTGAAAAAACTATAAAGCAGAACAGTAAACCTGAAGTTTGAAGACTTAAGCCAAATACAGTTTTGCATCAAAGCTAATGTAGATATTTGCTGGCAGCGTATTCTTACTTTTGTGAGACTATCGTATATTTTACCTAACCAAGGGAAACAACATTTCTGAGTTACAGTTAAGAAACAAACTTTTGAAAATAATTAATGGTAATGTCAATACATTGCTTTATTTAGCTTATTTATGTATTTAACAATAATGTGTCAACCAGGAGTTTGGGAGAATAGTATCAGAAACATTTAATACAGAAAAGAGACACTGGCAGTTTACTAGCAAACTGTAGCAATCTATAAATGCTGTGTTTAAGATGATCTATATTTCGCTTTTGTTTCTTTCTTTTTAAAGTCTAAATACTTTCGATAATCTCTTAAAGAATCTAACTACATTCAACCATCTATTAAAGCATCTATTCACCAAAGAACATAAAGATACGTTTAGTTGGACAAAAATGTTTCAGGGACAGTGTTCCAGTAGCTCTGCACACATAATGAAATGGCAACTGAAAATGACAGAATATATTAATGTTAGTCCTCGCTGTTCAGATATTCATGAGCAAATCTTAGTTGTTCTCCATCAGAATGTATTCGCCTACACTGTAGTTATGCTTTGCAGCATAATATTGAGAAGAAAAAAAAGAAAAAAAGACCGAACAAGTAAAGTATACAACGTAGTCATTGCGAGTTTATGGATTCTTCATTTCCGATATCCTAAACTAGCAAAACAGTATTTCTAAAGAGCAAATAATCCAAGAATAGAAATAGTTCATACCTATTCATGCCAAGGAAGGGTTAACCTAAATAACTTACTGCATTTGATCTCTGTGACATTGTATTACCATATTGTTTACTTTTTAGCAATAAATATGGTTGAAAACTGCTTATTTATGACATCTTATTGCTTATCTTATCATCTTTGTCCAAATGAGTTAAATACTGTTAGGGAATACAGCATTTTGGCAATATCCAAACAACAATTTTAGTTGCTTGCATATTGAAAAATTGTCTGACTGAAATTTGTATTTCGTAACACCTTTAGTCCGTGATAGTAACAACAAGTGGGAATAAAACCATGGGGTCTGCAAAATTACCTGACCAGTTAAATATTTGTAACAATATAATGACAAATAGAACTCCTGAACAAGCTGATGACAGAATGATGTATGCGTTATAAAGTATGTCACTTTCTATCAGCCTTAAATTTTCACATTGTTAATAGTTTGTAATGTATTTGATGGCCGTGGGCTGCATAAACAGATCATGTAGATTACAAATTAATATGTAAGTTATGATCAGGGCAGTCACACATATTTGCTAATCTATGTAAAGCAGTTACTGTGCAAAGAGGCTTGGGCTGACGATTCGACTGACAGCATAGAAAAATGGTGTTTATCCCTGTTGGGAGAGTTGGTACTGCTTTTGATTGCCTCAGCTGGCAGTCACAGTTGCATATTTGTATGTAGGGTAATTGAATGGCTCAGCCAACAGCACAGGTAGCGAAATTGGTTTTATCCCCATCATGTCGAGAACCTAAATGTTAATCAGTTGCAGCATATATCAACTCTTACTTATTTCATTCTATGCATAAAATTAAAAAAAAAAATCATCTTTATGAAGTCACTTTTAAGTGAAACTGAATTGAAGGCAAGGTCGAAATGCTTCAGCTATAACAATCTATGTGCGTCTTGCTGAGTTTTTGTGTATTTCAAAGAGCTAAATTGCCATCTGACTACCAGTGGTAAACTAATACTACAGCAATGAATAATTCATATTGCCCGGGAACTAAATTTTTGATAACAGATGACTCACAAATCTTATCCTCCGACATATAACAATTATTTAACGTAACATTACTGTTAGATTGATTTTTAAATATACACTATCCAATGATTTTTTTGTTATAGTTTGAGGACATATAAAACTGGCGTTTCTACATATTTACATATACAACAGTGTCTACTTAAGACATAATATAGATAATATTAAAAATGAAATGCAGCTGATGTTGGCTTTCTTAGCTTTTCTCGTCATTTTATAGGTTAAATTCTTCAAAAATAAGTTTCTGTCTACATTTAATATATCCACTGCTAACTGCTGCCTAACTTATCTAAGCTGTGCATGAATCAAAGAAGATTGATGGAGCACGTATAAACTTCAGTCCACCAATTCAGAGATTTAGTCTGTTTTTTCCCGAATTTTTGTTGTGGTTATATACGTTACATATTTATCGTGACTGCTGATGAGTTTTGTAAGACTTTAGTTTGTTTGTTTTTTTATACTAGACTATTGAAACAGTCATATATATGACAATTACTTTTCTCTTCACTTCATTCTTACAATTTTCTCCTTATATTACATGTATTTAGACACCGAAGGGGAAACACGTCAAATACAACGTAAACTACGTTATACGGGTTAGTCAACTTATCGTTGACAATGCCAATTACCTTGAAACAGCGATTTATGTACTAGCAGACAAAACCCAACATTATTTAGGGCGAATACTAACATGTGTATACCAATGTGTATTTTTCTATTATAACGTGAATATGTAAATTTGGGTAGTGTAAGTAACGTTGACGTTTCACGTTAATGCCCCAACGTACAGAGGGCTAACATGTGTCATTTTGTTTCGTATATAATGTAGTTTCAGAAAATCATAGTGTCCAAAATTCCCCCTGGGGGGGGGGGGTCTGTGGTCAGCTCAAGGTCTAAGATATCTTGTATGTGTCAATGTGTCAGTATACTTGCATGTATTTCCGGAGGTCAGAAGTGTAACCAGCAGAAATAAAAGAACGCTTCGATTATGCCATTTTTAGGATAGTATATGTGATACAGGTTTCAGTTATCAGTTTTGTCAACAAAAATATTAAATGAGTATAATTGAAATATGTTTTAGTCTATTTTAGGTTGTATTATTTGTGAAAGAGAAAACGCACAGTCTCGAACAATTCATGTTTCTAAGACATGCTGTTAACTGTCGTTACTTGATGGATCCACTTGGGTTACTATGGTGCCGGAGATTTGACTTGCTTTCTGATATTTCAGTTGTACAATACGTCGCTCGGAATAAAACGAACAGTTGTCTAATGGCATTTCCTAAAATGATGTTTGTTATTTCTGGTGTGCAAGAGGTGTTAAGACTTTTTGCAGCTGAGTTGTACTGCAAATGCATTCGTGTTGGGAATTTACGAAGCTGTATTAAGTTTTGATACAGTAAAGTAGCAAGTCAGCAGAGTGTGGTGGCTGGGTAGTGGCTGGGGTTGTTAAAATATTTCTATAAAATATAAATGAGTTATGTTCGGTTGAGACATAGTCGAATTAGAACATAAAGTCGAATTACTGATACACAACATCAAATGAAATCCCATATTATATGTCCTCCATTATAGGCAAATGGGACATATTGTTTTGGTATGGTTCCCATTCGCACCAGCGTCATCTTCGGAGTGAACAATAGTTTTATACACACCAACTCCTGAGTTTGGGCTTTCTTACAACATTTGCGTAATTACATCTATATTTTTTCTTGTTACCTTGACCTCATTTTCAAGGTCATAAGATGGCTTAGACCGGAATACCTTGTATACATTATATCTCATGAACCAATTTTGTACGCTCTAGTATACATACGTATATGCATGGATGCGTCACTGTATGCATCGTCGTATTATAATTTTGAAAAAAAAAAAAAAAAAAAAAAGGGCCATGATGGCCCTGGATCGCTCACCTGACTATCCTGTGAACTTAACCTCAGAGACATCCATATGACCGATAGACAGAGTTTCACAAAGATTAAATGGAAAATGAACCCTTTATTGTTTACCTTCGGTTTTTATAAGATTTAACCTAATGACCTAGATTTTGACCCCACATGACCCAGTTTCAAACCTGGTCTAGATTTCTTGGATATGAACATTCTGACAAAGTTATCAAAACTGTGCCCTCTAGAGTGTACACGATGTTTTTCTAAGGTTTAACCTAGTGACCTACTTTTTGACCCAACATGACCAAGTTGCACCTTGGTCCAGATTTGTTGGAGACAAACATTCTGACAGTCTCATGAAGATTAGATTAAAACTGTGTCCTCTAAAGCATTCACACTGTTTTTCTAAGAACTGACCTAGTGTTTGACCCGACATGGCCCAGTTTCAAATCTGGTATGGATTTCATGAAAATAAACATTCTGACAGTTTCACGTAGATTGGATCATAACTGTGCCCTCTAGAATGTACACAAGGTTTTTCTAAGATCTAACCTAGTGACCTAGTTTTTGACCCCACAAGACTCAGATTCAAATTTGGCCTAGATTTTATATAAATAAACATTCTGACAAAATTCCATGAACATTGCATCAGAAGTGTGCCCTCTAGGGTGTGCGCAAGTTTTTTTTCTAAGATTGGACCCAGTGACCTAGTTTTTGACCCCACATGACCCAGTTTCAAAGATGGTCTAGATTTCATTTAGATAAACATTCTGACAAAGTTTTATGATGATTGGATCATAACTGTGTCCTCTGTCTCATTCTAAGACTCATTTCTATTTTAAGCTCTGGCGGCCATTTTGTTCAGCGGAGTGGAACCGTTTTAGCAATTTTTGTTCAGGGCCATGAGTAAAACATTTCAGTGAATTTTCTTTTTTAATCGAGCCATTGGCTTCAGAGACGATGATGTTTAAAGCTTTTTTTTCTATTTTTAGCTCTGGTGGCCATGTTGTTCAGCGGAGCGGAACCGTTTTAGCAATTTTTGTTCAGGGCCATGAGTAAAACAGTTCAGTGAATTTTTTTTTTAATGGAGCCATTGGCTTCAGAGACGATGATCTTTAAAGCTTTTTTTTCTATTTTTAGCTCTGGTGGCCATATTGTTCAGCGGAGCGGAACCGTTTGAGCAATTTTGGTAGACGGTCTCCTAAGGAACCTTTCTGTGAAATTATTTCAAAATCGACCAAGCAGTTTTGGAGGTTGGTTGGTTGGTTGATTTGATGCTTAACGTCCACGGTAAACAACTAAGGTCATGTCGGGACGGTCAGTTAACCTAACCACACTATTCCTGGGCAGGCCTAGACCTCCTAAGCGGTTAACCAGTACTAAGTGCACATACTTTCGCCGGTAACTGACAACTGCCCTTCTTGAATCAGCGGAAGGAGAAACGAAAGTATGTGGCCAGACCGGGATTCGAACCCAGGACCTCTGACTTACGAGTCAGGTGCCCTACCGATTGCGCTACCCGGCCCGCGGTAAAGTCGTTTAAAGGTTTTTCTATTTTTAGCTCTGGCGGTCATATTGTTCAGCGGAGCGGAACCGTTTGAGCACTTTTGGTAGAGAGTCTCCTAAGGAACATTTCTGTGAAATTATTTTAAAATCTGCCAAACGGTTGTGGAAGAGAAGTTGGTTAAAGGTTTTTCTATTTTTAGCTCTGGCGGCCATATTGTTCAGCGGAGCGGAACCGATTGAGCAATTTTGGTAGAGGGTCTCCTAAGGAACATTTCTGTGAAATTATTTCCAAATCGGCCCAGCAGTTTTGGAGAAGTCCTTTAAAGGTTTTTCTATTTTTAGCTCTGGCGGCCATATTGTTCAGCGGAACGGAACGATTTGAGAAATTTTGGTAGAGAGTCCCCCAAGGAACATTTCTGTGAAATTATTTCAAAATCCGTTCAGCAGTTTTGAAGAAGTCGTTTAAAGCAAAAGTTGATGCCGGACGACGGACAAAGACTGATCACAATACCTCACCTTGAGCACTTCGTGCTCAGGTGAGCTAAAAAACATGGGTCTTTGTTAGACGGAGAAGTGATACCTTAAAGCCCCGCTGCATGCTCTGGCAAAATCAAAAGCACATTTCATTGCTTCATCGTGTGCTAAAAACATGTCATTTAGTGATAGTCACTGAAACACTGAATAGGTACCCTTATTCATAGTGGATTCTGGAACAAATATACTGGACAAACAATAAGGATCAAACACCTGAGATGGAATTTGGTTTAAACTTTATTTGTATAATTATTAATACAATTATACACATTTCAAAACATAAAATACTGTGAGTTGGCATTTCTGGAACTACCGATAATTATCAATGTTGTGATATATGAGCCGCGACATGAGAAAGCCAACAATGTGGTTGTGCGGCATGTGCAGACTAAGATCAGCCTGAGCATCCGCCCAGTCTGATCAGAGTCTTCGCTGAGCGCTTAAATGATAGCTAAGGGTCTAAGCTACCGCCATGCGCACAGCAAAGACTCTGATCAGACTGGGCGGATGCCCAGGCTGATCTTAGTATGCGCTGTGCGCATAACAACTTTGTAGGTTTTGTCGTGTCGCGGCTCATATATGGTGAGGTAGCATAATTGTAGCACCCTTATATGCCACTTACTTTGAAATTGTGCACTGTTTGCACGCCTGTTAAACTATCACAGGAACCTCCGGCGGAGGTACTGATTATCGGTTGTGACACGCATCTGGAGCTGCCTGTGACTGTCAAAAAATGACAACAAAAGGTAGGCATTCCTCTTTTTTGACAAAATACAATAGAACTAGGGAGTTTATTAAAAATCAAAAAGTGCTATTCGACCCTTATTTGTCACACATTACATCCCCCAGAACTTTCCATATTTACTAAAGATACGACTTTTGAAGAGGCTTTGATGTCATCTCACAGTACTCAAAACATCAAGAATTCGGCCGTTTTTGGTCTTAAATGCAGTGATCTTGCATACGAAACTGTTTTTCATTGCACACTGATGTTAAGGTAACCTCCTTGCCCAAATATAAATGTCGATTGACTACAAATAAGGCTTGATTTTTTCAAAACAACAGCTGGAGGTGCCTGCAATGGCGCGGAGGGGTTGGTGATGGAAGAACATATATTGAACTTCTGAATGGTTATTGCAGCTGGAAATACTGACATACTTCTTCTCTTTACCACTGCCTGGAAAGAATTATTCACTCAACGTCCCAATAAGCTATGTGCGTATATCAGAAATTCCATATTAAGATTCATAAAACACCAACTCAAAGAGTTATTGCCCATTTTGTTTCTGCTTCTGTTATTGAGTCAAACAGTGACGAATTACACATAGTTGCTGAAAATCAGCTGCCTAATTCAGTGTTAGAATCGTTATGCAAAGCGCGCTTAAATAAGAGTCAACGTTTTTGTGAATAGTGATGACTATGATCGGGAGGTGCTGCCTGTGAATTATTCACAGAAATTGTCGAGGTCACACGGAATGCCAGCTATACGTATGGTGCCAAATGGGTCAAAATTACCGACACCCATCAATAGGCATAGACGTACAAGCATCTCTAGTTTTGATCCTTTCGGTACCTCATATGCGTGTCGCTTGCATGTGTCGTATGACGCTCGCTGTACGTGTTAACTTTGTGATAACTGGAGTGATAGGTGCTACAAGTGATGCAGTCTGGCTATTTTTGTTTGCTGGCACTAGAATCCAAATACAACAGCAAAGTTTCCGAATAGCCACTGCATCAAATTTGGTAACAAAAAAAGAGCACTTTTACCTCATAAGAATCATCTTCCGAAATAGTGTTGTTTTTGCAAACGTAGCTGGCATGGCGTGTGACCTCGGCAATTTCTAACGAGTTGGAATGACTAACAGGCAGTCATCACCATTATTAAAACGTTGCCTTTTATTGAAGCGCATTTCATAACTATTCAAACACTGAATAAGGCAGTAAATTTTCAATAGCTACTTACAACTCGTCAATGTTTGACTAACAGATATGGAAACAAAACGGGCAATAACTCTTTGAGATGATATGCTTTGCATTTTGATTTCTGTTCTGAAGCATCAATGTAACGTGTCCTTATGTCCGCTGTAGTCTTCTAGCAATAAGGTCACTTGTACAGCTGCCTACTTTGCTTTCTGTTTTGTTTTGTAATTTAAAATATATAATACGTATAAATAGGTATAAAAACATTAGTGTTGTTTTCATTTGGGGTACGTGAATGGCCACCTGTCTAGGAAAGAGCTGCTGTTTATTCGGTTTACCATGCGTGTCTTTTATGAACTATTGTCAAAGGTTTAAAACCCGTTGCCTTTTAAATGAGTTCTGCCCAAACAAACTGACATACTATCAATTTTCTATGGCAATTTCGTACCACTTTCATTTCAGGGGTAGTCCGACTTACTAAAACTGCAATACCTTCTTCTATATCACCGTTAAACCTCACAATAACAAAATGATAATAGCTACCAGAGGCTAGTCCTCTGACTTTTGTCCCCTAGGTTGATATGTATATTAGCTGCTGACTAGTCCAGCAACTGTTATAGCATTATAGCAGTTGATGATATGATTATCTGAAGAAGCCACATTTGAATTTATTCATGAAAAATTTATAGATCTTAGCATATTTACGTTTAAAACAAGAAATGCTGCAGTATGTAAAATGCCACCAAAGGCCCCTAAGAAAACGAATTTGAAAATGAATGTACTGTTTCATATGTTGTTATACAAAGAAAATAAAGGTTAATCCAAAGGCCCTTTTACCTGACTTTGACCCCTGAGTATGACCTTGACCTTAGGCATGGAATCATAAACTTTGCATGTGAGACACCTTTTTAACATGATTTACCTTTCTGTGAAGCTTGATGAAATTCACTTCAACAAAGTCAGTTTGGAGACGCAATCTTACCTCTGACCCCTTATTATGACCCTGACATGCAACCCTTCATTTTGTTTGCAACATAATATTTAAAGGGTCAAACTTTTACCCCGCGATTTCTGGAACATTTCAAACATTTGGTAAAACTAAAAAATTGTGTCTGTTAGACACTAATGATGCCCCCGTGCAGCGCCTGTCACAGGACATGTGTACATCCCTAAAGCACCTTTCAAGCACAAATGCTATTTATAAAGAATCCACTGTAAAACATTACACAAATTTTATACCCTACAGTGCAAAATGCAGCCCAAAATGACTAAGTTTAAAATGCCATATTTCCTTCAGAATTATTTTTTTCCTATCAAAACCAACATGCACATCTTCACTATGTCCACAACAAGTCTCCAATGTCTGAGAAACAGCCAATGAAAATTGTAGGAGGAGTTAATTACACAAAGTACTTAACCTACAATGCAAAAATATGCCTAAAATGACTAAGTTCAAAAGGCTATAATTCTGTCAAAATTAATTCTAGGTCCAAGAAAAACCCACATGCACATCTCCAATATGTCCTTAACATGTATGCAAAGTTTGGAAAAGATCGATTGAAAACTGAGGGAGGAGTTGATTACACAAACTCCACACCGTTCAAATGTAAAAAAATGCCTAAAATGCCTAAGTTCAAAAAGCCGTAATTCTGTCAAAATCAATTCTAGTTCCAACAAAACCAACATGCACATCTTCAATATGTCCACAACATGTATGCAAGGTTTGAAAAAGATCCATTAAAAACTGTGGGAGGAGTTGATTACACAAACTACATACCCTACAATGCAAAAATTTGCCTAAAACGACAAAGTTCAAAAGGACGTAATTCTGTCCCAATTCATTCTAGCTCCAACAGAAACCCACATGCACATCTTCAATATGTCCACAACATGTAGGCGAAGTTTGAAAAAGATTCACTGAAAACTGTGGGAGGAGTTGATTACACAAACTCTATACCGTAAAATGTGACGAACGGACGGACAGACAGACGGACGGACGGACAGACAGGAGCAAATCTTAATGCCCCCTGACTATCGTCAAGGGGGCATAATAAATCATTTCCACCTTCCATTTCATACATTTTACAAGTTTTGTACACATGGAGTTTGAAAATATAGCCTATATCTTGACCAAGTTCAGACTTCAATTCACACTACCCTCAAAATCAGAGTTTTTTGAAGCCCATAGGGAACTTTCGGTTTCGCCAATTCATAAATTTTTTGAAAAATTGCTCAATAGTCATCAAGTTTAATCATTTTTAAGGTCAGCAAGTTTTAAAAAGTTTAAAACTCATAGCAATTTTAGAAGTTATTCCCGACCAAACTGACACACTATTAATTCTCTATGGGAATTCTAACAACTTTCATTTTAGGGGTAGTTTGACTTAAAAGTAAAAAGTATGCAAAGACCAGGAACTGAAACAATCAAAATCCAAATCCAGCCCTCAAACCATAGTTGGAAACAACTAAGATTACAAATAATCAAGATACAGAGAACATATGGCCAACCGAGTGAGCAGCTTGTTCCCAAAAGGTGGCCACTCAGCAACCCAAACCGAACCAAAAATAATAAGAACATACATAAGGTAAAACATCACAGAAACTCTGACACCAAAAACAGGCAACAAAGAACCACAACAGAACTACCGCCTTGGAACGGTCAGTAATGAATTACTAGGGGGCTTAAATCGATTTTACAGGCCCAACCTCACCCTCAGTTTCTGAAGTGGTACAAAACATTTAGTTGGTTGTTCGGTTCGCATGATAACCCTCTAACTCGTCAATGAATCATCACGGTAAACACTACCGGGGGTAGTAGGGGGCTTAAATCGATTTTACAGGACCAACCTCACCCTCAGTTTTTAAAGATTGACCTTGGCCAAGACAAAGGCTATAGGTTCAAGCTTCATGTGTATAAAACTTGTAAAATGAATAAAATGGAAGGTAGAAATGGTTTATTTTACCGAATTTTTTTAAATGTTCCAGAAATCCAGAAATCGCAGGGTAAAAGTTTGACCCTTTCATATTTTTTTTGAGTATATTTCATTATATTTCATTATATCTAACCATTTTTAGGAGGTTTGATTACCAAGTTTGTTCAAACGATGAACTTAGACTGACCCTGACCTTTTTTTACTGCATAGTCAAATTTGGGAAAATGCCAGAACGTAAGATTTTATGGTCAGTTTTAAGGACTTTGGCCTAATAATTGGTACAAACTGTCATCTTAGTGAGTGCAAAAAAATTGTGAATACAAGAGGTCAAGGTCATTCTTCGACCTTTGACCCCAGGGCTCTCGTAGTTTTACAGATATCTGCTTAAAAACAACTGGCCAATTTTAACAAAATTTCATATACAGCCTCCAGGGGCTGAGGGAATGAGAATTCATTCGAACGGTCCTGGTCACATAACCAATTCGGCCACCATGCCTATATAAGGTAAAAAAAACATTTCAACATCTTCTTCATTTCCGACTGACCTATGGCCTTGAAAAGTAAAAAGATAGGCAATGATCAGGAATTAATACTAATAGGGAAAGAAGCACATACACATAGAAATTGACACATGTTTACGAAAGACACGCACAGTAATCACAGAAACTTGGCATGTAGCATTGGGTACATGCATACTTCTAAGAATGTTCCATGATGACCTTGGGTTGACCTTGACCTTTTTACGGCAAAGTCAAATATTGGAAATGCTAGAAGATACGATTTTATTGAAAGTTTTAAAGATTGTGGCTCAAGATTGTTTAAATGACGACTGAGTTTAACTGGGCATGTTTACGGCATGTTCAAATGTGCTTTCTGGTACATTTATTTTGCGGAAAATGCTAAAATGCGTCAGAGTTCATAAAACTTAAGGAAGATTTTTGTGCAAAGTTAATAAATACAGTAAAATAAATTAGTACATGAACTTTTTTTCAACAATAGAGGTCAGTAATAGAGGTCAAGGTCATTCTTTGACCAATTCATTTCATATTTTGACAGTTCGTAACTATAAGGTTTGTTCAAATGATGATCCTCATTTTACTTTTACTCAGGTGAGTGGTTCAGGGCCTCATGGTCCACTTTTCCATTTTTTAATGAAATAAGTGATAAGCCATTCAGGTCATTTTGGGACTTTTGACTTCACTTGAGGAAACAACATCATAATTAAGTTGAAAGGTTAAAACTAAATATGCCATCCATGTCAGGTTATTTTATTCTTTCATAAAGTGGGCTAATTTCATGTTGAAAATTCAGATCTATACTGTTCAAAAAAGAAATGCCAAATTTACTTAGTAAACAAACTTCAGGGACTAACTGAATCGGATTCTAAACCTTATCCCCAACACCAAAGGGAAAGCTGGACAAACTCACCAAACAAGTAACAAAATCACCGGTGATAATCTGTGTCAAAAGCCCCCCCCAACCCACCCATTCACCAAAACACACACACACACACACACACACACACACACACACACACACACACACACACACAAAGGCGGTAACCCATTTTCCTTTACCTAGCATATATATAAAGCACTAGCAAGCAAATTTGCAACTCGAGTACCATATGCTGCATACCAAGTTTCAACGCTTTTGGCCCATTGGTTCTGGAGAAGTGTTTTACCATATATGACATGACGGTCATGTTGGTCATGTGACCAAAACAAGAGGGCCGATAGGCCCTGAATCGCTCACCTGAGCAAAAAGGTCAAAGGTCAAACTAGGGTCATAATTTGAACAAACCTGATAGTTTGCAGCCATTGCCAAATGGTTCTGAAGAAGATGTTTTAAAATTTTTCTATGTATTGCTATGGTTCATACCCTGGACCCCCTGGGGGCTAGGCCATTTTGGACCCTGGGGCCATCATTTTAATAATCGTGGTAAAGGACCACTAGGCAATGCTAAAAGCTAAATTTCAAGCCTTTGAACCAAGTGGTTCTGGAGAGAAGAAGATTTTTGAATATTTTGCTATGTATTTGTATGGTTCAAACCCAGGAACCCCTGTGGCAGTGCCATTTTTGACCTTGGCACCATCATTTGAACAAACTCGGTAAGGGACCACTAGGCAATAAATCAGTTCAAATTTCAAGCATCTGCACTAAGGGGTTCTGGAGAAGAAGATTTTTAAGTAAATTTTAATTTCGATCCCAAGACTCCTCGCCCAGGGCCATTTTGGATCCCATGGCCACCATTTACACAAACTTTGTAGGGCGCCAACAGGCAATGCATCATACCAAATTTCAAGCATCTGAGCCAAGTGGTTCTGAATGAAATTTTTGAATAGTTTTCTATGTATTTCTAAGGCTCAAACTCAGGACTCCCTGCCGTAGGGCCATTTTAGACCTCGGGGCCATCTTTTGAACAAACTTGATAAAGAACCACAAGACAATGCATCATAGCAATTTTCAAGCATCTGAGCCAAAAGGTTCTGATGAAAAAGATGTTTGAATATTTTTATGTAGTTCTATGGTTCAAACCCAGGACCCCCTGGGGAGGGGTCATTTTCGACCCTGGTGTCATCATATGAACAAACATGGTAAAAGACTACTAGGCAAAGCAACATACCAAATTTCAAATATCTGAGCCAAGTGGTACTGATGTAGAAGATTTTTTAAATATTTTTCTATGTATTTCTATGGTTCAAAGCTTGGACTCCGTGCCAAGGGGCCATTTTGGACCATGAGGCCACCATGTGAACAAATTTGGTAAAGGACTATTAGGCGCTGCTGCATACTAAATTTCAAGCATCTGAGCCTTGCGGTTCTGAAGTAGAAGAGTTTTGAATGTTTTTCTATGTATTTCTGTGGTTCAAACCTGGGACTCTCTGTCCCGGAACCATTTTGGACCCTGGGGCCACCATTTGAACAAACTTGGTAGAGTACCACTAGGCAATGTTACATACCAAATTTCAAGCATCTAAGCCAAGCAGTTCCGGAGAAGAAGATTTTTAAGTGTTTTTTAGTTTCGAACCCAAGACCCCATGCCCCAGGGCCATTTTGGACCCTTGGGCCACCATTTGAACAAACTTGGTAGAGGACTATTAGTCAATGATGTATACCAAATTTCAAGTATCTGAGTCAAGCAGTTCTGGAAAAGAAGGTTTTTTAAGTATTTTTAGTTTCAAACCCAAGGCCCCCTGCCCTAGGGCCATTTTAGACCCTGAGACCATCATTTGAACAAACTTGGTAGAGGTCTGCTAGCCAGAGTTTCATACCAAATATCAAAGCACTAGGCGTAGCGGTTTCAGAGAAGATGTCATTAATAGCAAATTGTTGACGACGGACGACGCACAATGGACGACTCACGACGGATGACGGACACTTGGTGATCACAATAGCCCACCCAGAGCCTTAAGGCGAAGGTGAGCTAAAAAAAAATTTTTTTTCGTTCCTATGACCCCTAGAGGCATTATATGAAATTTTGTTACAATCGACCCAGTGGTTTTAGAGGTGAAGTCGTTTGAAATTGTGATCAGATGGACGGACGACGACAGACGATGGAGCTGCCTATAATTTAAGCTCCCCGGAGCCTCTGGCTCAGGTAAGCTTTAAACTGACCACTACTGTTTTAATCAGCGATTAGGAAGAAAGAAAATCCAAAGGGGTTTAAACAAATTTAACATGAAGTTGTCATTAAATAGTTTTGTTGGGCTCCGTATTACTAAAAACATATACTCGGTCAAAAAAGTAACGATACCAACTATCGACCATATTTTCAAGGAACCAAGTGCATATTGGAATTAACTGAGGCTCATGTATGTTTGGGGAGACGCCAAAGAACAATGCTCAGAAAATTGTCAACCCATACTTTTCAACATTAGAGTTATCTGGCATTATTTGATAGGAGTCAATTTGAATGCATCTCATTTCTGTGCATGTGCAGGAATAAATTTTGTATTGCGCAGAAAAGTCCAAAATGCAGAAAGTTCGAAAAACACTTAAAATGTTTAATGGCTTGTACTCAGGCTTTACAGGCGAGGTTTAAATTCTTCAAAATCTCAGATTATCTCCCTTTTAATTAAAAATATAGCGATTTTCAAGGCGTCATTATTACTGTACCTGTCGGTCTTTTTTCAAAGTTTCTTCATAAACTTTTTTGTTATGTCATTGTTTTCATGGCATAATGACAAAATTGGAAGAATTGTTACACGCCCGCTAGCCATTACGATTTCGATTTCCTATGGAAATCCCACTGAAAGTGGCATTTAAACAGTCTTTAAAGGAATCACGGTACCCTGACTTGTGGTTCAAATTCTCGTATCAGAAGCGGTCAAATATGATTTCTTTGGCAAGTAGCCTTACCTAAGGCCTTGCTCTTGTGTATGGAGCGTAGAATCTTGGAAATCATTATTCACAAACCAATTTTAAAAACTGTGAGCTTGGGCAGTTTTAATGATGTTACTCTGTGAAAATGAAAAATTACCCCTTACATATTCAAACGAACCTTGTAGCATGTGTAGTCTTAGGACATCAAACAAATAAGTTTGTTCAAAAAGCAAATGGATACTCTTTTTAAATCAGTAAACTATATATGTTCTATATGTTCTTCATTTCTGCAATTGCCATAGCAACAAAAGAAATTTCATGTACAGGAATATTTTTGACCTAGTATATAATTGTAACTGTGGCATATTTAGTTTCATTACAGCTGGTGATTGAGACGGTGTGATCACTGTAAACAGTGTTCCTATCCTTCACTTAAGTGTAGATTTTATTTCTAGCCCTTTGGAATAATTGATTCCATTGCTGAAAATAGTTGAGGGTCACTGATTAGGCCTAACTGGCAGAAACAAGCTTGTTTGGCACAGAAAAATTGAACATTTGTTAGTTTTCAGTTCTTAGGTGTATTTCTTGCTTCCAAAGGATAAAACTTTTATATAACATAATTAGCTGGTGAGATGGATTGAGTGGTCATGTTTAAAATATATATTAAGTCTTTTAGAATAATTGATTTCATTGTATAACTTTGAAAATAATTGAGGGTCACTAATATTGATAAGGCCTAAATGGCCGAAAATAGTTGAGGGTCACTGATTAGGCCTAACTGGCAGAAACAAGCTTGTTTGGCACAGAAAAATTAAACATTTGTTAGTTTTCAGTTCTTAGGTGTATTTCTTGCTTCCAAAGGATACAACTTTTATATAACATAATTAGCTGGTGAGATGGATTGAGTGGTCACTGTTTAAAATCATCCTGGCCTTCGCTATAGTATATATATATATATATAAATATATATATCGAGGGCTTAGTGCAAGACTAGTCTAACTCCATATTTTGAAACTTTTCAGGAGAAGCAAAAAACTGATTATTATAGTACATAAACAAAATATTAATATGAAATTTGACACATTTACATAAAATATGGGAAAAAATGCTTACATTATTCAATTTTATTAATCTATTCTTGTTAAATTAGGTTTTTGTGACTTAGACCACTTTTGCGCTGAAAAGTTTAGTGCAAGACTAGTCTAACTTGAGATAGACTTTTTTTTCAAATGCAAAATATAGGTGCATTATAAAACAAATTTTAACAATTTTTACAGTTTGAAGGCAATAAGCATGAGCTGTGAAATAGCTATTTAACAACTTTAATCATTTAAAAAGGACAATTTATATAACTCTTTTTTTGTTAGTGCAAAACTAGTCTAACTTCAAATCCACTTTTTCTTAGTGCAATACTAGTCTTTCTCAAGATAGACTAGTCTTGCACTAAGAAAAATGAGGAAAATATTTTTAAATGAAAAGATTCCATGTTTTACTACCAAAAAAATGTTTACTAAAGTGTTAAGAAAACACTGTACCTAGACCTACAAACAGTTAAAGACTATAAGAACTTGTATCTAAATTTATAAAACTGAAAACTTAGCCATTTATCAATAGTATGCTCTTTAAAATCAAATTCGTCTCATTGTAGTAGACTAGTCTTGCGCTGAAGATTTGGCTCATTTGGCTCCTAGACTATTTTTGAATTAGGAATACGAGGATCGTCCAAAAAGTTCTGTCACTGGACTCATAACTTTGCTCACAGACGTAATAGCTTACCACGGTGCAAACAATCAAAAGAACAGTCTTTTATCTTTATACTGATATCAGGTAAGTGGTGAGAACATGTCATCTGGTTTAATTATAAGCTCAGATACAGACCTTATATTTGACACTGGCCTATTTTCACGATTTCTGTTTTTCCGCTGTTTTGCTTCATGCTGCATATCTCGTCAATTACATATCGCAGGATTCTGAAATTTTCAGGGTTGCTGTCTGTTGCATTTTGTGTGACACTACATAAAAATCAGCAACTTCTGTCAATTATATGCGATGCAAAATATTGATATATGAAATATGGTGAAATACACAGTCACGCGATTTTCAAGGACCCACTGTACTTTCATTTTAGGGACCTTCTTTAAAATTTTGATTGAGAACACACTGTCATGATCTACTGCAGTAAAGATATGCTTCAGAATTTGCAATAGTATACGTTTATGACGCTTTTGAACTTAGAACATGACCTAGTCGATTTTCCTATAGCGTTGTTTGCATAAAGTTGAGGTTACGAAATGCTGTAAACTCTTTAAAATGGACAGAATCACTTGGAGATTTTTTCGTTATGTTTATTAGCACCTGAGATATCGTAAGCACCGGGCAGCGACAATAGACATCCCGTCATTGATTATTGCCAGAGTTGCAACTACTAATTTGCCAGTAGGGTGAGGATACCCTTCTTTTGAAGCAGATTGTGAATGTTATGTCATTGATACAAGAATCAGTTTTTTTACAGCTATGTTATAAAAAACAGGGATTTTGAATGGTTTTTATTTTAGGTGAATAACACTTTTCGTTTTTGAGATATAAGCCAGTGACAGAACTTTTTGGATGACCCTCGTAAAAGCATTTTTTGCAAAAACATGAATCTTAATTTTAATCTTAATTTTTAATGTCACTTTAACACTGAAGAGTTGTTTAACGAAACGCGTTTGTTTATGTGACAATTAAAGTTAAAGAAAAGACCATGTGAAGTCATTTTATACTTTGTTTATATATATATATATATTTATATAGATATATATTTAGTCTTTAAGAATAACTGATTTCATTGTATAACTTTGAAAATAATTGAGGGTCACTAATATTGATGAGGCCTAAATGGCCGAAACAAGCTTGTCCAGTCCAGAAAAGTGGAACACTCGTCAGTTTTTAATTCTTTGATGTATTCCTTACTTTTAAAAAAGGATAATCCCTTCACAGAACATATTCTACTGACTTTTTTTAATGTTCTTATTATTTCAATCCTGAAGAGTAGTTACTCTTTAAATTTTCATGCAAATAATATACTCGGTCAAAAAAGTAACGATACCAACTATCGACCATATTTTCAAGGAACCGAGTGCATATTGGAATTAATTGAGGCTCATGTATGTTTGGGGAGACGCCAAAGAATAAAATGCTCAGAAAATGGTCAACCCATACTTTTTAATATTAGAGTTATCTGGCATTATTTGATAGGAGTCATTTTGAATGCATCTCATTTCTGCGCATGCGCAGAAATAAATTTTGTATTGCGCAGAAAAGTCCATAATGCAGAAAGTTCGAAAAACACTTAAAATGTTCAATGGCTTGTACTCAGGCTTTACAGGCGAGGTTTAAATTCTTCAAATTCTCAAATTATCTCCCTTTTAATTAAAAATATAGCGATTTTCAAGGCGTCATTATTACTGTACCTGTCGGTCTTTTTTCAAAGTTTCTTCATAAACATTTTTGTTATGTCATTGTTTTCATGGCATAATGACAAAATTGGAAGAATTGTTACACGCCCGCTAGCCATTACGATTGCGATTTCCTATGGAAATCCCACTGAAAGTGGCATTTAAACAGTCTTTAAAGGAATCGCAGTACCCTGACTTGTGGTTCAAATTCTCGTATCAGAAGCGGTCAAATATGATTTCTTTGGCAAGTAGCCTTACCTAAGGCCTTGCTCTTGTGTATGGAGCGCAGAATCTTGGAAATCATTATTCACAAACCAGTTTTAAAAACTGTGAACTTGGGCAGTTTTAATGATGTTACTCTGTGAAAATGAAAAATTACCCCTTGCATATTCAAACGACCCTTGTAGCATGTGTAGTCTTAGGAAACCAAAACAAATAAGTCTGTTCAATAAGCAAATGGATACTCTTTTGAAATTAGTAAACTATATATGATCTTAATTTCTGCAATTGCCATAGCAACAAAAGAAATGTCATGTATAGGAACTTTTTTGACCTAGTATATTTTTCCAAATTTTGTTGTAGAAGTGATCTTCACTTAAGGTCCTTCCAGTATATCAAATATGAACAACCTTTCTCAAATACTTTTTCAAACTTTTGCTTACAAACATACATTTGGTATTTCAAAAAGGAGCATAACTCTGAAAGCAAATGCATTACGGAAAGAAACAAGAAGGCCATGAGACCTAAATCGCCCACCTGAGCAAGCGGCAAAGTGGCGTTTTCTTATGACATTGTCTTAAAGTGTCATGAGTCTTGGGTCAAAAGTCAAAGAATGACCATGACCTTTTGTACTCATAACTCTTCGTGTACTCATTAAAACAACCATATATACTATTTTTAGGCCAAAATCTCAAAACTTTCCATGAAATCTTATAATCTATATTTTCCCATAGTTGACCATACTGCAGAAAAGGCCATCATTTGAACAATCTAGGTAGTACTCTAGTACTCCATGTTTCTGACTAAGTTTCAAGGCTATAAGTATATTGGTTCTAGAGATGAAAAATACTAAAGATTTAAATGGGTATGGCGGCCATGTTAGTCATGTGACCTGGACAGTTTGAATAAGTTTTTGTTCAATCAATCTCTGGAGGCTACATATGAAAGGTGTTTACAACTGGCCCCTTGGCTTTTGAGGAAATGCTGGAAAATGTCAAAATTATGAGAGATCTGGGTCAAAGGTCAACGAATGACCTTGACCTCTCGTACTAATAATTCTTAATGACCACATTAATACGACTGAATATACCAATTTTTAGCCCAAAATCTTCAAACTTCCAATGAGTTTTAATTGTTCAGCATTTTCTGATATTTGACCTTGCTGTACAAAGGTCAAGGTCAACCCAACGTCATAATTTGTTCATTCTTTAAAGTACTGGATTACCCGATGCTACATACCAAAGTTCAAGGCCATCGGCCAACTGGTTCTGCAGAAGACGTTTTTAATGTTTTTTACCATATATGGGCATGGCGGCCATGCTGATTATGTGACCCAGACGAAATGAAGAAATTTTCATTTCGTGAACCCATGAAGGTTCTATATGATAATTGGTTACAATTGGCTGAGTGGCTTTTTGGAAGAAGTCTGAAATTGACAAACTATGAGAATTCAGGGTCAAAGGTCAAAGAACGACCTTGACCTCTTGTACTCATGAATCTTCATGTACTCATTAAGATGACTGCAAATACAAGCTTTTAGCTAGCCTGAACGAATGTACGGGAAAAGCTATCGACTACCCCCGGCATCGGCGGCGGCGGCGGCGGTGGCGGCGTCGGCGTTAGCAAAATGTTTAAGTTTTACATTAAAGTTTTTCAGGTGATGGGCAATGCGCTGTCAGGTGAGATATCCTGTCCCACTGACAGGTCGTGTTAGGCCTAAATCTTCAAAACCTTTCATGAAATCTTATGTTCTAGCATTTTTCCATATTTGACCTTACCGTAAAATGGTCAAGGTCAACCCAAGGTAAACCATTTGAACAGTCTCGATATTACTTAATTACTCAATGCTGCATATCAACTTTCAAGGCCATCAATCGATTGGTTCTTGAGAAGATTTTTTGAGGTTTTTACTTTGGATGGGCTAAGCGGCCATTTTGGTCATGTGACCTGGACTGTTTGAACAAATTTTTATCCCTCAACCCTTGGAGGCTCTATATGAAATTTGATTACACTTGGCCCAGTAGTTTTTGAGAAGATGGTTTGAAATTGTCAAAATATGAGAGATCTGGGTCAAAGGTCAAAGATTGACCTTGACCTCTTGTACTCACAAATCTTCATGTACTCATTTAATAGACTGCAAATACCACTTTTTATGCCCAAATCTTTAAAACTTCCATGAAATCAAATGGTATAGCTATTTCCCATATTTGACCTTGGCTTAGAAAATGTAAAGGTCAACCCAAGATCATAATCTGAACAATCTTGATAGTACTCAAATTCCCAATACTACATATAAAGTTTTAAGGCCATCAGTCAATTGGTTCTAGAAGAGACTTTTATTAGGTTACCATATATGGGCAAGGCAGCCAGGTTGTCATGTGACCTGGGCCGTATGAATAAATTTTTGTTCCCTCAAGCCCGGGAGGCTCGGTATGAAATTTGGTTTCAATTGGCCCAGTGGCTTTTGAGGAAATTTGTTTGAAATTGTTAAAATATGAGTCCTTGGTCCAAAAATGACCTTGACCTCCTGTACTCATCTCATTAAAATAACAGTAGATACCAATTTTTAGCCCAAAATCTTCAACAGTTTCCAAGATATTTTATGTTCTAGCATTTTGCAGTACAAAAGCGAAATGAAGTAAATTTAATATTACCGTAACAAGGTCAACTTGAAGGTCAACTCAAGGTCAAAGTTTGAACAATCTTGGTAGTACTCGCGTACCCGATGCTCCTAACCGAGTTTCAAGGACATGCCTATTGGTTTTGGAGACAAAAATTGTTTTGTTTTTTTAAGTTTTTACCATATATGGTGGGCATGACGACCATGTTGGCCATGTGCCCAGGACCGTTTGAAGATTTTTTCGTTCCATAGATCCCAGAAGGCTACATATGAAATTTGGTTACAATCGGCGCAGCTGTTCTAGAGGAAAAGTTAGTTGAAATTGTTGACTGACGGATGACGACGACGACAGAGCCTGCCCATCTTAAAAGCTTCCCCAGAGCCACTGCCTCAGGTGAATATACATATCGTCTAATTTTTTTATTATCTATGCACCTATGAAACATCAAAACCCCCATTGTTTGAAGTTCCTAAGTTACAGAGTATACTAAAAGTATTACCGACGGACATACGGAGGAACGAACGAACATACGGACTAGCCAAAAGCAAATCTTCCCTCAACTTCTTCGAAATTGGGACATGAGGAGTGGACGCTCTGACAAAAAAAATCCAAGAAAAAGACTGGCCTGCGATTTTTTTGACCCAAAGCGCACCAAAAATTTCCATCCTGATCTTGACTAAGCCGTCAGGCTATGCACGAGCGAACATCATTAATGCAGGACATTGTAGATCTTCATTTACCACCCGCCCTTCAACGACAGCACATCGTACTGAGAACCGCCTCTTTTGCCATGTGTGCCAGAAGGCATAGGAGAAGAGGACGGATTTCAGGGCGGAACGCAAAAGTGGGGAGGGGGTGGGGGGAGTCGGGGGATCAAGTGTCAAGATAAAAAGAAAACTACACTAGAAACTGGTCCAAAAACGATAAAGACAAATAAAGCTTGAAGCAATGACAAAAAAAAGTTGCGCAATGAGTTGATAGTACTCTACCAGAAATAACATTAAGATGTTAAGAAAAATCCCCTATCATACGCAGAATATTTACATTACAAAGAGCCATACTGCTTCGGACTCTGGGCATGAAATCAAACAGCAGGAAATGGCTACAGACCAAGAAAAAACAAACAGCTCTACATCTGGTGAGGCCTTTCCAGTTATTTTTTCATACCCACTTCCTTTCTTCTGTCCATTCTTCTCTTCAACTCTGTCACAACAATTGGCGTCAGCGAGGAAAATTGGTCGTGGAATGCCCATCAAAGATGTTGGAGAATCAAAGATGTTGGAGTCAAAACGGAGGAAATTGGGCAGGTATGTATGTTTTATATCCTATGTATTTATGTAGATACTTAATCTTATACTACGTTTTATCATACTGACAAATCTGAAAACTGTATCGTAAACCAGTTGCAAATAGCCCTACAAGCATTTACAGAACGTTGTAAATTAAATGGTATGCTAATAAGTACTATTACACACTATTAAAACAATATGCTAATTACCACTCACCAGAATCGTTCACATTTAAATGCAGATGTATTTATCTACTAGGGATGGCCTGGTTGGGGTCATGAGGATATACTGTGTGGCAAGAATCTGAGGGAGACCGTCCATGGGTCTCTCCTGTGACTGCGGTGCAGGTTTTGGAAGAGAATCATATTCAAGGACAAATATCATTTTTAAATAGTAGATAGGAAAAGGATCGACTTTTTTTCTGAAAATTTTATAGAATATTCCCAATAATTCAATGATTTAAAATTAAGTGTTTTATACTTAAACTAGAAAATTATGTCTGTAAGACACTAATGATGCCCCCGTGCAGCACCTGTCAAACGACATGTGTTCATCTGTAGATCTTCATTTGCCACCCACCCCTCAATGACAGCACTTCGTACCAAGTGTGCCAGAAGGCAGAGGAGGAGAAGAGGGATATCAGGGAGGAACGAAAAAGCGGGGGGGGGGGGGGGGCGCAGCCCTCAAGTGCCAAGAGAAAAAGAAAACTACACTAACTAGAAACTGGCCCAAAAACGATAAAGGCAAATAAAGCTTGAAGCAATGACAAAAAAAGCTGCGCAATGAATTGATAATACTCTACCAGAATTAACATTAAGATATTAAGAAAAATTCCCTATCATACGTAAAATAGTTACATTCCAAAGAGCCATGCCGCTTCCGACCCGAGGCATGAAATCAAACAGGAAATGGCTACACACTAAGAAAAGACACAGCTCTACCTCTCCTGGTGAGGCCTTTCCAGTTATTTTTTTTGTCATACCCACTTCCTTTCTTCTGTCCCCTTTTCTCTTCAACTCTTTCACAACAATTGGCGACAGCGAGGAAAATTGGTCGTGGAATGCCCATCAAGATGTTGGAGTCAAGATGGAGGAAATGAAGCAGGTATGTATGCTTTTTTAGTATATATATCCTATGTATTTATCTTATACTACGTTTTACAGACCAAGAAAAAACAAACACCTCTACATATCCTGGTGAGGCCTTTCCAGTTATTTTTTAATATCCACTTCCTTTCTTCTGTTCCCTTTTCTCTTCAACACTTTCACAACAATTGGCGACAGCGAGGAAAATTGGTCGTGGAATGCCCATCAAAGATGTTGGACAATCAAAGATGTTGGAGTCAAGTTGGAGGAAATGGGGCAGGTATGTATGTTTTATATCTTATGTATTTATGTAGATACTTAATCTTATACTACGTTTTATCATACTGACAAATCTGAAAACTGTATCGTAAACCAGTTGCAAATAGCCCTACAAGCATTTACAGAACGTTGTAAATTAAATGGTATGCTAATAAGTACTATTACACACTATTAAAACAATATGCTAATTACCACTCACCAGAATCGTTCACATTTAAATGCAGATGTATTTATCTACTAGGGATGGCCTGGTTGGGGTCATGAGGATATACTGTGTGGCAAGAATCTGAGGGAGACCGTCCATGGGTCTCTCCTGTGACTGCGGTGCAGGTTTTGGAAGAGAATCATATTCAAGGACAAATATCATTTTTAAATAGTAGATAGGAAAAGGATCGACTTTTTTTCTGAAAATTTTATAGAATATTCCCAATAATTCAATGATTTAAAATTAAGTGTTTTATACTTAAACTAGAAAATTATGTCTGTAAGACACTAATGATGCCCCCGTGCAGCACCTGTCAAACGACATGTGTTCATCTGTAGATCTTCATTTACCACCCACCCCTCAATGACAGCACTTCGTACCAAGTGTGCCAGAAGGCAGAGGAGGAGAAGAGGGATATCAGGGAGGAACGAAAAAGCGGGGGGGGGGGGGGGGGGGGGGGCGCAGCCCTCAAGTGCCAAGAGAAAAAGAAAACTACACTAACTAGAAACTGGCCCAAAAACGATAAAGGCAAATAAAGCTTGAAGCAATGACAAAAAAAGCTGCGCAATGAATTGATAATACTCTACCAGAATTAACATTAAGATATTAAGAAAAATCCCCGATCACACGTAGAATAGTTACATTCCAAAGAGCCATGCCGCTTCCGACCCGAGGCATGAAATCAAACAGGAAATGGCTACACACTAAGAAAAGACACAGCTCTACCTCTCCTGGTGAGGCCTTTCCAGTTATTTTTTTTGTCATACCCACTTCCTTTCTTCTGTCCCCTTTTCACTTCAACTCTTTCACAACAATTGGCGACAGCGAGGAAAATTGGTCGTGGAATGCCCATCAAGATGTTGGAGTCAAGATGGAGGAAATGAAGCAGGTATGTATGCTTTTTTAGTATATATATCCTATGTATTTATGTAGATACTTAATCTTATACTACGTTTTACAGACCAAGAAAAAACAAACACCTCTACATATCCTGGTGAGGCCTTTCCAGTTATTTTTTAATATCCACTTCCTTTCTTCTGTTCCCTTTTCTCTTCAACACTTTCACAACAATTGGCGACAGCGAGGAAAATTGGTCGTGGAATGCCCATCAAAGATGTTGGACAATCAAAGATGTTGGAGTCAAGTTGGAGGAAATGGGGCAGGTATGTATGTTTTATATCTTATGTATTTATGTTGATACTTAATCAAATACTACGTTTTATCATACTGACAAATCTGAAAACTGTATCGTAAACCAGTTCCAAATTATGTTGTTAATTAAATGGTATGCTAATAAGTACGATTAAATACTATTAAATACTATGAAAACAATATGCTTATTACCACTCACCAGAATCTTTCACATTTAAATGCAGATGTATTTATCCACTAGGGATGGCCTGGTTAGGGTCATGAGGATATACTGTGTGGAAAGATTCTGAGGGAGACCGTCCATGGGTCTCTCCTGTGACTGCGGTACAGGTTTTGGAAGAGGATCACATTCAAGTACAAATATCATTTTTGAATAGTAGTTAAGTAAAGGATTGACATTTTTTTCTGAAAACTTTACAGAATATTCCCAATAATTCAATGATTTAAAATTAATTGTTTTATACCAAAACTAGAAAATTATGTCCGTTAAACACTAATGATGCCCCGTGCAGCGCCTGTCAAACGACATGTGTTCATCTGTAGATCTTCATTTAGCACCCACCCTTCAACGACAGCACATCGTGCCTTGTGTGCCAGAAGGCAGAGGAGGAGAAGAGGACGGACATCAGGGCGGAACGCAAAAGCGGGGGGGGGGGGGGAGGGGGGGCGGGGCAGCCCTCAAGTGCCAAGAGAAAAAGAAAACTACACTAACTAGAAACTGGCCCAAAAACGATAAAGGCAAATAAAGCTTGAAGCAATGACAAAAAAAGCTGCGCAATGAATTGATAATACTCTACCAGATTTAACATTAAGATATTAAGAAAAATCCCCGATCACACGTAGAATAGTTACATTCCAAAGAGCCATACCGCTTCGGACCCTGGGCATGAAATCAAACAGGAAATGGCTACAGACCAAGAAAAAACAAACACCTCTACATCTCCTGGTGAGGCCTTTCCAGTTATTTTTTCATACCCACTTCCTTTCTTCTGTCCCCTTTTCTCTTCAACTCTTTCACAACAATTGGCGACAGCGAGGAAAAAAGGTCGTGGACTGCCCATCAAGATGTTGGAGTCAAGATGGAGGAAATGAGGCAGGTATGTATGTTTTTTTAATATATATATATCTTATGTATTTATGTAGATACTTAATCTTATACTACGTTTTATCATAATGACAAATCTGAAAACTGTATCGAAAAACAGTTGCAATTAGCCATACAAGCATTTACAGAATGTTGTAAATTAAATGGTATTCTAATAAATACTTCTAAAACAATATGCTAAATACCACTCATCAGAATCGTTCACATTTAAATGCAGATCTACTGAAGTTGAACTTTAAGGGCGATATTTTAATTTGGTGAAATGAAAAAAAATCTTTTGCAGATAATTTAGATAATAACCTAACATGGACAATTCATGCGGATGCTATCGCCAATTAGAATCTTTTAATAGTTTGGCTCTTATCCAAAATAACAACATATATATCCTTTTACAACAGAATACACGTTTAAAAGTCATATATTCAGCCTCATATTGATTATTTTAATACACTTTGTTGAGGCAAACGTCAAAGAAATCTGGACAGAATTTATAGGTTACAAAAAAGCTTGCAAAATTTGAAAATATTGTTGAAATTATGGAAGAGCTTAAAATTTTAAACATTCGTGAACGTATATTTGTTAGAAAAGGTAAATGCATGTTTAAAATTCCAACTCATAAACATTTAAATACATCAATCAAATGTTCCACTAAGACCAATAAATAATAATCTTCTGTCCCTTAGATCAGCATGTACCTAAATTATGTATTGCCTAGACCATAAAAGTAAATCAAACAAAACTTGATCTATTCTCGACCAGTGAAAAGGAGCAATTTACCTGACAGATTGAAAAAGATGGGCACTCATTGCTTTTCATTAAAATGCATCAGGTGGATGAAATGAGTTGTTTGATTTTCTATGAATGTTGGAATGAAATGCTTCGACTTTCTATGTGTACAGTGCTTCCTAAACTAGTACTCTGAACTAGACGTGAAACTGACAGACTTTAACTGTACTCAGCCATTTGTACGCCAAGCTGCCAATCACAATGTGCCATTAGTTTCAACAGAGTGGGTAATTCAGTCGTTGATCAATGGAAAACAGATGACGTATGATGGACATCCAAGAAATTAAGTGACTGATTGATATGTTGCTTTACGTCCACGGTAAACAGTTATGGTCAAGTCGGGACGGTCGGTTAACCTAACCACACTATTCCTATTTGTTAGTTTTTGAAAAATTGCTTGTTTCCGGGCTATTTCTTTTGGTAAATTGCATGGCATCCATTTTTTGTGATAAGATACAGAATTTTATCACATATCACAGTCATGACACACACACACACACACACACACACACACACACACACACACTTCTCTTGATCCGAGAAGCACAATACATCTGCCTAAGGAAACATGTACCACCGACGTCTGCCTTTGTGAACCTAGTTATCCTACAAGTGCAGGCACCTTAAACAAGGCACCAACTTACGTAGGGCACCACTCGGGAGCATCCGTGTCCTATGGACACATTCTAGTATTTCTAATACAAATAGGCACATTCTCATGCTTCTCATGATTATAGTACTACTAGTTCACACTTTTATGCAAGTAATTAGACTATGTTAAGTAGCTTGACTACCTTAAAACCATCATATGACATCATATCAGTTTGGAAACTGAAATATATCCTTTTACTTCTGAGAAGCATAAATCGTGAGTAACATGACATTGAGCCCTGCGAATTCTTGGTCACGAGTTCCAAATTCTAGAAAGGATAGATATTTTTGGTTTGGAATGGTTGTTTGTCTGAAGTCAAGAGAGTGTTTCAATGCATTTTGAGGTATCACATGACTTTTACGATTGTTCCTTTGAAGTTTGTCCTCAGTTTGGCGCGAAAAACCGCGCACCGCTCAGTCATCGATTATTTTCAGTCGAAGCTACATCGGCAACGTAACTTTTTCGACATTATCAGTCAATTGTTATTTTCATAAAAAAAAACAACCCAACTATCTCGGCTATTTAACGTACACAAAGTGAGACCAGCAAACAGCTTAAGGAGACATTTCTTGCTTTAGGATTTTCTGTTGTCAAGAAGGAAATGAAATCAAAAAGGAAATATACATAGGCATTTAATCAGAGACCAAACGAAAAGGGGTCAAATGGCACCACAGCGCCAGAGGCAGACGATGTAATTATAACAATCTGTCCAAGAAAATGTGTTATTGACAGAAATGTTCTTATACATATTGTACTTCATAGCAAGTTTGAAAAACTACACCCAGTTTCCGAACCTCCGTTTGAGGCCTGTGTTTCTTAGCCTTAGAGGAAACTATGGTATAACTTGTTGAATTTCTTTAATAAAGGAGCGATGAGGATCATTATTAGGGACACAAAGGGCAACAATTATTTATATTTTAAGGAGAAAACTTTCTATTGATACCATAAGGATACGTTTCAGGTTGGAGCATGTTAAATGTACAAGCACATACTATAATATGATCATATATATTTCATAATCAAGTTGGAAAATTTACTGTGTCTTACAGCACAACTGATATCATCTGACAAAACTATGAAAAAGATTCATTGTCCATGATTTGCCGGTATGATAATGAAGACTGAGCATTATTTCATTTGTTGTAGGCTGGTGACAGATGACAGTTGGAGTCAAGTGTTTGCCACCGAAAGATTTGTGTATGATCCTTGTATAAATAATGATCATACTTTTGTTAATGTAAGCAGTTTCAGCAATGAAACACTTCTTCAATTTTACGGGGATGAACTCGTTTACAGGTACATTGCCAATCTAAATGAGGCTCTTCCGAAAAATTGTCAGATATACCAAGAAAAGGATCTTGCTGCATGTCCATACAGCTGTTGTATACAATGTCAAATAATGTCTAGTTCAGGTGGACATGTTTTTTCTCTCCTTTTTTCTTATTAAATATAATGAGAGAAACATAGAGTGTATAGACTTTTCAACTAAAATAGCAATTTATGTCCATACTACTATTGGATTCAATGTCGTGTGAGGTAGGTAGCCATAGCTTTATATGATGTATAAATTTAATGAGAAAAGTGAACCAAATTGCTATTGGAGACAAATTTAACAAGATGGCAATGATGGCCCTGGATCGCTCACCTGAGTATCCTGTGAACTTAACCGCCCTTGCAAAAAAAAACCCAGCTTTTCTACAGCTTAAGCGCAGCTTTGAAAGCTGCGCAGAAGCTTCGCAAAAGCCGGCGGTATTGGCACCTGCGTATTTTAGCTGTAGAAAAGCTTGCTTTTCCGCAGAGCTGCAGAAAAGCCGGCTTTAACGCAGCTTTATACAAACCTGCAGAAAAGCCGGCTTTTACGCAGCTTTAGCGAAGCTCTAACGCAGAGGCACATAAAAGCTGCGTCAAACTCAAAAGCTGCGTTTAAGCTGCAAAAAACGCAGCTTTTCCGCAGGTGCCAATGCCGCCGGCTTTTGCGAAGCTTCTGCGCAGCTTTTCTACAGCTCTGATTCAGACCTGCCTTAAAGCTGCGTTTCCGCAGCTAAAACGCAGCTTTAGGACAAAGCTGCATTAAAGCTGCGTTTCTGCAGCTTCAACGCAGCTTTAGGTCAAAGCCGCATCAAAGCTGCGTTTCCGCAGCTTCAACGCAGCTTTAGGTCAAAGCTGCGTTTCTACTGCTTGAAAAGCAAACCGGCGTAAAAGCTGCGTATCTGTCAGAAACCTGCGTCTTTAAAAGTTCTGGATGAGGACAGAAAAACAGAAAGGTCAAAAACAAAAGCAAATAGAATTTAATATAATAAAACACCTTTAAAAGGTAACAACAGTGATATGGTAAATTATCAGATAGCTGACTAAAAATCATGCAGTACACAAAAATACAAACTGAGCATAAAACTATTAAATTTCAGTGCTTATCCCATTCCCTTGACTTTTACTCATAGATAATGATGAATTTAGGGGTAAAACAATCAAAAGGAATTCAAATTCAAGTCTTTCCCATTTTGTGTGTGTGTGTGTGTGTGAGGTCACTGGGGGGGGGGGGGGGGGGGGGTGCCTGCATGCATGCCTGCTTGTCTGTCTGTCTGCTTGTATGTCAGTTTATCTATCTGTCTGTGGTCTTAAATAATGCAAAATTTATAAGATTAAGAACAAATGAAATTCTAGAAAAATTAAATCTTACCAGAATCCAAATCCAGTGAAAATGAACAAGTTACAAACATTATCTCCACATGTTTAGCCTTAAAGTCACTGTTTTCTTTTTACTTGACTCTTTATAAATGATGGCTTAAAAAGTTTTTTGGAAAGATTTTTATGCCACATGGCCCCCTCAGGGAAAATTGCCATAGCAACAAGGTAATATTGCTTAATATTACATAATACCAGATTAATGTTGATGAATTTACGCAGCTCTACAGAGCTTCGTAAAAGCTGCGTTTCTTTATTTTCTTTATAAAATATGCACCCAATGAATTCAAATTATTAAGCAAAGAAATGTAGCTAGGCCCCTGTGTCCATGTGTGACGCTAATGTTCAGATATTCATTTTTCCCTAATTTAAACCAACCATGTTGATCTTCATGTAATTCTAATTTGTAGAACAAATTTTCCCTTTGTGCTCAAAATCATTAGAAACAAGAAATGTTACAGTATGTAACAGATGCCCCCGAAGGCCCCTTAAACTGACCTTTGACCCTGATTGTGACCTTAAACTTGGGCAAGGCAGCCCAAATCTTGCAAGGGAGATGCCTTTTTATCATGCTTTACCTTTCTGTGAAGTTTGATGAAATTCACTTCAGCAGCCTCTAGTCAGTTTGGAGATATAATCTGACCTATGTGCCCTGATTATGACCCTGACCTTTGGTACAGGAACCTAAATTTTGTTTGTGACATACCATCTCATTATGTATTACCATTTCAGGAAGTTTAATGCAATTGGCTTAAGAAGTCTTTTTCGTAATTGGGGAGAAACGACCTTTGACCTCAGACTGTGACCTTGAACTTGGGTGTGAAAGCCTATATCTTGTGTGTGTCTTACATTCTCATTAAGCTTCATCTTTCTGTGATGTTTAAGGAAATTTGCTTTTGTATATTTATGAGCAATTGTTGAGACATGATTTGCCATCTGACCCCAGATTGTGACCTTGACCTAGGGTTTGGGAATATAAATATTATGTGTGACAAACCTTCTCATCATGCTTTGTATTTCCGTGTAATTTGATGAAATTCAGTAATGTAGTTTTAAAGTAATCGCAGAGACACTATTTGACCTCTAAGCCCCGACAGTGACCTTGACCTTGGGTTTGGGAATATGGATATTGTATGTTACAAATCTTCTCATTACTCTTTACATTTCTGTGAAATTTGATGAAATTCAGTTATGTAGTTTTAAAGTAATAGCAGAGACAGTATTTGACCTCTAACCCCCGACAATGACCTTGACCTTGGGCGTGGGAACCAAACTCTTGTGCACGACACACCTTCTCATTGTGCTCTATCTATCTGTGAAGTTTCATCAAATTTGCTTCAGTAGTTTAAAAGTTATAGCTGAGACAAGATTTAAGACATGATTTGACCTTTAACCCAATTGTGACCTTGACCTTCGGCGTAAGAACCAAACTCTTGTGCGCGACACACCTTCTCAATGTGCTCTATCTTTCTGTGAAGTTTCATCAAATTTGCTTCGGTAGTTTTTAAGTTATGGCTGAGACATGATTTGTTACGGACGGACGCACGGACGGACTGACGGACGGACGGTGCGATTTTAATATGCCACCCGAAGTTCCTTCGGAGGCATAACAAAAGATAGAAAATTAACAAAAATATACCGTACCCAACCGACATGCCACAACCCTAGATATTGTATATATAGTCCAAGATGGCAAAACAAAATCTCAGTTTTAGGTGAGGCAATTGTTGAATATTAAAATACGCAGCTTTTTAAAGCTGTAGAATAGCTGCGTCTTTATGTTTAATATGGTTTGGACTTAAATTTAAGTAATACGCAGCTTTTCTACAGCTCTCAGGAGCTGCAGATCTTATCTTTATGATTTATTTCTTGAATAAAAAAGAATATTCAGCTTTTCTACAGCTTTTAGACTTAAAGACGCAGCTTTCTGAAATTAACCAAATTAAATATCCAGCTTCTGCGCAGCTCACACAAAAAAGTACAGCTTTTGCACAGCTATTTGAAAAAATGTACAGCTTTTCCGCAGGTCTGAAAAGAAACGCAGCTTTTCTACAGCTTTCTAAAAAATACACAGAAAAGCTGCAGAAAAGCCGGCTTTTGCGCAGCTTTTATACAGAGCTGCGTTTAATTTTCGCAAGGGCTCAGAGACATCCATATGACTGACAGAGTTTCACAAAGATTAAATGGAAAATGAACCCTTTATTGTGTACCTAAGGTTTTTATAAGATTTAACCTAATGACCTAGATTTTGACCATAGCACATTTTTGACATGGCCTCACCACTACCTATAACTTTTTATATGAGTAATCATTTTCTAGAATAGTTCTCTACTCATATGGCATCATTACAATGCACATTTCATTGAGATACCTCATGTACACTCTAGAGGTCACAGTTATGATCCTATCTATGTGAAACATTGTCAGAATGTTTACTTTCATGAAATTTATACCAGATTTTAAACTGGGCCATGTCAGGTCAAAAACTAGGTCACTAGGTCAGTTCTTAGAAAAACAGTGTGAACGCTTTTGACGACACAGTTTTGTTCTAATCTTCATGAGACTTTGTCAGAATGTTTGTCTCCAACGAATCTGGACCAAGGGTGCAACTTGGTCATGTTGGGTCAAAAAGTAGTGCACTAGGTTAAACCTTAGAAAAACATTGTGTACACTCTAGAAGGCACAGTTTTGATAACTTTGCCAGAATGTTCATATCCAAGAAATCTAGACCAGGTTTGGAACTGGGTCAGATGAATATTCTGGATTTGAATTTCATTATTTTGTTGTCTTCTCTTTAAAAAATACTTGCACTCATTGCTGTAGCAAAAACCAAAACCATATCTCTTAACTCACGCTTGGGTGTACCACAATACATTTGCTATTTCCGCTATCTAAATGCACAACAATCAAACAGATATATACTGAATTTAATTTTCTTCTTCACTCTTTCTTTTGATAATTGAACAGTTTTCTTTACCTGACTATCATTACCTGTTTACAAAAGACACTACAGAAGTGACATTCTGACAAAGTTTCGTGAAGATTGGATCATAACTGTGCCCTCTAGAGTGTGCACAAGGTTTTTCTAAGATTTGACCCAGTGACCTAGTTTTTGACCCCACATGACCCAGTTTCAAAGATGGTCTAGATTTCATTAAGATAAACATTCTGACAAAGTTTCATGATGATTGGATCATAAATGTGCCCTCTGTGTCATTCTAAGATTTATTTCTATTTTTAGCTCTGGCGGCCATTTTGTTCAGCGGAGCGGAACCGTTTGAGCAATTTTTGTTCAGAGCCATGAGTAAAACATTTCTGTGAATTTTTTTTGAAATCGAGCCATTGGCTTTAGAAACGATGACGTTTAAAGCTTTTTTCTATTTTTAGCTCTGGTGGACATATTGTTCAGCAGGGCAGAACCGTTTGAGCAATTTTGGTAGAGGGTCTCCTAAGGAACATTTCTGTGAAATTATTTTAAAATCTGCCCAGCAGTTTTGGAGATGAAGTCGTTTAAAGGTTTTTCTATTTTTAGCTCTGGCGGCCATATTGTTCAGCGGAGCGGAACCGTTTGAGCAATTTTGGTAGAGGGCCTCATAAAGAACATTTCTGTGAAATTATTTTAAAATCGGCCCAGCAGTTTTCGAGGAGAAGTCGATTAAAGGTTTTTCTATTTTTAGCTCTGACAGCCATATTGTTCAGCGGAGCGGAACCGTTTGAGCAATTTTGGTAGAGGGTCACCTAAGGAACATTTCTGTGAAATTATTTCAAAATCTGCCCAGCATTTTTAGAGAAGTTGTTTAAAGGTTTTTCTATTTTTAGCTCTGGCGGCCATATTGTTCAGCGGAGCAGAACCGTTTGAGCAATTTTGGTAGAGGGTCACCTAAGGAACATTTCTGTGAAATAATTTCAAAATCGGCCCAGCAATTTTGGAGGAGAAGTCGTTTAAAGGTTTTTCTATTTTTAGCTCTGGCGGCCATATTGTTCAGCGGAGCGGAACCATTTGAGCAATTTTGGTAGAGTCCCCCAAGGAACATTTCTGTGAAATTATTTTGAAATCCGGCTAGCAGTTTTGGAGAAGAAGTCGTTTAAAGCAAAAGTTGACGCCGGACGACGGACAACGGACGACAGACAAAGACCGATCACAATACCTCACCTTGAGCACTTCGTGCTCAGGTGAGCTAAAAAATCAATGAAAACGATCATCAGAAGAAAGATGGGTCATAAAAGAGCCTCATTAGTGTCAATTTATTAAATCTATGCATATAAATGTCGAAAGGAATGTTCATGTTAAGCCGACTGTCCAAGGCACCAAATAGAAGAGAATAAACCAAATAGTCACAAAACAAGTGGGTTTCCAAAATAGCTAAATATTCAGCTCCCGTTAACCTTTCAAGAAAATCAAATGTATAGATCAGAGGAAGTTGCTTCACGCAGCAAAGACATGCTGTGGATATAAACAAATAAAGACAGGATTCCAATAAAACTCCTTGTGATGGTAAATGGAACAGAGATGATTCAATAGCAAAGATGAACATAGACAGAATCAAATAAAGCTCTCTGTGATATTGTTTGGGTCTGAGACGTTCCTACACACAGCAAAGACATGTTATTGAATAGAAACATAGACAGGAAATGGAGAATTCCATAAACCTCCTTGTGACAAATGGATCAGAGATTGATTATAATAAAGACATGTTTTTGTGTTGTTTTTGTTTCACAAGGAAACACGTGTTATTGGATATTAACAAACATAAACAGGAAAAGAGGCATCCCATTAAGCTCGTTTGCTGTCCGTAGTTTTGTTTAATACATACAAAAAAAAGCAAAAATATTTACGTATACTTTGTGAAGTACCACTTTATGTCGATTTTATATTTGGCACTTTTCCATAGCTTTGTTGATACATACAGAGAATGAAAGACATATCGACATTCTGTACGAATACGGAAGTATCATTTTACAATTTATGTCCGTATTGCTGTTGGGTACACTGTCTTTTTGTGTGTTTGGTAGTGGTCCGTAGTTTTGTTTGATACAATCAAGGAGAACTATTACATGTAAGCCTACTAAAATATCAATGTACTACCATTTTGTTGTTGGATACGCTGTGTGTTCATTCGTGTGACTGTAGATGTCCTTCCTCCTCTCTCGCTAGAATGAAAGAAAGAAAAAGAGAGATTGGCAGAGACAGAGAAAATTTGAGAAGCATGATTAAATATATAAACTGCGGATTAGGAAGAATTTAAGACCATATTCCTTTTTGAAACATAGTTATTCGTTTGTACGTACAGTCTCCATAGATTTCACTAATGCATACAGAGTAATCATGATGGGAGAGACAGTATATATGAATGTATGCATATTGGTGACCTGTTTATGTACACATTGCTGTTCGACTTAGTCAATTCGTTTGATTGTTAGTTGTCCCTAGCTTAGTTTGATACATAAAAAGAATGGATCAACAATCAATATATGCCTGCTTATATGTCACTTGTAGTGCATATTTCAGTTTATTTATTTGTTCTGCAGTTGTACATAGCTTTGTTTGATGCACATAAAACTGTGAGAAACATTAAAGGGGGAATCTCTACACGGCATTTTCTGGTTACAAATGGATTTTCACAATCTCTGCTAGAAAGTGTTGACTTTTATATACTGAAATACTGATCTCATCGAGGGTATACTTAGAGTAGAGTGCAGTGTCAAAGTGGGTGGGGTAATTCCACCCCATACCTTACAATATATCATTATTTTTTCAATTATCTCTATAAGCAATATTGACTGATTTACCATTGTAATTTGAAATAATACAGGCATACATGCTTGTGAATTGCGTTATATAACTAACCATTGTTTGCTGATTCAGCACCAATATATTAGCATATAATTGGTAACAGGAATGTTACTTATTTTTGCTTCTACAACTTGACAAAAAAACCCGTGTTATCCAGATATATAAACGAACTTTTTAATTATATTTATATGATAGTGTACATTTGCAGAATTAAAAGCAAACTATCCTAGGCATATCAAAACCTGCCCTTGATTCAAGTAAACATAAGTAATTAAATTGAAAATGTAAGATCGAAATTCTACACTGGAAGGTATATTTTTGATGTCTCTTTTGCTCATATTTCTAATAATATGAAATAGGTGTTACCTAAAGCGTGCAAAAGGTTTAAAGCTAGAATGTTGTAACTTGTCCTCGAAGCTGGGGTTTTCCACGACGACGCTGACAGACGAATCGACGCACGAGATTAATGACACGTGATTTATGACGTGTTGTTTGATTATTTATTTTTTTGCTGATACACTGCTAAGTCAATTACCGTTTACTTACTACTCGGACTTCTAAGTTGGATTGACCGCCCTTTAAAAAAGAAAAAAAAGTATTAAAGAAAACTTTTGGTCACTCTCTCAGAAGCGGGACTTCATCAAGGAAGGTCATGTGATCGAGGATAGATCTCTTTGCATTACAGAAGCGGGATAAATCCATTGACGCAGGGGTTGAGGTGGCTTGGGGGGGGGGGGGGGGGGGGGGGGGGGGGGCATGCGCCCTCGGATTAATACGTAGGCGTGGCTCGGGGGGTGGGGGCGGGGCGCCTGCGCCCTCGGATTAATACATAGGCGTCTCTTACCTGATGTCTGCAGCTAATGTGTCCCGCGGGATGCGACAGTAAGTGTGGCTCGGAGAGGGATGCTCGTTGCCTGCCGAGACCTGCCATATCTTTTCTTTCAAACTTTTGGGGTTTAGCGACACTGAAGAAGTTAAATACAGAAATGCGCGTCTGTCGCACTAAATTAGGTATGAATACGTTTATATTGTAAACAGCATAACAGCGCAGCCACATCTGTCTGGAAGGTGTTGGTTTTGCTATTTTAAGGAAGAAGCTTTTTTTAATGATGCATCTTTTCTGTAGGCGTGCAACAGCACGCATGCACTTTGCGCGTCCCCGAGCGGAAGCTTTGCTCACGCGCGTTGCTTTTGCACATGTAATACTGATTGATGAGCTTTCAGTCCCATATACTGCCCGTAATATTACACAAGAACTGTATGTGAACAGCAGAGCTAATCATGTTATATGCCATTTAATTACATCAGATTCAAGATATCATTTTCCGACCCAAAGTTTGATTTATGGATTTTAGTTACTCATATATTAAATGTTATTGAATATCTCCGTTTGGAATTTAAAAAGTCTCACTGAAAATTAATGACAATGTACTAGATCCTCCTGCCCAACACACACTCAATATTTTTATGCTCTCCGAAGGGTGAGCATAGAGTTGCCGCTTTGTCCTTCCGTTCGTCCCATCTGTCTGTCCGACTGTCCGTCACACATTGTTGGGAGCATATCTCTGAAAGTATTAGAGAGTACTCAATGAAACTTCTCAATTATCTCCTTCTTAGTTTTTACAGTATTTTGCTTGTCCGGAGCATATCTCTGAAAGTATAAGAGGGAACTCAACGAAACTTCATACACTCAAATAGGGCAATATGAAAACGTACAGGGCAAAAGAACCATAACTGTACCCAAGTTATTAAAAAATTAACTACCTTCTTATTTTTTTAATAGTATTTTGCTTGTCCAGAGCATAGCTCTGAAAGTATTAGAGGGAACTCACTGAAACTTCACACACTAAAAGAGGGCAATGGCAGAGCACAAGTCCCATACTTTTCCCGCGAGTACTTTAAAAATGATCTCCCTTCTTAATTTTTTACAGTATTTTGCTTGTCTCTGAAAGTATTGATGGGAACTAAATTAAACTTCACACACTGATAGAGGGCACTAAAGAAAAGGGCAGAGTTTAAAAACCATAACCCTATTCCCTATTACAAGAATAACAAAGATATCTCCCTTCCTATAATTTCAGTATTTTGTTTGTCCGGAGCATATCTATGAAAGCATGGAATGGAACTCAATGAAACTTTATGCATTGATAGATGGTAATTAGAGGAAGTGCAAAGCAGAGCACAAGAACAATAACCCAGTCACAAGTAATTACATGGTTAGCTTCCGTCTTAGTTTTTTTTTTCCAGTTTTCTTTTGCTTGTCAGGAATATTTCTCTAAAAGTGTTGAAGGAAATGTAATGAAACTTAAAATATTGATAGAGGACAATGAGAGGGAGTGCAGAGCACAAGAACAATAACCCTATTTTAAATTATTTTGGAGCTACCTCCCTTCTTAATTTTCTCCATTGATGCTTTTAGGGAGCATAACTCGAAAAGCATTGAAAAGGATTGAATGAAATTTCACGCAATTATAGAGTTCAATGCAAAGCACAAAAAACATAACCCCATTACAAATAATTTTGGACGTATTTCCCTTCTTTTTCATTTCCCATTCATTTGATTTTCTGGGGCATATTATTGAAAGTATAAGGTACCCTAATGAAATTTCACTTAGTTTCATCAGGATGACCATTTCACTTTTGCACACCTTCGGGGAGCATCCATCGGTTCCACCGATTCGCTTGTTTATATCTGACAGTGATCACCCTATTCTTACACTCAAACTGTCTGAGGACAGTCCTAAAACGCAAATGGCAAAACAGGATATGAAAGTCCTGAAGACGGCACGGTTGCAAAGCATATATACCCTTCTGAAACTGGTTCAGCTAAGATGAGCTGGCCATGTCACCAGAATAAACGCACAGATGAAAGAAATTTACAGACCCTGTCTGAGATACATTTACCAAAGATAATACTCTGAGGAGAACTTAAGTGTGAAAATGTTCATAAGATTGCCAAAAGAAATGATATAAGAACTTTCTAAAAGAAGAGAATCTGTGAAGCTTAGCAAAGGCCTAAAAAGTGCTGACACAGAGATCGTGCATCACCCAGTAGTACTTCCGTCCCCGGATTTATCTTGCGCTCTATTTGTTACAGATAATGTAGACCAAACGTTTGGCTAATCGGCCACCGAAGACCACACTAAACGCACTAGCACTGCAAACAAGTAAGATTAGGGTGATCGTTGTCAGATATAAAACGATGTGTGTTGGGCAGGAGGTTCCAGTACAGTACACTGTATCTGTCATTAGTTTTCAGTGAGACTTCTTAATTCCAAAATATGATATTCAATAATATTTGTCAGATGTATCTGTCACCAAAATCCATAAATCACACTTTAAGCCGGAAAACGATATCTTGAATGTGATGTAATTAAGTGGCATATAACAGGATGAGCTCTGCTGTTCAGCTACAGTTCTTGTGTAATATCACGGGCACTTATGGAATTGAAACCTCGGCAATCATTATGATATTAGAAACATGAGCAACAGTCATCAAAAAATACCTTCCAGTGTATATTTTTTCGACCTGACATTTTCAATTAAATTACTTATATTTTCTTGAATCAAAGACAGATAATTCAGGTTTTGATATGCCTAGGATAGATTTCTCATAATTCTGCAATGTCCACTATCAAATCAATATAATTACAAAGCTGCCTTTAATTATCTTGACAAAGAATGGAAAAACATAGTTTTTCGTAAACGCGGAGGCGCAAAAATAAGTAAAATTCCCGTTACCACTTATATGCTCATACATTGGTATTGAATAAGAAATAATGGTAAATTATATAACCCAATTAATTAGCATGTATGCCTGTATTATTTCTAACCATAATTGTAAATCAGTCATTATTACTTACAGAGATAATAAAAAACAAGAGCTGTCGCCTGACAGCATAGCTCGCCTGAATTGGTGCTTGCCCATCACATAGCCTCTATGGTGGTGTGGACTGCTATGCATAAAACTTCAGGCAAGCATGTCAAAATAAAAACACATTTATAAACAAAAATTAAAAGAAAAAAAAAATGAAATAAAATTTCAAAGTCCATGAGCTTGAGGAAAAAAAACTGAGGGGGGGGGAGGGGGGGGGGGGGGGTAAAAGGGCTAGGATGTAGGGTGCACCATTATCTAACATCAGCCCAAGTATTAGTATCAACTGAGTCCATCATCGTGGCACTGTAAAATTATGTCTTCATATGTATAAAACTTTAACCAAAATCTTTAAGACAAAATTCTAAGTTGATGACCTTGACTTCAAGGTCATCCAGTGGGTAAGTATAAGGTGTTTTATAAAAACTAAAGAAAGTGTCTAACATCAGTTCAAGAATACACTAAATCTCTGCAAAGCATTATGAATCAGTATGCAAATACAAAACTTTAATAAAGACCAAAATTTCCTAAGTCCCTGACCTTGACATCAAGTTCACTGAGTGGGGTTGGGATAGTACTCTGTAGCTCTAACTACAGTGCAAATATAAAAAGAATTCGTCTATGGGTTCAGGAGATATGTGTCTTTAAAAAACTTTAACCAAAACATCCAATCAATAAAAAGACAATTTTCTAAGTTCATGACCTTGACATCAAGATCACTGAGGGGGGTGGGGGTAGAACCTTTGAAAACTTTAGACCAATATCTAACTTCAGTGCAAGTATCAAAGGAATCCATCCATGGGTTAAGGAGATATTGGGCTTTATAAAACTTTAACCAAAACATCCAGTCCAAAAAAAACTCCCAATTTTCTAAGTCCATGACCTAAATATCAAGGTCACTGAGTGGGGTGGGGGTGGTACCCTGTTAAACTTTGGACCAATATGTAACTACAGTGCAAGTATCAAAAGAATCCATCCATGGGTTAAGGAGATATAGGTCTTTAAAAAACTTTAACCAAAACATCCAATTCGAACGCCGACGCGGACGCGGACGTGGACGCCGACGCCGTGGTGACAACAATAGCTCTTCCTGAACTTTCGTTCAGGCGAGCTAAAAACGATACATGGCATGGGATGGAATTACCCCACCCATTTTGACACTGCACTCTACTCAAAATGCACTTTCGATGAGATCAGTATTCCAATATATAAAAGCCAACACTTACATGTAAAGATTGGTGAACCTAAATGTAAAGATTGGTGAGATTTTGTGAAAATCCATTCGTAACCAGAAAATGACTCTTATGGAGACTCCCCCTTTATGCCTGCTTAAGTATAATATATGTCTATATTGCTGTTGGATAAACTGTCCGTTCGTTTGTTTGGTAAATATCTATTGCTTTGCTTGGTAAATAGAGAATGAAAGAAATACCGACATTTCAACAGCCATCCCCACAAAAAACACGGAAACAGAAGACAAAAATGTGTTCAAAGGGTGTGCATGAACAAATATCCTGGAGTAATTTCCTCATTTTTGTCATCATATTACAGCATTTTATGCAATAAAGCCAAGGTCAAGTCAGGTAAAACCTGCTACTGCTACTTCTTGTTGCATGTGGGCAGATGGGGTTTATCAGCCTCGGAAGTTACCCCATCTATGACCTTGTATTCTTTAACTGAAACTAGAAGGGTATGTGCAACCCTTAACCTTGGTAGATACCTAGTATTTCATCGCCAGGTCTCTAAAAGAACCTGTCAAACAGAACCTGTAAGCACAGCATAACTGGGTGGAAGTCATCCAAGAAGAAGTAAACGGCCAGTATAAAACTCCAGCATGAGTTCAACAGTCATGTATTACTTGCAACATCCGAGTGAGCCTTGCTCTGCTTGGTACAGCATTTAGATTTAAGTGGTCACTGTAGGCAGGGAACTCACCAATCACTCTTGGTCTTCATATTGGAGGCAGTGAACAAGTTAGTAACTTGCTTGGAGGAAATAAGACGCTCCAACCTTCATGAGTCTCCCAACCGTGTGGATCAACTGTGGTTGATGTGAACACAACATCAGAGGCCGGAAGTCTTCCTTGAAGAAGTCAGCGGCAAGGGCGGATATAGGGAGTGACCTTGAACTGGTAAAGATAGCCTTCCGAGTTCGTCTGAAGAGGACCAGAAAACCAACCATGCCAAGACTTTGAGAGTGTGCCAGGCACGTTCCAAGCAACAACTGACGGGAAATTTACACCACTCATGTGATTCTTGGGAAGGAACGTGGCAAGAAAAAAAACCTTGGTTACAAGAGTTCTCGGATAATTATGCAGAAGAGGGGAAATGAAGCAGAAGGAGCGAAAGAATACAAGGTAAGCTAGTTCATGAGAGGAGGGCTTTGATACTCTTGCTGAGGAAGAGCAGGAACTAGAAACTCTGGTTGAAAGTCTCGACCAAACCTGCGCAAGGTATAAATGATAGTGGTCAAAGTACCCAAATCATAAGTCCGAACTCGTAGGTCATTTAAACATAACCAATGGAGATAAGTGCTGAGAAAACGAGCTTATGACATACAGCACCAACAGCATCAAGAGGGAGATCAAGGTTTAAGGACAAAAGCTTGGAACAGTTACAAACTTCAAGTACCTTGCAGCAATTGTCTCTGACAAAAATGCAGCCGATATGGATAAATAATACCAGATCTCTTGGATTAAAGGTGAAAACTGATGCCCCATCTTGTCATATCAACATGTTTATGCCTGTGAGTCCTGGACCTTGACAGCAGAGTATAAGAAAAGAATGCAGGCCTTTTTAGATGGGATGCTATCGAAATTTACTGAACATCTAGTACAGGGGCCATGTGCATAATGAGGAAGTTCGCAAAAAAAAAATCCATGAAGCAACTGGAGAATATGACGAACTCCTGACCTTGTTCAAGAAACGGGAACTGAAATGGTCTGACCAGGTCTTCTGACTTAGCAAATACAAAGGGACATAATTCAGTCAAATACTTACAAAATCAGCCCAAAAGTTTATCAGATGATCTTCGCTTGATGACTTATCCAGGCCCAAGCAGCTATGTGTTTTTGAGAAATAGAGCATCCCTACAATGTTTTGTACGATTGTCCAAATAAGAAAAAGGGGCATAACTCTGCCAATAAATCATACAACACTATGTAGTAATCATCAAACTGATCAACACAACATATATTACCTGTATACCAAAAATCAGGTCTATAGGTCAAACGATTCAATTGGTGGGAAACTCTCAATCTTAACAAAGGGGCATAATTCAGAAAAAAAATATGATATCAGCCCAAAATTTAGTCAGGTGATTAAAACCTCAGCCTCTTGCTGTATGCCTAATTTAAGCATTCTAGCTACAATAGTTATCCCAGGATTTTGGGAACAAGCTTTCATTTAATATTTTGAAAAGGGCCTCAACTCCGTAAGCACAAGGCTGATGGAAAAGTTTTAATGGTCTACCCACCCATAAAATATTAAGGGCCCAGGAGTTATGTTTCTTGAATAATTGACCACCCTAAAATGCTACGTACGGATGGACAGGTCTAAACCAATATGCTCGTAAAATTCGAAGTTGGGGGGCTTACAAACCTAACCTACTGTTTTCAGTCTCTCACTGGTGTAGAGGTGGCATCTTGCAAATACTTTGACTGCCAGTTTTCCAATGTCAAAGAGTCTGTCGGCCTTTCACATTTTCAAACATCTCCTCTGAAGCCACTGGGCTGATTGAAGCCGTATTTGATACTGACCTTCACTGGGTAAAAGGAGCCAAAGTTTGTTCAGATGGTCTTGGTCACAAGACAAAGCTGACCTCCACGTCAATTTATGATAAAAACCCACCCGTCAAAAATCTTCTCCAGAACCAAAGGCCATTGACCTTGAAACTTGGTATGTAGCATTTTGCACTCGGGCCCATCATAGTTTGTACAAATGATGACCATGCATTGATGTTGTCCTAATTATGACAATGTCAACTTTGGTACGTCATGTTTTTTGGGGCCGAAATGCTTAAACAGTGGATTTCTCAGAAACCATATAAGTCTAAGGTTTAATATTTGCTTTATATGGTAAGCTTAATAAGCAAATGAAGATATAATTTTGCTATAGATTAAAGTCATTTTTGACCTTTGTTCAAGGTCACTTAGATTCTCTCATTCGTCAACATTTTCAAACATCTCCTCTGAGGCCACTGGGCTAATTGAAGCCATAATTCAAATGGAGCTTCAATGGTTCAAAGGAATCAAAGTTTGTTTAGATGGTCATGGTCACATGGCCAAAGTGGCAACCACGCCCATAATGGTAAAATTTCTTCAAAAAATCTGACCACAACCAAAGGCACAGTGGCCTTATGGCTTGGTATATAGCGATGGGACTCAACATTTGTCCCCAGGGGGGTGTCTGCCCCTGCCCTGGGGCTATATACATGTATAAAAGTATTAATATATATACACCAGGACCAAGTGTCAGGTGAGCGACAGGACCACTTGTTCTCTGGTAGTAGTCACTAGGCATAAGTGGCTTTATTTGTTTCCTTTTTTGGTTGATAAACTGAAAACAATTTATTTGGCCAATTTGTTTATTACAGCAAAGAAAACTACATATAAGAAGAAACTGAAGACTAAAACGAATGCTACCAGGAACAAACAAACTACACCACATAGACCTTGTTCGTACTGCTCAAAGACCTGATCTAGGCTTTCTGATCATACGAAAAAGAAACATTCAGATGAGCCCGAAGTTGATGCTGCAAAGTGTCTGAAGCAGCAAAAGAGATGAAAGAAAAACTGCTTTGAGATCAGAAATGAGGATCCTTTGTCGACTTCACACATTTTAAAGAGATTTGTAAAGAACGAAATGTTCAAATTTCATCAGCTTTTGATATGTTTCAGCGTAAAAACTTCAAAATTCTTGAAGCAGCAATTAATCTTCTCACTGCAAAACAGGATGGAGGATCAAAAGCAGGATTGAAAACAACCTTAGGCTACCTCTTAAACAAGTTGCAAAATACATTCATGGGAAATGTCTTATTGCATACAGAGAGAGGATGAAGCTCTTTAAATTGAAAGATTATTGTCTGTTTTACTGGGGATCTTTATTTAGAGATGCAGAGTCTTCCATATCAATGCAGAGACAATCACATTTAAGAAAACCACTGAATCTGCCTGATAGAAATGAAGAAAATAAACTAAGGCAATTCACAATTAAAAAATAACAGAAATAGTGGATGATGCATTTGCTTTCATGACCCAAAGTGAGTATTCTTTGTTACAAGATCTTGTCGTCTGTCGATAAACATTATTCAATGCACGACGTGGGGGAGAACCGAGTAGGCTTCTAATGAGGGAATGGAAAGATACAGAAAATTACTTGTGGATGGGCGATGTTGATGTCTTTCCATACACACACTTTTCTTCAAAGCATTTAAAAAGTGCTGTGAACTAGCTGGTCTGGATAAGAATGTGACTGCAACAGGTGTAAGACACTGGTGCCCCTTTTGATTATAGATGATTGTTGGAAAGCTTTAACCCTTCTCAATGATACTATAAATAGGGAAACTCCCATAGTAGGTCTTATGCGGTAAATATCAACTTTGAAACCTTTGTAACTAAGAGTTTGTAATTCCTTTTTTGGCGGCATCGACACAATTAGGAAATGCGGAAAATTGCAACTGGATAATCTTAAATGGTTTTCGATTTTTTGCCACCCAAATCGCAATAAACATATAACAAATGCTGAGAAAGTACCCAGGGGTACAAATGTGCAATTTTCTCATTCTTCATCCTATTGGGTTACTGTATGGAATAAAACATAATAAGAATTTGGTTGGTTGATTTGATGCTTAACGCCCACGGTAAACAACTAAGGTCATGTCGGGACGGTCAGTTAACCTAACCACACTATTCCTGGGCAGGCTTAGACCTCCTAAGCGGTTAACCAGTACTAAGTGCACATACTTTCGCCAGTAACTGACAACTGCCCTTCTTGAATCAGCGGAAGGAGAAACGAAAGTATGTGGCCAGACCGCATAAAAAGAAGATTTTTAAGCCAAAATCTATATTTGGCAAGCATGTGCCCGAATAGTATGTCTGTGACTTTTGAAGCACTCTCTGGCTCATTTAGGCCGGACGTGGGAATCGAACCATATGCATTTGCATCCCAAGCAGTCGAGTAGGAGGAACATAGGAACCGGTTTGAGCAATTCCGAGCGTCTTTAATTGGTATACTTTATTAAACAGTAAATGTGTATGACTTGCTATGAAGTAGATGTTTTTTTTAATAAGAAGTGTCCCGGCACTCCCGTCAAAGAACATAGAAATGGTAGATCACTGCGTCGGAATCGACGGGTTCTGTGGATAGTGGCGGGGGAACCAGGAACAAGGGTGATAGTGGTTTAAATTGGCCAGCAGAAGCAAAATCCACAAGGATCGATAAGGCCAGTACTTTGTCCCGCAATTTCGAAGCAGTTTCATTTGTTCATTGTCACTGAGTTATCCAATTAACCATTATTTCTTCATTTGTTACATTTTCGTATATTCCAGTATAGGTGTGCAACAGTCCTTCATTATTAACACACCCTATACTCAGCTGATATCTGCTTGCAGTAGAGCTGACATCGATCGATAATAACTAGAGAAAGTGAGCAGGGGCTCACGTATACACCCGACCAGCACCACTGCCAAAATATTCCTACATACTGAACCCTGGCTCCATCCACAGGCATGACCCCAGTGCTAAGTAGGCATTTTATAGCAAATTTAAGGCAATGCTAGGCAGATATCATGTACCAAACATGATTATGTTGCAGAGATGATTAATCAAAAAGGTTAAACACAAAACTATGACGTACACCAAATCCAAATTATAGACCCCTGACCCCACCCTGGAGCCCCATCCTGCAGCCCCACCCCAATGCTTATCATTCGATAGTGAGGTTAATGATACAGAGATGTCATGAATGAAATCTGAGAAGAAAATATGACATACAGTTAGATATTATGAGCAATCCAAACAGTCATATGCAAAACTCAGACATAACGTAAGTCCTAATTATTGATCCCTGGCCCTACCTAGAGGTCTGACCCCATGATTAGGCATTTAATATCAAAGGTAATGCTACAGAGATATCATTAACCAAATATCAAAAGAGTCTGAGATGTGGTTACAGAAATATGAGCGATCAAAAACGTTTAACAAAAAACTTTGATATATACTAAGTCCTAATTACTGACCCCAGGCCCCACCCAGGGGCCTGACCCAGGAGTTCAGATACTTCATATAAAAGACAATGCTATAGAGATATCATGAACCAAATATGAAAAGAATCTGACAAGTGGTTACAGAGGTATGAGCAATCAAAAAGGTTTAATGCAAACTTTGATGTAAAAGTTAACTAACGGATGGACGAACTCACGAACGGACAAACGAATGGACGAACAGACGTCATTACAAAAACTATATACCCCTGACATACTTGCTATGTCGGGGGTATAATAAATGTTCTTCAATACTTATCAATACGGAAACTTTTTGAAAAGGGGTACCACTTTTTTAATTATCAGTAATAATTTTACCCATCTATGCCCATTCCCTAGAAGCAATTTCCCTAGAACCAATTCAAAATCATTAGCATGTATATTTCGGGTTGCCCGTGTTTTTTTAATTACGTTCACCTTACAAGAAAGTTACTTGAAGTTCTACATAAACATGTGAACATGCCTATTGTTTAGATACTATATGTGAATTAAGGATATACTCCGTTTCCATTATGTACGAAAAAGACACTTAGACACTCTATCAATACTAGAGCAAGTGAGCAGGGGCTCACGTATACCCACGACCAGCGCCACCGCCTAATGAAACCACCGCCTTATGAAACTACTGCCTAATGAAACCAATCTTATACATGGTTTGAACCTAGAAGTAAACTTAGTCACCTATCAAATGGTTCCATCAAAGTATACTATAAATATCAGCAAACAGTACTAACTTAACACAAAACTTTAATGTAAACATATAAGTCTGTGCCCATGACCTTGGTCACAGCTGCATCCAGATGATGTCAACTAATCTGCATGAACATTGACGTAAACTTAGTCGTATATCAAAAAGGTTTCATCAAAGGACGTTGGAAATGTAAACAAAGACTATAAACTTAACGCAAAACTTAAATGCAAATATACAAGTCTGTGAGCTTTGGTAAGCAGCTATGAACCTAAAAGTAAACCTAATCAAATATCAAAAGGTTCCATAAAAGGATATTGGAAATACCAAAGAAGAATATAAACTTAACAGCAGCATCCAAATGATGTCAAGTATTATGCATGAACATTTAAGTAAACCTAGTCATATATCAAAAGGTTTCATTGAAGGATGTTGGAAATATAAGCAAAGAATATAAACTTAACGCAAAAGTTTTATGCAAATACACAAGTCTGTGACCTTGACCTTTGGTAAGCAGCAGCATCCAGATGATGTAAACTACTCTGTATGAACCTAAAAGTAACCCTAGTCAAATATCAAAAGGTTCCATCAAAGGATATAAGAAATATGAAAGACTATAAACTTAATGCAAAACTTTAACGCAAATGTTTAAGTCTGTGACCTTGACCTTAGGTTAGCAGCAGCATCCAGATGATGATAAGTATTCTGCTTGAACCTGTAAGTAAATCTAAGCACATACCAACATGCTTCATCAAAGGATATTGGAGACATAAGCAAAATTAAAAACTTAACGCAAAACTTTCACGCAAATCTTAACGGACGGACGCACAGACGCATGCACACACGGACGGACGGACAGACGGAATAACGGACGGAAAGACGAAAAATATATACCCCTCGACATACGGTATAATTAAGACAACCCAAGATGGCAGCAGCGACAGCAAGTACAAACATCATTACAGGCCCCGCGGATATCTAGTGCTCACAGTCAAAGTACATCAAGTGTAAGTAATCATAATCGGTCTAGTAACACAGTGACTAGTATTAGTTATAATAACATTAACAGTGAGAACAGTATGTTTTATAATGAGGCTAAACAAAAATGATGTGATTTCAATGAGTCATTTTATTGTTGCATCATAGGGTCATAAAAAATAATGGGCTAAAGGCACCAATATTACATGCAAAACACAAGAGCATTGACTATTTGGTTCCGGAGAAGAAGATTTCGAAAGTTTTTTCACCATATTTGGATAAAGTGGTTATCTCGGTCATGTAGCCAAGATACCTCGAACAAACATTTGTTTCTCGGACCCATAGAATCTGATGCTCAATGTGAAAAAGGCTTTGATTGGCCTAGCTGTTTTTTTGAAAAGAGAATGTTTAAAAACTAATGGATATATACATCTAGATAGTCCCGAGGCTAAGGCGGAAACCCCCTGGGTCAGAATTGTTTATACGCGCGTCTGTCGCACTAAAATTTGTATGGATACGTTTATATGATAAACATACTACATTGTTACTCTGGTGATTTGGTTTCTAATTTTCTTTCGTTACATGCCTTTCTAATTGTCTTCCCAATGCTAGGTTCATCATTTGAACAATCTATGATGTGCCTAATGCTTGAAACTTAGACTTAAGAACACGTTGGGACACTGGAAACTTGGCAAAGAAATTTAAGGAAATATTGGGACACTTGGAACTTAGTAATAACTTTGAGGTAAATGCTGGTAGAGTTTTGAAGACTGAACATTGACTTTAAATCAGGAAAAAAACTTTGCATTATTATTAGTATTAGTTTAAGGAGCAAACTTTTGGTCAGGGCTTTAAATTGCTATTAAGTTAATAGTATTGTGCAGTGTGCTTATTTACATGAAGATTTGAAATACAAACATATTATATTTTGGAAAGTACAGAAAACATTTCATTAAATTTTGGGAAAATTCTCCCCGAATAAGACGTTTAAAATTGATATCTTTTAAAAAACTGTATAACCCCGGGGACGAAACAGACAACCCTTGGAGTCAAAATGTTTATGTAAACACGAACTTTTTGGCACTAGGTCATTTGCTATAAGTTCTGTAGGTTCATCATTTGAACATAATATGATGGGTCCAATTCCACAATGTTACATACTAATCCACAAGGCATTAGGCCCTTTGGTTCCAAAGAAGACATTTTTGAAGGGTTTTACAATATATTGGTGTGGCGGCCATCTTTGACTCAGATACCCAGAACAAACTTTCGTTCCCCCCTCCACCTAACCACTTAGGTTCTGCATAAAATTTGACTTTGATTTGCCATGCAGATTGAGAGAAGATCGTAGAAAATGGTAGACGAAGGACGACGGACGAACAACTGAGGCATTTATATACTATAGGCACTAGTAAACAGCGAATAAATGTAACAACTTAGTCAACAGACATAATATTTGTTTTTAAATCATTAGGAAATTTCGGTATGGTATTCTCATGATATTGAGCAACGAGTACAACATAGAAAGCCAGCAGAGACTGAGAGATAAAGACAGGAAACAATGAAGAGGGGAGAGCTAAGTTCAAGCCAAGAATCGATAAGTTTAATAATTGGATTAAGGGGGAAGCTTTTGATTTCGTTTGTTCAGGGAGATTATTAAAGTTTAAAACCTTTAGACATTTGTTGAATACAACAACACAACGTGTTATTGGTAAATGGTATGTGTTGTTATTGTTGTCGTTGTTGTGGTTGTTTTTTTTTTTTCTTTTTTTTTTTGTGGCCCTTTGACAAATGTCCTTCTTGAATCAGAGGAAGAGTAAGAATGGCAATGGAAATATTTCATAACGAAAATTACAACTGAATCAGTTTTAATGTCCAATGCCCATTTCACACATATTAAGACTTCTTGAGTTGCATGAGTCTAGAACTAACGAAAAATGTTATATTTTATTTAATCTCTTTAAGTTGATATACTACTGTACTGTTGCTTAAATAAAGCTAAACCAGATGTTGTATAAAAGAAAAAGGAGTCAATTTTGATGCTTTTTACGTTGGTTCGTGGGCCTATAAACTTACAACTAGAAAATGTGTTTATGAAACACTATGCCCCCAACCTTATGCTTGCCTCTAAGGGGGTTCATCCCATAATTTATAAGTCAGAAAGGTGTATTAACCGGTTCATCTACATCTTAGTCTGTAACTGTATGCCAAATTAAATTTGTAACAAGGAACAAAGCTTGAGCAGTTCTTTGGATGTTTTGTTCACAAGCTCGCTTATTTTTCATGTACATGCCACACATAAAATTTCAAGTCCCTATCTCTAACGGTTCTTCACCGTATGTACAGGTACTTTTATACCACAGGGTTCAATGCACTAAGTCGAAAAAGGGGCTTAACTCAGTCAAAAAGTAACAAATTTTTTTCAACAGTTGATCAGGTCATCTACACCTTGGACAATGTCTTCCTGCAAAAAAATCATGATCCTAGCATCAGGGGCTCTCAAGATATTTTGTTAACAAGGTTCCATAGGCTTAAATGCACTAAGTTGAAAAAGGGGCATAACTCGGTAAAAAATTCACAATTTTTTTCAAAAGTTAATCAGGTCATCTACACCTTGGGCAATGTCTTCCTGCAAAATATCGTGATCCTAGCATCAGGGGTTCTTGATATATTTTGCTAACAAGGTTCCATAGGCTTACAATGCACTAAGTTGAAAAAGGGGCATAACTCGGTCAAACATTTACGATATTTTTTCAAAAGTTAATCAGTTCATCTACTTCATAGGCAATGTCTTTCTGCAAAATATCATGATCCTAGCATCAGGAGTTCTCGAGATATTTTGCTAACAAGGTTCCATAGGCTTACAATGCGCTAAGTTGAAAAAGGGGCATAACTCGGTAAAATATAAACGATATTTTTTCAAAAGTTAATCAGTTCATCTACTTCATAGGCAATGCCTTCCTGCAAAAAATCATGATCCTAGCTTCAGGGGTTCTTGAAATATTTTGCTAACAAGGTTCCATAGGCTTACAATGCACTAAGTCAAAAAGGGGCATAACTCTAGAAATACATGACCAGTGGAAAAAAGAAAAAATATGTGTCTGCTTATTTTTCATGTAGATGCCACATATAAAATTTCAAGATCCTAGCATTAGGGCTTCTTGAGTTTCCAAGCTGCTTAAAAGTGTTACGGATGGACAGACGGACAGACGGACGGACGGACAGGCCCAAACCAATATGCCCCCTCAACTTCTCTGAAGTTGGGGGCATAAAAAGACTACTGGTTACAAGTTTAGTGAAGAAGCAACATCCGAAATGAATCAGTGTTCACCAGTAGCTCGAAATGAAACAGTGTTCACCAGTAGCTCTTAACATGACTGGGAATCAAGAAAATTGACACCTTATAGTCGCATTGAAATAAAGGTAGAGAAAAGTGACTGGAGAGAAAAGGTTTAACCCTTGCGAGACTGATGGCTCTCATATTAAGAGTTTCGGTGGAAACCCAATTTTATACTGAATTAAGGTTATTCAAGAGTTTGTTGGGCATGATGGTTGTCTTGGAAAGAAGGCACATATCCAACTACCGTTTTCCCGTATAACAGCAGCTGCATGATACAGCCTGAGACCAACAATATTTTATTTTCTGTTTATATTTTAGATAACTATACATCAAAGTCTAAAGGCAGCATACATTAACGCATGCTTATTTAACATATATTTTATAGCCATGTCTCGAGCAGAATATAAATCTGTTTCTTTATATACTCAAATAGGTTAGAAACACAACATTTACATCCTTTGTTCTTCCTCTGGATGAACTGAGGACATTTCCTTAAAATATACGAGGGATGATCAAAAAATACAAGGACATTTGCTGGGGCGGTAAGGGTAATGCAGGTTTTGTATTTTTTTCTCATACCACAGAAAAGTTCGATCTTTTACCTATGTAATGTGAAGTTTTGAAGATAATTCAATATAAGATAAGTATTTTCTTACTCTTCATATTAGGTAGGTTCAGCTACAGTGGCGCACCACATTGATGAATTTTGATGTTTTGTCCTGTTTTAACATGGTATGGGTTTCTTTTGTTCCTCTGTTTCCATACACTAACGCCCTCTTTACAGATTTTATATGATTTAAACCACTTTTAGACACATCTGCATGTAATATGATTGCTTTGAGTACTTTTATGGCATACTCTTCTCATATATATTGGTTCATAAATCCAAACCTAACTTTTTGCTTTTAGTTTCGTTTCAACATACAATATTTTGTGCTGTATGTCTAAATGCAGATATACGACCCTCAAATCACTGTCAACATAAGACAAAACTATCATACAAGGTTAAAATATATTAAATTTGATCATATGAAACATTGCTTTGACTCTGTCCTTAATTTTCTTACAATTATATGGAAAATCAGGAACTTCCATTAAATACACGGCATAATGTTGACGTCATTTTGTCGACCTTGTATGACCCACTGACCATATTTTACGCTGCTTAGGCAGACATAACACTTGTTGATGGCAAAAATGTCTTCACAGTAAAAAAGCGGAAACCATAATAAAAAAAGGCATGCATTTTACTCTAACTGCAAATTTCATATATAGCTTATAATAAAACATAATTTCGAAATTTTTACCTTGCGCAGAACCGTTATAGGGTTACAAATGAAGACCCATATAGACAACTTTCCGAAGTTAGACTGGTAAATTAAATAAATCCCTGGATAAAAGAAAGGTGATGCTATATTTACTGAAAATTTAATGAGTTTAATCTCAATAATAAAATTTCTACAGCAAAAGTCAACGTATTTTTTATCATCCCTTGTATTATGCTCTTGCATCATGAACAATGGTTTGCCATAAAAAATGCTTTGGCTAATGCAGGTCATTTGACGTCATCGTGACGTTAGTGTTTTTTTTTTTTTTTTTTTTTCAGTAGTACGAGTATAACAACTTGGAGATGTAATTCTATATGGGAAAAAAAGAAATAAGGTGGTAGCCAAATGTCTTATCTAACAGAAACTCGATATGGAAACAAACGAAATAAGGTGGTAGCCAGATGTGTTATCTAACGTAAATAGGAAAAAAACAAAGAAACATTGAAGTTTCGGAAATGATCCTTATTTAATGCTTCCAGTCGAAGCGATTCTTTGTTAACGTCAGTTAAAAATCTTAAGTCATTCATTGTTGGTGTATGACGTATGTGGTTACGTTGCGATACTTATGTCTTCAATAAAACATGTTAAGGGCTATCTGATGGCACAAAAGATTTTTTTATTATGACACATGATAAGACATGGACAATCATTTACTCTAAGAAATTAATGACATCTGGCTGACATTATGAACGCTGTCAGATGCCTTAAGCTCCCTGATTTATTCATTTTTTTTTTGTTGTTTTTGCTTTTTTTTTGCTTTTGAATACGGACATTGTTTGCCCTTTTATCGCCTATAATGTGATGTTTTGCAACTCTGTGACTTTTAAGTTGCCTTAGACATCTCGGCAACTTTAAGCCAAAGCGTTTTGATTTTCATATTAAATGCAAGCCAAATGACGGGACTTGTCAGTTCTACTTTCACTGACTGGAAATACTGGGCCTTTACGAAGACACTGGCATTAAAGTATGTGTTGCGGTTCTAATGTGTCTGATTAGGCCAGAGAACTGCCGAGAAGGTGAATATTATTCAGATATTCTACTAGCCTTTACATCTAAAACATCTCAAGTTGTTGGAAATAAGATAATAAGAAAGACTAGGACGCTTCTTGAGATGGTGCTGATAGGTTTAAGCATAAATCTAAGGATGGTATTGTCAATGACAAGAAGGTTGATGATGCATTGGGGTTTTATGGTCCTTCTACACCATTCGGGTATTTCCAGCGTGGTCATAGTCACACTTTTTCTCGGCAAGCCCCCTTATTACTGTTACTAAGTGAAGCTTTTGACATTAACTGACAACTACCCTTCTTGGATCAGCGAAAGGGTGAGAATGTACGCAGAAATATTTTCTTCACCAAGTCTCAACAAAAGAATTTCGCCTGACTGGACCCCTTGATTCGTATTAGAATATTATATTATTATATCATATTATTTTGACTAAATTTTAAGGGGAAGGCATTAAAACCGATGCACTGGTATACCACAATATTTTGGTGGGAAAGTATGTACGGGGATACGATTTGGCCTCGATAGTTTCGATAAATTCCTGTTTTTATCTGCAAATTAGAAAGCTGATACATGTATTTTTCTGATACGAATAGCTCGATTTTACCAATTTTTATTTATGGTCGATACTGACATTGTTTAAAAAAAGAATCCGTGGAAACAAACTCGTAAAATGCAAGTAAAGTCAGATAAATCTGGACTGAAATTACCACAGAAACAGGTTAAAACATTACTTTTTGTGATTGTATTTGTTTCCAACATCCTTTTAGAGAGTTTTTACGGATTTTAGAGAATCCCAGGTATATTTGTGTCAGTCTCACACTCAGTATCTTGCGTCCAGGAAAGCCGTATCTATCCTCCAGCTTGAGACCAGTCAAGACAAGACCAACAAGAAAAAGATAAATACATGTACATATAACATAACGTTTAAAACTGATGCCAAACCAAGCAAACTTTTTAAGCTGAGCTGTGCTGTCTCGCTTTATTGCTACAGGATGTTACATGTATTATTGGATAGAAATATCTACCAACCCTGATATATAATTAAAGACATGTCTACCACAGGGATTAAGTGACAGACACGAAGTCGGCCCATTGTAGACTGTATATGATTTTCTATCCCTTTCCTTTAACTTGCAGACAGTCAAGGCTAAAGCAACAAGAAAATGATATTAACTTAACCCAGCTTAAAACATATCAATTAGCTGGAAATGTAACGAATTAGCTTCTATGCTTTTTCGACAACACTTAACATGCACTTAAGAAATTTCATTTGCCCTTATATCGAAATTATTCTTCACATTATATAAACAATAATTCCGCAGAATGCTATGTCGCACCTGCCTTGCTCTTCCACAGTAGCAGAGATCTTGATTAGATTAGGTTTGATGAATTCATGTACAACAAGGGCTTCGCAAGCGGCGCATAATACGCCCGTTTTAATGTCATAAAGGAGTATGGAATGAACAAGATTGTTTACAAAAGGATGGATAGGCAGACAAACAGGGGCAGCCACTTTATAACTAATGACGGCAACATTATTCAAATATTTAACACATCAAATACTATGAGTATACTAACCAGAGGACCATTGGTCCTGTAGCTCACCTGAGTCCATTCATCCTTAGCACTCAAGAGTAAGAAACACTGAAGTAAGTTGTACAATTCTGCCTAATTTCAACTTTGACTGAGTTGTTTTACTTGTCCTAGTAAATATTAGCAAGTTTGATGAAGTTACAATAAAAAAAAAAACATATTTGTAAAACTTTTTGCCTAAATATTGCAGTAACACAGAAATAAATGCCAATTTGCACTTTTCCCAATACAAGTCTATGGAAACTTTAAAATGCCATAGTAATGAAACCATGTGGGCAACAATAATAAAAAACAATATTTACGTAGCAGCTAATGTCATGAACATGTATGCAAAGAATCAGCTTCATCCCCCTACATGGTTTTTGAGGAAAAGATTTTTAAATATTTTTTTCAAAAATATTTCCTTAATATTGCCATGGCAACAAATCAAATTCTGCAATTTGGACAAAATTAATAGGAATCATAGAGGACTACTCAAGCAACATTTCTGTAGATAAAAAATCCAAAAATAACTGCAGGGAGATAGCAAAAACTGCAGCTTTCCATTTTTCCCATTATATTTCAATGGAAACTATAAGTTGCTATACCAACCTAACCGCTGAAGCAATTGCCATAAAAAAAACAACTGTAATTATATAGAAGCTTGTACAAAGATCTGTTCTGTAAAGTTTGAGCTTTATCGGCCACATAGTTTCTGCAAAAATGATTTAATATTTTTTTCTATTTTTAACCATTCGGTTGCAATGGCAATCAGCCTAATTGTGCAATTTTCATAAATTTCATGTGGTTGATAGAGGACTACTCAAGGAACATTTCTGTAAAAGTTTGGTCAAAATATCTGCAGTCACATAGCAATAAATGCAAATTTTCAATTTTCCCATTATAAGTCAATGGCAACTTTAAGTTGCCATAGCAACCAAACTGCTGGAGCAATTGCCAAGAAAAACAGTATTTTTATAGACGGTAGTACCTAGATCCTTTCTGTGAAGTTTGAGCTTTATTGGTTGTATAGTTTCTGAGGAGATGATTTTTGAATATCTTTCCTATTTTTAACCATTCGGTTGCCATGGCAACCAGCCTAATTGTGTAATTTACATAAATTTAATGTGGTTGATAGAGGACTATTCAAGGAACATTTCTGTAAAAGTTTTGTCAAAATATCTGCAGTCACATAGCAATAAATGCAAATTTTCAATTTTCCAATTATAAGTCAATGGCAACTTTAAGTTGCCATAGCAACCAAACTGCTGGAGCAATTGCCAAGAAAAACAGTACTTTTATAGATGGTAGTACCTAGATCCTTTCTGTGAAGTTTGAGCTTTATTGGTTGTATAGTTTCTGAGGAGATGATTTTTGAATATCTTTCCTATTTTAAACCATTCGGTTGCCATGGCAACCAGCCTAATTGTGCAACTTACATAAATTTCATGTGGTTGATAGAGGACTACTCAAGGAACATTTCTGTAAAAATTTTGTCAAAATATCTGCAGTCACATAGCAATAAATGCAAATTTTCAATTTTCCCATTATAAGTCAATGGCAACTTTAAGTTGCCATAGCAACCAAACTGCTGGAGCAATTGCCAAGAAAAACAGTATTTTTATAGACGGTAGTACCTAGATCCTTTCTGTGAAGTTTGAGCTTTATTGGTTGTATAGTTTCTGAGGAGATGATTTTTGAATATCTTTTCTATTTTTAATCTTTCGGTTGCCATGGCAACCAGCCTAATTGTGCAATTTACATAAATTTCATGTGGTTGATAGAGGACTACTCAAGGAACATTTCTATAAAAGTTTTGTCAAAATATCTGCAGTCACATAGCAATAAATGCAAATTTCCAATTTTTCCCATACAAGTCAATGGCAACTTTAAGTTGCCATAGCAACCAAACTGCTGAAGCGATTTGGATAAAAAACAGTATTATTAGTTCCCCCTGCCTATAGATGCTGTATATGAAATTTGGTAACAATGGGCCTTGTAGTTTCAGAGGAGATGTCGTTTGAAAACATTGACAGACGGACGACGGACGACGGACGGCGGATGCCTACCTATACTTTAAGCTCACCTGTGAGCCTTCGGCTCAGGTGAGCTAAAAATCAGCTTCAAAGTTATTGTGGCTCAAAAGTTGAGTAATGCCATAGTTGAACAAGGGAGATAATTCATAAACTAAATATACTAGATTCTTGGCTCTACTACATTCCCCTGACAAAATCACATGTAGGGTTAAGGAATCACAGAGGAAACAGGAAATTTATGCAAGGGCAGATAATTCAGTAAGCCAGAGTTGTGGTTCTTGCTTGGGATACATTGCCCCATTATTAAACATATTCCTACAAAGTTCCATTCTAATATTTCAAAAGGTTAAGGAGATATGGAGTGACTGAGAAATGCCTAAAATTACTTATCAAAGGGAAGTAACTCCAAAATGAAGAAAGGGGGAGCAACCATTCTTGTATGCCACGCATCGTCTTGTGATCATGCACATTGCTATAAAGTTTCATCATGATATTCCAAACGGTTACAAAGTTAATTATATACACAAGATATGTATACACAAAAATAACCATAATCAACTAATGAAAGGGATGTAACTCTAAAATGAAGAAAAGGAGAGCAGCCATTTTTGTACGCGACACATCGTTGAGACTTCATACACATTGCTATGAAGTTTCATGAAGGTATCCCAAACGGTTATCTAGTTATGGCACGCACAAGACTGGCAGGGAAAAAATTAATCAAAGGGGCATAACTTGGAAACTAAGGAAGGGGGAGCAACCACTTCTGTACGCGACACGTTCCCCCAACCTAATACATATTCCTACCAAATATCATGAATATATCCCAAACGGTTAATGAGTTATGGAGCGCACAAGAATGTTTACGGACGGACAGCGACATGACATAATACGTCCGTTCTTTCAAAACGGGCGTATAAAAATTTGAGCGAACTGGCCTTGCAAACTAAGAAGGATGCAATTCTAGACATAAAATTCAAGTCACCGGAGTATGAAATAATCATTAACTAGAAAATGTGTTTATGAAACACTATGCCCCCAACCATATGCTTGTCTCTAAAGAAGGTTCATCCAATAATGCTTATACCTTTGTACCATAGGCTTACAATGCACTAAGTCGAAAAAGGGGCTTAACTCAGTCAAAAATTTACGAATTGTTTTCGAAAGTTAATCAGGTCATCTACACCTTGGGCAACATCAACCTGCAAAAATCATGATCCTAGCATCAGGGGTTCTCCAGATATTTTGTTCACAAGGTTCCATAGGCAAATAATGCACTAAAGTGAAAAAGGGGCATCACTCGATCAAAAATTCACAAATTATTTTCAAAAGTTAATCAGGTCATCTACACCACAGGCAGTATCTTCCTGCAAAAAATCATGCTCCTAGCATAAGGTGTTCTTGAGATATTTTGTTCACAAGGCAATGCACTAAGTCAAAAAAGGGGCATAACTCGATCAAAAATTCATGATTTCTTTTCAAAAGTTAATCAGGTCATCTACACCACAGGCAGTATCTGCCTGCAAAAAATCATGCTCCTAGCATCAGGGGTTCTCCAGATATTTTGTTCACAAGGTTCCATAGGCTTACAATGCACTAAGTCGAAAAAGGGGCATAACTTTGTCAAAAATTCACGAATTTGTTTCAAAAGTTAATCAGGTCATCTACACCTTGGGCATTCTCATCCTGCAAAACCTCATGATCCTAGCATCAGCAGTTCTTGAGACATTTTGTTCACAAGGTTCCACAGGCTAAGTCGAAAAAGGGGCATAACTCTGGAAATACATGACCGGCGGAAAAATAAAAAAATACGGGTCTGCTTATTTTCCATACTGATCATGTGTATAAAGTTTCAAGTTCCTAGCTCTTACTTATCTTGACTATGTGTAAAGGTACCTTTGTACCATAGGCCTCAATGCACTAAGTCGAAAAAGGGGAATAACTCAATCAAAAATTCACAAATTTTTTTCAAAAGTTAATCAGGTGATCTACACCTTAGGCAGTATCTGCCTGCAAAAAATCATGCTCCTAGCATCAGGGGTTCTCCAGATATTTTGTTCACAAGGTTCCATAGGCTTACAATGCACTAAGTCAAAAAAGGGGCATAACTCGGTCAAAAATTCACGAATTTGTTTCAAAAGTTAATCAGGTCATCTACACATTGGGCATTCTCATCCTGCAAAACCTCATGATCCTAGCATCAGGGGTTCTTGAGATATTTTGTTCACAAGGTTCAACAGGCTAAGTCGAAAAAGGGGCATAACTCTGGAAATACATGGCCGGCGGAAAAATAAAAAAATACGGGTCTGCTTATTTTCCATACTGATCATGTGTATAAAGTTTCAAGTTCCTAGCTCTTACTAATCTTGACTATGTGTAAAGGTACCTTTGTACCATAGGCCTCAATGCACTAAATTGAAAAAGGGGAATAACTCAATCAAAAATTTACGATTTTTTTTCAAAAGTTAATCAGGTCATCTACACCTTAGGCAGTATCTTCCTGCAAAAATCATGCTCCTAGCATCAGGGGTTCTTGAGATATTTTGTTCACAAGGTTCCATAGGCTTACAATGCACTAAGTCGAAAAAGGGGCATAACTCAGTCAAAAATTCACGATTTTTTTTCAAAAGTTAATCAGGTCATCTACACCTTGAGCAATGTCATCCTGCAAAAAATCATGATCCTAGCATCAGGGGTTCTCGAGATATTTTGTTCACAAGGTTCTATAGACTAAGTCGAAAAAGGGGCACAACTCTGAAAATACGTGACCGGCGGAAAAAAGAAAAAATACGGGTGCGCTTATTTTTCATGTATGTGCCACACATAAAATTTCAAGATCCTAGCAAAAGCAGTTCTTGAGTTTTCCAGCTGCCAAAAAGCGTTAGGGACGGACTGACGGACAGACGGACGGACAGACGGACGGACGGACAGGCCCAAACCAATATGCCCCCTCAACTTCTCCGAAGTTGGGGGCATAAAAATAAAAAGTAGTTAAACAATCCAAGAGACCAGCTTAAGAAAACATTTTATGCCATGTCTGATCATTGTAAGAGGGTTAGTTTGTGAGAAATGTACTTTAATGCTAGAGTACATACACATGTGGATGCCAGGTTGACCTACAAATTTCCAAAGCCAACAGAGCACATGAAATATACATCAAGCATAAAGGTCTGATGCTTATACCATTGTGTTTAAAAAGAGAAATGGACTTAAATGCTAGGGTCAATGTCATGTTGGATGTAAAATTTTACAAAGTCAGCAACCCTTGAAATAAAGGTCAAGGACATAAGGAAGTGCAACAACCCTTGCAACCTTTTTATGAAGAAACTTTTTGCCAGGTTTGATGATTCTAGGTATCATACTCTGAGAGAAATGGACTTAAATGCTAGGGTCAATGTAATTTTTGACATGAAATTTACGAAGTCAGCAGAGGGGTAAATATAGGTCAAGGGTTGAAAAAAGTGCAACGTGCCTTGAGAACATTCTAAGAAGCAACTTAGTACCAAGTTTAATGATTTCAGGTATCATAGTTTGAGAGAAATGGATTTAAACACTAGGGTTGAGGTAATTGTGGACGTTAAATCTTATGAAGTCAGCAGAGCATGAAATATAGGTCAAGGGTTGAAAAAAGTGCAACCTTCCTTAAGAACATTCTAAGAACAAACTTTATACCAAATTTGACGATTGTAGGTATCATAGTTTGAGAGAAATGGGCTTAAACACTAGGGTCGAGGTAATTTTTTTTGGACATTGAATTTTACAAAGTCAGCAGAGCATGAAATATAGGTCAAGGGTAGAAAAAAGTGCAACATACCTTGAGAACATTCTAAGAAGAAACTTTATACCAGGTTTCATGATTGTAGGTATCATAGTTTGAGAGAAATGGACTTAAACACTAGGGTCGAGGTAATTGTGGACAGACGGATGGACGGACGGACGGACGTACGGAAAAGTGAACTCCTATATCTCACCTTGCTAAAGCAGGTGCGACAAAAATAATTAGTGTTTTTAACTTGAAAATTTATAATTCAATAATTTATTCACATGAAATTTGTCCATATGCTTCTGATTTAAAAGTAATGCCGTTCGATTATTTATAAAAATCCTCTGAGTTACAAGTGAGTGATTTTGTTCAATTGTACAGATATATTTATAAGTTAAGTGATGACACATCGTGGCTGTCCCGAACTATTAATTTTATTTATTTTATAATAATAAAGTGAATGTCATCACATACTTCTTCCAGATTTAAAACGATCTTAAACACATTTTACTTTGGGTTTTGATTTTCTATATTTAATGGGTAAGCTTCTAGTTGAATTTAGTAGAAAAGTTAGAAATGAAAATGAAAATATAATGTAATCAAGTTACTGAATGACAAAATCGTGTCCCCTTAATACCAAACAAACAAAAAATACTAATTATTCAATTCCGAAACCCAAATCAAACTAGAACTGTCGGAGAATCTGACTATACCCCCGCTTCACTGCTTAAATCAAACGGTGTTATTTTCATTACAAAAGTCAGAGAGAGAGAACTCATTGGCACCATGTATACCAAATATCAATATTCTACATAAATCCCTTTCTATGTAATACGGAATAAAATGATTTCACATTGACAGAAAGAAAAAATAATAAATACATGTAAGGCGTAAGTCTTTATAAGCCTGTATACCAAATATGAACATTCAAACTCGTATGGTTGCTGTGAAATCTGTAACAAAAAATTGCATTATTCAAAGTATGGAAAGAAAGAAAATTGGACAAATACAGGGAAGAATAAGCAGGAGAAGGCTGGTTTGCAATCCCACGATACAATAAGTTGTCATTAACCTGCATACCAAATATGACTACTCTAGCTTGCATGGTTGTGGAGAAATCTTTGACAAAAAATTTCATTATTCGAAGTATGGAAAGAAAGAAAATTGGACAAATACAGGGAAGAATAAGAGGAGAAGGCCTGTTTGCAACCTGTCGATGCACTAAGTTGTCATTGACCTACATACCAAATATGACTACTCTAGCTTGCATGGTTGTGGAGAAATCTTTGACGAAAAATTTCATTATTCAAAGAATGGAAAGAAAGAAAATTGGACAAATACAAGGAAGAATAAGAGGAGAAGGCCGGTTTACAATCCCACGATAAAATAAGTTATCATTAACCTGCATACCGAACATGACTACTCTAGCTTGCACAGTTGTGGAGAAATCTTTGACAAAAAATTTCATTATTCAAAGTATGGAAAGAAAGAATATTGGACAAATACAGGGAAGAACAAGCAGGAGAAAGCTGGTTCTCGATCCCACGATACAATATGTCGTCATCAACCTGCATACCAAATATGACTACTCTAGCTTGCATGGTTGTGGAGATATCTTTGACGAAAAATTTCATTATTCAAAGTATGGAAAGAAACAAGAGGCCCAAATGGGCCTGATATCGCTCACCTGGCTATTATGCAACGGGACCATTCTGATACAAAATTGGTCCAATTCAACTGAGATTTTCTTATTTTCACATCTTGCTACTTTTAGTAACAGAGGCCAGCTTGCCTGGTCTTTATTTATTTACGTTTGAAACACCTCAATGCAAGAATCATTTTGCCACAAATTTCATCAAAATCCATCCAGGGGCTACTGAGATATTGCCAGTTTCATGTTTTGTGCTATTTTTAGTAACGGCAGATGGCGGCCATCTTGGATTGCCAAAATGCAAAAAATCGAAAAGCCTTCATGCAAGGACCATTTTGACACAAATTTGGTCCATTTCCATAGTAATTTTCCAATTTTCACATTTTGCTATTTTAAGTAACACAGGCCACCTTGACGTATCTATATTTGTTAATTTTTGAAACACCTCAAAGCAAGAATCATTTTGCCACAAATTTCATCTAAATCCATTCAGCGGTTACTGAGATATATTCATTTTCATGTTTTGTGCTATTTTTAGTAACGGCAGATGGCGGCCATCTTGGAATGCCAAAATGGAAAAAATCGAAAAAGCTTAATGAAAGGAACATTCTGACACAAAATTAGCCCAATTCCATTGACATTTTCTAATTTTCACATTTTTCTATTTTTAGTAACAGAGGCCAATATGACTGGTCTACAGTTAGATATTTTTGAAACATCTCAATGCAAGAATCATTTTGACACAAATTTCATCAAAATCCATTCAGCGGTTACTGAGATATTGTCATTTTCATGTTTTGTGCTATTTTTAGTAACAGCAGATGGTGGCCATCTTGGAATGCCAAATTGCAATTAATCAAAACGACTTCATGCAAGGAACATTCTGATACATAATTGGTCCAATTCCATTCAAGGGTTCTTGAGTAACTGTCATTTTTATGTTTGTGCTATTTTTAGTAACACCAGATGGCAGCCATCTTGGAATGCCAAATTGCAATTACTCGAAATGGCTTAATGCAAGGAACATTCTGACACAAAATTGGTCCAATTCCATTCAAGGGTTCTTGAGTAATTGTCATTTTTATGTTTGTGCTATTTTTAGTAACACCAGATGGCGGCCATCTTGGAATGCCGAATTGCAATTAATCGAAACGGCTTCACGCAAGGAACATTCTGACACAAAATTGGTCCAATTCCATTCAAGGGTTCTTGAGTAATTGTCATTTTTATCTTTGTGCTATTTTTAGTAACGGCCCCCATGGTGGCCATCTTGGATAGTCAACTGGCACAAAATTGAAATAATTCCATTCAAGAACCATTTTTGACCAAATCTGGTCAGAATTGGTTGCATTTTCTTGAGATATTGACATTCGAGCAAAATCGGTCTTGTAAACGCTAAGTAGGTCACTGTGACCTAATTCCGCTAAAGATTTTTTTTATTTTTACAATTTTTAATACCAAGGCCCCATTTATGTTCCATGCAAACTTTTAACCAAATATACCAAACGGTTCTGGAGAAGAAGTTGATTTTGTTGTTTTTGCTATTTTTAGTAACTGCGGCCATCTTGGATTCTTGACCTGACCCAATTTTACAATTTTGAAACCCTGCAGTCTGGTCATGCTCCATGTGAAATTTGAGATCCATGGGTTCAGTGGTTTTAGAGAAGAAGTTGTTTGAAGTTGTTTAAATAGGTCCTTTTTTGACATTGGCATTTGAGCAAAATTACACTCATAAACAGAAAGTAGGTCACTGTGACAAAACTCCGCTACAGATTTTTTTCATTTTTACAATTTTGAATACCAAGGTTTTACTGATGTTCCATGCCAAAATTCAGACAAATATACCCAGTGGTTCTGGAGAAGAAGTTTATTTTGTTGTTTTTGCTATTTTTAGTAATGGCGGCCATCTTGGATTTTCAACCTGACCCAATTTTACAATTCTGAGACCCTGGAGTCAGGTCATGCTCCATGTGAAATTTGAGAACCATGGGACCAGTAGTTTTACAGAAGAAGATGTTTGAATATTTGTTTTTAGGTGTTGATGGACACATTGTGTGACGACGCACGACGCACGCCGGACGCATTGGTATGACAATAGCTCACTATGGCCCTTCGGGCCAGGTGAGCTAAAAAAATTGGACAAATACAGGAAAGAATAAGCAGGACAAGGCTGGTTCTCAATCCCACGATACATCATGACATCTTCAACCTGCATACCAAATATGACTACTCTAGCTTGCATGTTTGTGGAGAAATCTTTGACGAAAAATTTCATTATTCAAAGTATGGAAAGAAAGAAAAGCCGACAAATACAAGGACGAATAAGCAGGAGAAGGCTGGTTCTCAATCCAACTATACAACATGTCGTCAGCAACCTGCATACCAAATATGACTACTCTAGCTTGCATGGTTGTGGAGAAATCTTTGACGAAAAATTGCATTATTCAAAGTATGGAAAGAAAGAAAATCGAACAAATACAGGGACGAATAAGCAGGAGAAGGCTGGTTCTCAATCCCACGATACAACATGTCGTCAGTAACCTGTATGCCAAATATGACCAGTCTAGCTTGCATGGTTGTGAAGAAATCTTTGACGAAAAATCTGATCAAAAGGGGACGGAAGGACAGACAGACGGACGGACAGATGTAAACCAGTATACCCCTACTCTAGCTTGCACGGTTGTGGAGAAACCTTTGACGAAAAATTTCATTATTCAAAGAATGGAAAGAAAGAAAATTGGACAAATACAGGGAAGAATAAGAGGAGAAAGCCGGTTTACAATCCCACGATAAAATAAGTTATCATTAACCTGCATACCAAATATGACTACTCTAGCTTGCACGGTTGTGGAAAAATCTTTGACAAAAAATTTCATTATTCAAAGTATGGAAAGAAAGAATATTGGACAAATACAGGGAAGAATTAGCAGGAGAAAGCTGGTTCTCGATCCCACAATACAATATGTCGTCATCAACCTGCATACCAAATATGACTACTCTAGCTTGCATGGTTGTGGAGAAATCTTTGACGAAAAATTTCATTATTCAAAATATGGAAAGAAAGAAAATCGAACAAATACAGGGACGAATAAGCAGGACAAGGATGGTTCTCTATCCCACAATACATCATGTCATCTTCAACCTGCATACCAAATATGACTACTCTAGCTTGCATGTTTGTGGAGAAATCTTTGAAGAAAAATTTCATTATTCAAAGAATAAAGAAAGAAAATCGGACAAATACAAGGACCAATAAGAAGGAGAAGGCTGGTTCTCAATCCAACTATACAACATGTCGTCAGCAACCTGCATACCAAATATGACTACTCTAGCTTGCATGGTTGTGGAGAAATCTTTGACGAAAAATTGCATTATTCAAAGTATGGAAAGAAAGAAAATCGAACAAAAACAGGGACGAATAAGCAGGAGAAGGCTGGTTCTCAATCCCACGATACAACATGTCGTCAGTAACCTGTATGCCAAATATGACTACTCTAGCTTGCATGGTTGTGAAGAAATCTTTGACGAAAAATCTGATTAACAGGGGACGGAAGGACGGACAGATGGACGGACAGATGTAAACCAGTATACCCCTACTCTAGCTTGCACTGTTGTGGAGAAACCTTTGACGAAAAATTTCATTATTCAAAGAATGGAAAGAAAGAAAATTGGACAAATACAGGGAAGAATAAGAGGAGAAGGCCGGTTTACAATCCCACAATAAAATAAGTTATCATTAACCTGCATACCAAATATGACTACTCTAGCTTGCACGGTTGTGGAGAAATCTTTGACAAAAAATTTCATTATTCAAAGTATGGAAAGAAAGAATATTGGACAAATACAGGGCAGAATAAGCAGGAGAAAGCTGGTTCTCGATCCAACTACACAATATGCCGTCATCAACATGCATACCAAATATGACTACTCTAGCTTGCATGGTTGTGGAGAAATCTTTGACGAAAAATTTCATTATTCAAAGTATGTATAAAAAGAAAATCAAACAAATTGGACAAATACTGGGAAGAATAAGCAGGAGAAAGCTGGTTCTTGATCCCACGATACAATATGTGGTCATCAACCTGCATACCAAATATGACTACTCTAGCTTGCATGGTTGTGGAGAAGTCTTTGACAAAAAATTTCATTATTCAAAATATGGAAAGAAAGAAAATCGGACAAATACAGTGACGAATAAGCAGGACAAGGCTGGTTCTCAATCCCACAATACATCATGTCATCTTCAACCTGCATACCAAATATGACTACTCTAGCTTGCATGTTTGTGGAGAAATCTTTGACGAAAAGTTTCATTATTCAAAGTATGGAAAGAAAGAAAATCAGACAAATACAGGGACGAGTAAGCAGGAGAAGGCTGGTTCTCAATCCAACTATACAACATGTCGTCAGCAACCTGCATACCAAATATGACTACTCTAGCTTGCATGGTCGTGGAGAAATCTTTGACGAAAAATTGCATTATTCAAAGTACTGAAAGATAGAAAATCGAACAAATACAGGGACGAATAAGCAGGAGAAGGCTGGTTCTCAATCCCACGATACAACATGTCGTCAGTAACCTGTATGCCAAATATGACCAGTCTAGCTTGCATGGTTGTGAAGAAATCTTTGACGAAAAATCTGATTAAAAGGGGATGGAAGGACGGACGGACGGACGGACAGATGTAAACCAGTAACCCCCCCACTTTTTCAAAGGGGGGGTATAATGAAGCTCACCGCTCGTATTACATAGTTTACAGTATTCCATTTTTCGTTATGTTCCACGGTTTCAAATACATTATGAACCTTAATCTACATGTATTTGCACTGATCATATTGCCATAAAAAACTGAAACAATTTCCGTTTAGTTTTCAGTGGTTGAACCACTGAAAACTAAAGTAAAATACATGTTTGATATTAAGAAAAAAATCTTACAAATTTGTAAGTCAGCAAACCAATGCCACACTGCGAGAAGTGTTTAAGTCCAGCAAAAACAGTAATACCAAACTGTATAAAACTACTGAATTAAATGGAACAGAAATGCTGTATGATTCATAAGCAATCTTAAATCGAACATAAATACAACACTTCCAAAAAGTTAAAATGAAATGATAGTGCAATGCTACATTGTTTGCATTTGTATCATATTAGCACCAGACAGTATTTATGCTAAATTGATGTTGCTTTCATGATTTACTAAGAATTATTTTTGTTTGAGATATGTCAGCCCACATAACAGACTGTTTTCTAATGAATCACAAATTGCCCAAGTTGTCAACGGTTGACATCAACTAGAACTGTCGGAGAATCCGACTATACCCCCGCTTAACTGCTTTAATCAAATGGTGTTATTTTTGTTACATAAAGAATAGAGAGAGAAAACTCATTGTCAACATGTATACTAAATATCAATATTCTTTTACATTCCTTTCTATGTAAAACGGAATAAAATGATTTCACATTAACAAAAAGAAAAATTAAGAAATACATGTAAGACACAGGTCTTAATCAACCTGTATACCAAATATTAACATTCTAACTTGAAGGGTTGCTGTAAAATGTGTTACGAAAAATTGCATTATTCACAGAAAGGAAGAAAACTGGAAAAATACAGGGAAGAATAAGCAGAAGGTTGGATCTTGATCCCAAAATACAACAGGTTATCTTCAACCTGCATACAAAATATCACTGTTCTAACCTGCAATGGTTATGTCCAAATCTTTGACAAAAAATTTCATTATTCAAAGTATGAAGAGAAACACGGTATGTAGGCAAATTTACGTACACGAAAGAATTACTTACGAGACATTGCGGGAAACTGCGCGTGACAGGTAAACAACTTTATTTTCAGACCCTTTTTCTTGAATATATATGCACTGACAAAATATTTTACAGATGTTTTTACAATGATACTGGGCATATTTCCTTCTATGTAGAAACATAAAAACGCTGAAGATACACTCACCGTGTTAAGCATAATTTTGAGAAAAACGTGTAGATTTTTGCATTTTTCTATTACTTCGCCAGAAGGCAGCATGTACAGTCTTTATTCCTTTATCGTTTGCAAAACTGAAATAATCGCGGGTGTCCTACTTAGTGCTCTTTACAACCACCGTTTAATCAGATTCCAACTTTATATGTTTCAAGAATAAACAGCCATGTTTCACAGGAAGGGTCTACCTTTTCGCATTTACAACCATCTCAGGATTCCTTTTAAACATTTACTACCATCTGCGCAACAAAACACAAATCTTGACACGACCATCGACAAAAGTTTTGTATGATATCGTACATATTGGAAGTTTTGCATTTAATCAAGTCTTCTACTCAATCTAGATACGCAGTAAGGCATTACAAAACACTGTTTTACCGAAATGCCATGGCTAACATAGTTATAAGACGATTGAATAGCTTTAGAGTGAGGTTTTATTTGTATAAAAGGGATGATTAGGGTTATTTTAGTCATGGAAGTTCAGCAAAACTGTCTTGGAACGTTTTGCTGCATATCTAGATTGGTTGGTTGATTTGATGCTTAACATCCACGGTAAACAACTAAGGTCATGCCGGGACGGTCAGTTAACCTAACCACACTTTTCCTGGGCAGGCTTAGACATCCTAAGCGGTTAACCAGTACTAAGTGCACATACTTTCGCCAGTAACTGACAACTGCCCTGCTTGAATCAGCGGAAGGAGAAACGAAAGTATGTGGCCAGACCGGGATTCGAACCCAGGACCTCTGACTTACAAGTCAGGTGCCCTACCGATTGCTCTACCCGGCCCGGCTATATCTAGATTGAGAAGAAGACGTGATTTAATGCAAACTTTCTGATACAGATGATTTCATACCAGAATTTTGTCGATGGTCGTGTCAAAGTTCGTGTTTATGTTGAGCAGATGGTCGTAAATGTTTAAAAGGAATGCTGAGATGGTCGTAAATGCGAAAAGGTAGACCCCTCCTGTGAAACATGGCTGTTTATTCTTGTAATGTATAAAGTTGGAATCTGACATAACTGTGGTTGTAAAGAGCACTAAGTAGGCCACCCGCAGATAGGTTCAGTTTTGCGAATGATAAAGGAATAAAGAAATTAAATGCTGCTTCCTGGCGAAAAATGCCAAATCTACATGTTTTTTTCAAAATTATGCTTAACACGGTGAGTGTATCTTCAGCGTCTAAACGTTACTTGATAGAAGGAAATATGCCCAATATCACTGTAAAAACAGATCTGTAAAATATTAAGTCAGTGCAGATATATTCAAGAACAAGTAGCCCAAAGGGCAACAATTGCTCACCTGAGAGACATTGTAAACCTATAGGGATATTTGAGATGCTCAAGGGCAGCTAACTCCACAGTCAGTGGTCCAATCAGGCTGAAAATTAAACTCATCCAAAACATTATGTATGCCCTCATTTAATATATGCAAGTTTAAAAAGTATCCGATCAAGAGCACAATAGACAGAGCTGTCAAGGGCAGCTAACTTCGTAGTGGTTGGCCTGATCTGGCCAAAATTTGAACTTGTTTAAGATAGTATGCATTTCCTCATTACCATCAAGTTTGAAAAGGATCGGATCAGTAGAAACCAAGAAAAAGTGGCGACATTGATTTTTTGGATGCTCAGGGCAGGTACTCCATTCCATAGTCAGTGGTGGGATCTAGCCGAAATGCTAACCAATCCAAGCTTTTATGCATACCCTCATTACCTGCAAGTATGACAAAGATCAAATGAAAAATGAAAATGTGATGACATTGTTTTCTCCATTATAAGACTATGGGATTTTTTTCAAACGCTCAAGGGCAGCTAACTCCATAGTCCGTGCTCGAATCCGGCCAAATTTCGAACTCATCCAAGCTCTTATGTATGTCATCATTACCTGCAAGTATGATAAGGATCTAATCAAAAACCTTGATTGCAGCACCCTGAAAGTCAAACTTGCTCGAGATATTGTCATGCCCTACATTTGTGTGAATTTATTTTAAAATGCGTTCAGAAATGTAGGTGCTAGAGCGATGACAAAGTTTTTCTAAAAATAGCCACAGTGACCTTGACTTGGGCACAGCATCCTGAAAGTCTAACTTGCTTGAGATATTGTCATGCCCTACATTTGTGTCAAGTTATTTCAAAATCCATGGAGAAATGAAGGTGCTAGGGCGATGACAAAGTTTTTCTAAAAATAGCCACAATGACCTTGACCTTGGGCCCAGCATCCTGAAAGTCGAACTTGCTCGAGATATTGTCATGCCCTACATTTGTGTGAAGTTATTTTAAAATCTGCTGAGAAATGTAGGCGATAGAGCGATGACATAGTTTTTCTAAAAATAGCCACAGTGACCTTGACCTTGGGCACAGCTCCCTGAAAGTAAAACTTGCTCGAGATATTGTCATGCCCTACATTTGTGTGAATTTATTTTAAAATCCATTGAGAAATGTAGGTGCTAGAGCACTGACAAAGTTTTTCTAAAAATAGCCACAGTGACCTTGACCTTGGGCGAAGCACCCTGGAAGTCAAACCTGTTTGAGATATTGTCATGCCCTACATTTGTGTGAATTTATTTTAAAATCCGTTGAGAAATGTAGGTGCTAGAGCGATGACAAAGTTTTTCTAAAAATAGCCACAGTGACCTTGACCTTGGGCGCAGCATCCTGAAAGTCGAACTTGCTCGAGATATTGTCATACGCTACATTTGTGTCAAGTTATTTCAAAATCCATTGAGAAATGAAGGTGCTAGGGCGATGACAATGTTGTTCTAAAAATAGCCACAGTGACCGTGACCTTGGGCACAGCTCCCTGAAAGTCAAACTTGCTCGAGATATTGTCATGCCCTACATTTGTGTGAATTTATTTTAAAATCCGTTGAGAAATGTAGGTGCTGGAGCGATGACAAAGTTTTTCTAAAAATAGCCACAGTGACCTTGACCTTGGGCACAGCATCCTGAAAGTCGAACTTGCTCGAGATATTGTCATGCCCTACATTTGTGTGAAGTTATTTTAAAATCTGCTGAGAAATGTAGGTGCTAGAGCGCTGACAAAGTTTTTCTAAAAATAGCCACAGTGACCGTGACCTTGGGCGCAGCATCCTGAAAGTCAAACTTGCTCGAGATATTGTCATGCCCTACATTTGTGTGAAGTTATTTTGAAATCTGTTGAGAAATGTAGGCAATAGAGCGATGACAAAGTTTTTCTAAAAATATGTGATGACATTGTTTTCTCCATTATAACACTATGGGATTTTTTTCAAACCCTCAAGGGCAGCTAACTCCGTAGTCTGTGCTCGAATCCGGCCAAATTTCAAACTCATCCAAGCTCTTATGTATGTCATCATTACCTGCAAGTATGATAAGGATCTAAGCAAAAGCAGTTGAGAAAACGTGATGATGCCATTTTCCCCATTATAATTCAAACGCTCAAGGGCAGCTAACTCCATAGTCTGTGCTCGAATCCGGCCAAATTTCGAACTCATCCAAGCTCTTGTGTATGTCATCATTACCTGCAAGTATGATAAGGACCTAAGCAAAAGCAGTTGAGAAAACGTGATGACGCCATTTTCCCCATTATAACCCTATGGGATTTTTTTCAAACGCTCAAGGGCAGCTAACTCCATAGTCTGTGCTCGAATCCGGCCAAATTTCGAACTCATCCAAGCTCTTGTGTATGTCATCATTACCTGCAAGTATGATAAGGATCTAATCAAAAACAGTCGAGAAAACGTGATGACGCCATTTTCCCCATTATAACCCTATGGGGGCTATCTGTTGCCATGGAAACCAGAGTTCTGAGCTGATCGGCACCAAAACCTAATGCAGCCTTTCCCCCACCCCAATGATGCTTCTGATAAAATTTGATTGCGATCGGCCCACTGGTTTCTGAGATATTCATGTTTGAAAGTGTTGACGCACGCACGGACGGACGCACGGACGGACGACGGCTCGACTCCCATCCTATAAGCTCACCTCTGAGCCTTCGGCTCAGGTGAGCTAAAAACAGTCAGAATAAAAAGTTGTTTACTTGTCACGCGCAGTTTCCCAATATGTCTCGTAAGTAATACTTTCGTGTCCGTAAATTTGCCTACATACCGTGAGAAAGAAAATCAGATAAATACAGGAAAGAATACACCAGATATGGCTGGTATGCTAGTGTTTCCCCCAGACTCCTAAAAGGGGCAGGGTAAGCTGAAAAAGGGGCAAGGTAGCCTGGAAGCAGAGGGGCATTTGACGCGCGCGCGCGACTTTCAAAAAACATCTGTATTTATCATATAAACATGAATTTCCACATTGCTACATGTATCATGCAGATTGTTTATTTTTTATTTAGACTGCTGTGTGCTTCAGCTGATAAAATAATTATAAAGTTCTGCATTAATAAAATATTTTTTTTTTTTATGGTTTAGGAGGTCATTACTGCAACTGATTTCTGTATATATGTTTTTAATCACTGTGTTGTCCATCTCTTGCCTCTCACTCCCTTTCATTCACCATCCTGTGGTCACATAATTGCTGTATGGTGACACAGTGTTTCTACCTTCAGTCAAGCTCTTCCTATATGGAGCCTCATATCTTATCCTCATCTGCCATCCAGTTGAGCTGGCCAACTGCTAAACTGTTTACAATCTAGAAGTTGTGGGTCTGAGTTCTGCAAGATCTGATAAGAGCCTAGGGATTATTTCAGCTTTAATACTGCATTCATTACTGCATTGGCTCCAAATGGCTGAAATACTGCTAGAAGGGCTGTAAAAGATATTAACCATTCAAACATCATCTTCTCCTGTCAGCCCCAAAAGATGGTGCATACATAATAAAAAATGCTTCATTAACCTGTTTACACCACACATGGTGCTATATAGTTTTTACTGTTTTATTCTTTGACTTTATTTATTCATTATTTTTTTCTGTTTTGGCACTGTTCTTTTTCTCTAGTTTTTTTTATTTTAGGCACTGTCTTTTCATTTCACCCCCATACAATGCATAATGTACACTTAAATTGAAAACATATCAAATGAATTTAATAAACAAAAAGAAGTAATGTTTATCTAGTTACCCATAATTTAATTTTTAGATGGCCTCTTTAAGGCTCTTATTTTCTAATTTTAATCCTTTTGCTAGTAAATATGGTAATGCCCATTAAGCAAGTACACAAGCTGTGATGGCAATTATCAGACAATGACTCTTACAAGTGGGTAAACATTATTACCTGGACAGTCTATTTATAGACAGACCCTGTGTAGTGTCAAAAAGCTGTGTGTATCCCACCGGATGGATAGCCATATAGCGATTATCAACAGAAAAGGTATCTTTCTCAGGAGGGAAAAAGGGCTTATTTTTCAGGGCAGAGGGAACCTTTTCAAAGGCAGAATGGCGGGAGGGAAGGGCAGGAAGGGCGCGGCGCCCTTCCATACCTCTATAGGGGAAACACTATATGCAATCCAACGATACAATAAGTCGTTATCTATCTGTATACCAAATATGAAATTCTACCTTGAAGGGTTGCTGTGAAATCTTTTACGAAAAATTGCATTATTCAAAGTACATGTAAAGAGAGAAAGAAAATGGGATAAATACACAGAAGAATAAGGAGAAGGTTGGTTCTCAATCCCAAGATCGGTAAGTTGTCATACCAAATATGACTACTCTAGCTTGCATGGTTGCACAGAAATCTTTGACAAAAAATTTCATTATACAAATTATGGAAAGAAAGAAAATTGAACAAATACAAGGAAGAATACGCAGGAGTAGGCTAGTTCTTGATCCCACAATACAACAAACCATCATCAACCTGTATGCCAAATATGACCACTGTAGCTTGCATGGTTGTGGAGAAATCTTTGACGATAAATTTCATGATTCAAAGTATGGAAAGAAAGAAAATCAGATAAATAAAGGGAAGAATAAGCAGGGGAAGGCTGGTTCTCAAATCACAATACAACATGTCATCATCAGCATGCATACCAAATATGACTACTCTAGCTTGCCTAGATGTGGAGAAATCTTTGACAAAAAATTATTCAAAGTATGGAAAGAAAGAAAATTGGACAAATAAAGGGAAGAATTAGCAGAAGGCTGGTTCTCTATCCCACGATACAACACATCATCACCAATCTGTAGGCCAGATATGACCATTCTAGCTTGTACGGTGGTGGAGATATCTTTGATGAAAAATTTCAGTATTCAAAGCATGGAGAGAAAGAAAAACTGAACAAATATCAGGAAGAATAAGCAGGAGATGTCTGGTTGTCAATCCCACGATACATTAACCTGTCACCAACTTGTATACCAAACATGACCGATTAAGCTTGCATGGTTGTGGAGATATCTTTGACGAAAAATTTTATCTAAAAGGGTTACGGAATTACAGAAATCGGAAGGACGGACGGACAGACGACGGACAGATGTAAACCAATATACCCCCACTTTTTCAAAGCGGGGGTATAATTACAGAAATATATGATAACAGGAATACATTATCACAGAAATACATTGCCAAAAATTATATTTAGTACCTCAACTTCGAGCAGGAAGGTACCCTCTTTTAGTCCATTCAGTAAATAAAGAATACTATGCATTTTAATAAAGCAGCTACCTTCGGTAAATATCTCAAAAATTTTGCGTCATAATGCTAAATAATGCTGAATTATTTGCCAGCTTTATTATAAAATGTTAAATACGTACAACTACAGTGCTGTTTCACATGGACTCAAGGTCTCGATACGATTTACAATATATAGCACAATATATCTGAAGTACCACCCAAATGTACAAGCCTGTCTCACAGATAGATAACACTAAAATACTAACAAACAGCGTTCTTTGGGAATATGAAGTCAACTAGTATTGTCCTAAACCACATTTTGTCCTAGTGATCCTTTGTCGACGTTTTCATCTGTTTTGCACAGAACGCCTGATTCAAACCAGAGAAAACACAACAATCAAATTCAAAAGAACTAATGTGTTTTTGAGGCCAGTTTGGTATTTTGAGCTTAGTGACACCAACGTTTTCTGCGAGAGCTGTCCCCAAAGCTCCTGGACAAGGTCTAACATCTTTCAAGATGGCAGTGGATATTCACATAACTTTTAATGATCACACATCGACATGTTCTCTCCATATATTGGATATTTATAATTAGTTGAACTTGTATTACACCAGAAATGGTAGCCATGACAACGCTACCCCCACAAGTATGGAGCAATTTGAAATTTAAAGCCCTTGCAGTGTCAGCAACTCCAAATAATAAATCAAAACAAGGTCATTGTTTTTACATAGCATAGTAGTTTACTCTTTGCATTACAAATATATTAGCTTGTGTCAATATTACACAATTCACTATAGTTCTAGCAGCAAGTAAGTAAGGTTTATGCACAATACATGCAAAATTTCGACTGTTTAATGGCATACGGAGCAGCGCTTTATAGTCTAACTTTGTGTCTGTATTAGAGTCACAACTGTGCTGTTAACCACATTCAATTTGCACAAAATAAGTATTAATCTTACTTTTAAGTGGTGGCGGGAATTCCTGAATGGATTATCACACCAAACAAGTTCTAAATGGGGCTCTACGAACCAAGTAAAAATATTAAAAAGTACTGAACGATGCTCAAGAGGATGGCTTTCACCCTGGACCACTATTGGTGAAGTTAAATGTTGTTTGTTTGTTGCAGACACTTCAAAATTAGTGATATAAAGTCTAAAGTAAGGATTAATTTAAAGTTGGAGATTCAGTTTGATGTGGTGTGTTAATGTGTTAGTTTGTCTTTCAGCGTTTGTTACATCGCTGAAATAAGCCGCACGTGTGTATAATTGTGCAATAAAGTTTAAATAAAAAAAATCAGCGAGTGCACCAAAACCAAGGCAAATCCACACACTTGTCAGACCCTGAATGCCAACAACAAACGTTATTTTATTCTGCCGAATAATAATTGTCCAGGCTTTGTCTTAGAACCTCAGGGACAACCCTTGTTTATCTGTAAGTTTAGAAGCCCTTCTCGCAGGAGAGCTAGGGAGCACAGGGAGGCTAATCTCCCCAGTCTCATGACCTGATGATTGATTTTTTTATTCGGTTCACCAGTAAACCTTTCAGATTCAGGCATATTGTTCCTGGTCCAAAACATCTGGAGAAACCGACATTAGGCGAGACGTCTCAACACACAACTTCTCGCCCAAAGACAACTCGTTCCATGCTCTAAAACAATTCGCACCCGATTAAGATACCAACTCGCACCACGTCATTATACTGCATAATGTCTTGAAGTGGTCTTGTAAAATTATAAACATACTGAATAAAAATATAAATATGCTTTCCTATAAGAGCACTGAAAACGTTCAGAAGAAAGAGTGTGGGTCAGAGAGTATTGTTTTGAATAGCTTGTTCTCATAAGTGACCCTTAACGACAATAAAAGCCAAAGACACTACGCTGTAAGTTCAAGTTGTTCTTATCACATATGGACATACATCTGGCTGATCGATTTGAGCCCACATCTAATTATCTGTTTCTAGGCTAATCATTTTTTCTCGGTGATCTTTGAAAATTATCAGCTCCTACATCAAAGCATGTTGTCTGCAATTAAGTTTGAGATTACCGGTGGGCGAAAATAATGTTTCATTTATATTCTCCCATAATAAGGCTTGTTGCGCATCGTTACCACTTCTACCACTTTTATACACTTCTATTTATCATGAAGTAAAGGGGCTCATGCAAGCATCTACACACCCATCCCTTAAATCCATATGCCAGGGATTATATCTCATCTAACTCTTGGGCTTGTTCTCTTATGAATGTCGTTACAAGTTGTTAGTAAATTCAAGGCGAGTTATCTTAAAGTGTGTCTTATACGAGGAGTATTGTCAAAGGGCGAATTGTCTTCACGGCGATTTGTCTACAATTACAAGTGTTATTTAAGACAGAAAGGTCTAATCAAAAATACACTCGCAAAAAGGAAACTTTAGAATACCTGCGTTTGTTTCCATTTCATTGTGAAATATAAGACTATAGTTAAGTTATACTCGGCTGTGCCGAGCAACAATTTTATATTATTTTACATAAAATTTAAAAAAGTTTACACCGCTCTTTTATTTGTTAACAAAATAAAAGGCCACCGGCCAAGTGTCACCCGACGTTTGAAATGTGTCACAAACTGCAGCCCTTTATTCCGTTTCAGAGTTACTGTATGGCCAAAACCAGAAAATATGTGTACAATAGAATCTGGTAAGGAAATAATAATTGAAGCATAAGCAAAGACATATACCCAATTACTGGGCCTCTATGAGGTTACAAGATACTTAAGTTCAGGACTGGGCGTATGTGTGTAAAATCAGGTTACTGAAACTTTAGGCCCTTACAGAATGCCTAAACATCAAGACCATATATACCCAATAACAAAATAACAAGGGCCATAATCCTCCTAATATAATATGAATCTGATGAAAAATGAACATTGCATTTATGAAGATTCAGTCCATTAATATGAATAGTTCTTGAGTTATCCTTTTACCTTTAAGTGAATGTCTATTATCTATGAAAGGGGAATAGTTGGTTGGTTGATTTGATGCTTAACGTCCACGGTAAACAACTAAGGTCATGTCGGGACGGTCAGTTAACCTAACCACACTATTCCTGGGCAGGCTTAGACCTCCTAAGCGGTTAACCAGTACTGACAACTGCCCTTCTTGAATCAGCGGAAGGAGAAACGAAAGTATGTGGCCATAAGGGGAATAACTCTGTCACTAAGAAATTTAGCATATCCTAACAATAATCAGAATACTCAATTTACCAAATGCTAATAGCATACTAAATTTCAGCTCTCTCGGTCAAACGGTTCAAAAGTTGGAAAATTGCCAAAAACGACAAAGGGCCATAACTTTGTAAAATATTGGGCAATTGAAATTCCAAAATCACATGCACATCTTCAGATCATGATGAAACATTCTGCACAATTTCAAGTTGATCTGATAAAAGATGTGGCAGGAGTTGCGGGGACAAGGTCCGAGTCAGCAAGGGCCGTAACTCCATCAAAAATGGCCGAAACAAAAATCAAAAACCACATGCACATCTTCATATCATAAGAATACAATCTGTAAAATTTCAAATCAATCCGAAGAAAGACGTAGGAGGAGTTGCGGGGACAAGATCTCGGACGGACGGACGGACGGATGGACAGACAGACTGACACACGGACGAACGAGGGTCATTTCTACAGTCCCCCTCTGCATACGTCGGGTGACAACAAGAATCGGACACAAGTCGCTTTCCTGAACAAAAATGACAAACATCAAACTAGGTTGATCATTTGAACTAACCTGATAGCTTGAAACTGTCAAAATATGAGATATTGGTAAAAGCTCAAAGAATGATCTTAAAGACAGGACTTCTCTGCCGGGGGGTCTGGTTCCCAGCAATAGCATATCTTACCTGTACAGGTAAAGGTGTGAAAATTTATTCAGCCAATCAGTGGACCAGAATTACTAGTTATGATCATTTTATTGGCTGACTGGAGGTGTTGACACTATGTGATCAAGAGACAGAATGACACTATGGAAGTTAATCCTCCTTATATAGTACCACTCCTGTCTTTAACCTTTATTGCTCAAAAACCAACATGTACTCATTTAGTTGTCAGCCTGCATTTGTCAAATTATGAACCAAAATATTCTCTATTAACTCTTATGTTTAAGCATTTTCCCATATAAAAACACTAGAAAGCAAATTTGACTTTGCATAAAAAAGACAGGGTCTACCCATGGTCATCAATTTAACAATCTTGGCAGATCTCCAGTACTCAATGATAAATACCAACAAACCCATCATAAAAAAAAATGTTTTATGAGCTGACTTGTAAGACTATTAAGCATCTCGAAACATCGCCTGATTAATCAGTTTTTAATATATTTATTATACACTGGAAATATGTGCCAGCTTGTTTAAAACACAGATACATTCAACACAAAAGGTAGATTGCACAAAAGTGTAGTTTGGCCGTTTGCAGTAATTATAATCTTGAAACCACATTCGTCCTACTGATCCCAGATCCATGTTTTCAACGCCAGATTCAAACCAGAAAAAACTCAAGACTGGAAATCCAAAGGACAAACATGGTTTTTTAAAGTTCAATCGGTATTTTTAATATTTATACCATCAGTGTTACTACAGCTGCAAAAATTATATTGCCCACAAATGATTGTAAAACAGGCTTCAAAGCATATCCGTTTACAAACAATATAAACTGTTTTTCAACTATGGGCTGAATGCTTTAATACTGCTGGCAATAGTTGAAGATATTTTCATTCAACTTCCATTCCAACAGGTCAGTCCACAAAACACATTGTTTTTGTTCTGATGAGTATCGTGCCGGTACATAGACGAAATCCAAGTTGACAACAAGATCTTGATGACATCAACAGTTGCTAACATTTGCCATTAAGACAATACAAGAGTTAAGGTCACCATTACAAATCGTACTCTAAACCGCATATGAGCCGCAATTTGCTAAAACTGGTTTGAATGACATTTTGAACGTTTTGTCTAATTAAAATATGAAAACTAGCAGGATTTACGACATTTGACACGTTTTTGTTTTTTGTCAAAATAATTCAGATGGATGGCTATAACATTGCCAATAAACTTGCTCATAGTTATGCGGTATGTTACCATAGCAACACTTTTACCACAACAGCAGTAAGATTGTATCGAATAAGGGTAGTAATTTTAACAATTTTAACAACCTCTAAATCAAAAGAACTATTTTATTCTGATGTACCATTCCATCGAACTCATGTTACACCAACAGCTATATTTGCAAAAATCATATGCACCAGTTTGTTACTGGAAGGAAAAATGACTAATGTCAAAACATTCTGTCGTTTACCAAAATATGTCATTAAAAGCAGTTTTCACTTATTTCGGGTCATATGTATTTTCTACAACTGCTTTTTATCTGGGCATTAATCGACGATATGTGTTAACAACCACTATCTGCGAGGGTTCTAGTGCCTTACACATATCACTGTAGTTGCCAAAGCATCCTGTATAGACAACCGTTAGACACTAAGTGGCCGATGTACCCTAACCGGACACAACAACTGACGGAAACCATGCACAAAAGTTGAGCCGTAGCATGTTCGTAAAAGTTCTTTTCTTCCCTGCCTTTCAATATTGTTTTTTTTTCTAGATTGCCCTCTAGAGCTGCCATTTTCCTTCGTAATTCTTTTCTGTCGTTAAATACCTTCTTCTTGTTACGTGCAATGTTAGCTGTTAGAGTTACTTCTGGTAGAATTTCAGGGTGTTGCTTTACGAATACTTTGATTTAATCTGAACCTGTAATAATATATCAACCAAACTTAAGTCATAGTGCAAACACTTCAAACAATATAACAATCATCTACGGGTTAGGGACCTATCAATCTGATGATTTTGACATTTTCAATTAATAATCTTTTGGTTTATTTTGTTTTGTTGTTGCCTATTGTCCCAGTAAACTGCTATGGTCATGTCAAGACGGTCAACTCAGATTGTGGGTGGCATCTATCTTACACTCAGTTGTTTCATTTACTGCCCCAGTAAACAGTTAAAGCTTATATGCAGACACAGTCCAACATACTATTTGTCCTAGATAGACCCAGGCCTTCTAAGCCGTTAACAAGTACTCAGTGGGTTTGCAGCTCTGCGCGAAGGCACCATGCAGCGCATCCGTTTCTCCAAGCCTCGAACGGTAGGGCCTATAATACATCGCTTAATGTGATGTATTGAACCTTATCGGGTAATAAAATTATATTTCTTGCTACGCGGTATTATTACTTCGCTACAGGATATAATATTACTTCGCTTGTATAATTCCCTTGCTTCTAAGGGATTTCTTTTTCCAAATATATTAATCGTCACTGCAGCTGGTGTTAAGGGCCAATTTCTCCTCGTGACAGTTAGAATGGAAAACAAGATGGGAGCACGTTTGATACATGTGATAGGGTGAAAAGATAAGAGTGGCTTCATTTCGGCATGTGTGTGGGAGCCGGATAGGCCCCAAAAAGCTTTAGGGTAAATGCTGTAACCTCGGCCTTTTGTGAGGTCAATAATAAATTTGGCATTTTACAGCAAAAAAGAGAAACTAATAGGAGTTTACTGTGGAATTGTAGGAAAGAATTAGGATCAGGACAAAAAAAGAAGGACCACTTTTAAGCCTGCATATTATCAACAATAAATCCTTACTAAGAAGATGGCCTGTGTTTCCTTTGATGTCACTGGTGTCTCGGATGTAGCGCTCAAAACATTTCTGGATTGTTTTTGTGTGCTCGGTACTCCATGATCTGTAGATTCTTTTTTCTGAAAAATAACGGCCAAATGCTTTTAAACATGCTTTTATTATTCAGTTACATTGTTATTAACTTGTCATTGTTTACTATGAATAATTCGTACCAGATAACAGATAACACCCAAAACAAGGGCTTCGCAAGCGGCGCATAATACGCCCGTTTAAATGTCATAAAGGAGTTACAGAATGAACAAGACTGTTTACAAAAGGATAGACAGACAGACAAACAGAGGCAACCACTCTATAATAAATGAATTCAACATTATATAAGTATATCAAGTCAAGGGAGATAAACTAAATATACTAGATACACCATTCTTGGTTCCATTACATTCCCCTGACATCATACAATATTTTAAACAGTTGAAATGTTACAGAGTAATCACGATATTTATGCAAGGGCAGGTAATTCAGTAAGTAAGCCAGAGTTGTGGTTCTTGCTCAGGATACATTACCTCATTATACACATTCCTACAAAGTTTCATTCTAATACTTCAAAAGTTTAAGGAGATATGGAGTGAATGAGAAATGCCTAAAATATACTAATCAAAGGGAGGCTACTCCAAAATTAAGAAAGGGGGAGCAACCATTCTTATATGTGACACACTGTCTTATGATCATGGACATTGTTATAAAGTTTCATCTTGATATTCCAAACGGTTACCAAGTTATGGTAGGCACAAGTTAAGTATACACAAAAATAGTCAACAGGAACTGATGAAAGGGATGTATCTCTAAAACGAAGAAAGGGAGAGCAGCCAGTTTTGTACGCGACACATCGTTGGGACTTCATATACATTGCTATGAAGTTTCATTAAGATATCCCAAACAGTTATCTAGTTATGGCGCGCACAAGACTTGCAGGTAAAAAATTAATCAAAGGGACATAACTTGGAAACTAAGGAAGGGGGAGCAACCATTTTTGTACGCGACACGTTCCCCCAACCTAATACATATTCCTACCAAATATCATGAATATATCCCAAACGGTTAATGAGTTATGGCGCGCACAAGAATGTTTACGGACAGACGGACAGACAGACGGACGGACAGCGGCATGACATAATACGACCGTTTTTTCAAAACGGGTGTATAAAAATCAAGGGGAAACAACTCAAAAAGTACGAAAACAAGAGTTGTCATTCTTGTTCATGGTCTGTTCCATGCAAACTATCATGAAAATATTTCAAAGGGTATTTAAGATAAAGAGCGGACAAGAATCTGCCAAAAAATCACAAACGGGGAGATAATTCAAACAGTACAATTGTGAGAGTTGCCATTCTTGTACCCGACACATCGTGATGACCTGTTTAACACAACAGTGAAGTGTCATGAAAATTCCAAAAGGTATTCAAGATATAGAGCGGACAAGGAACTGTGTAAGACGGACAGACAGATGGACAGCCGCCAGGCTCATCACTATAACCCCCGACTTTTCAGTCGGGGATAAACAGGTTGAAAACCTTTAACCAGGGTCATCATTCGAATAATCTGATAGTTTGCAAATGTGAAAATATGGTAGACATTGTTTACTAGAAATGTGTCCATTGGACATGGATGCTCCCACCTAGTGCCTAGAGCAAGATGACGCCATGATTAAGGTACTAGCATTTATAGGATAGCTAGATTCACAGAGGAAGATTTGTATAGTTGAAAAGTGGAAACCAAGTGATCATGAAGTATAGGTAAATGTGACTAACAATTATTTTGTTGACACGACTATGACACAAACATGTTTTTATCATAGCCTATTCACATTGCCTAAGTGTGACTGTGAACTTGATCTATAACGTAGTGACATTCCTTGTACGCAACTAATCGTCTTGTGATACAGTTTTAAAATCCCAACATGCAGGACAAAGTTTTGGGTTGCATACGAACAGATTTTCACTTTAGCCTGTGCATACAATATAAGTGCTGACTGTGACCTTGACCATGCAGGCCAAAAATATGAACCGGACACGAACATGTCTCATTATAGATATTCACAAGCTTTAAGCGGAACTATGACCCTTACCTTTGAGCTAGCGACATGGTTATTGCACGAAACACACCGTCCTAGAACAATGATCATGATAATTTTCAAATCCCACCATGCAGGCCGAAGATGTGGGTTGGACACAATTCTGGTAGCACACAAACACACACGGACAGGGTAAACACTATATGCCCTTTAACCAATTCATGGCGGGGGTTGTTGCACTCGACACACCGTCTTGAAATGGTGGATGCCAAATAACTTTGAAATTCCATTATGCAGGAGAAGGTAATAGGCAGAACATCACGTTGACCTTCAAGGTAGCGACGTGGTTCTTGCTGTTAATTTCATGTATATTACTATTCTTCTTATGTTAGGTAACTCTTCTACTTGATTACAATGCTCTTCTTTAGGAAACAATACTTAGTGACGTCATGATGTCACAACTGAACCATGGCAACGTCAGTTAAGTGATTACCTGTTGAAACAATATGGAGTACAGTGAATAAAGTGTATGACATTTAATTTGTGTTAGCGTTTAACAAGTGGTAGCAGAGCGTGAGGGACAGTCCTCAGAGGTAGTACAGGACTCTGTGACAGTGGAGATTTGAATAAACTGGTGTTAGTACTGAAATTTGCTAGTGAATATTGATTTTTGAGAAGGAATCAACATGACAACCAGAATAAACCCACCAACCTTCAACAAGGGCAAGACATATGAAAGGTTCAGACAAGAGTTATTAGCATGGACAGAAATTACAGATCTAAGTAAGGACAAACAAGGTATTGCAGTTGCTTTGTCACTTCCAGAAGGTGATGAATCTCAAACAAGAGGGCCATGGTGGCCCTGAATCGCTCACCTGAGCATTAATCAGTTCACTGGCTCTGGTGAAGATTTATAAGAGTTTTTACCATACTAACATTTGACCTAGTTTTTGACCCGGCATGACCCAGTTTCAAACTTGGCCTGGATATTGTAAGAATAAACATTCTGACACAGTTTCATTGAGATTGGATCAAAACTGTGCCCTCCGGAGCGTATACAAGGTCGTTCTTATATTTGACCTAGTGACCAAGTTTTTGACCCGACACAACCCAGTTACATACTTTACCTAGATTTCATTAAGATAAACATTCTGACAGAGTTTCATGAAGATTGGATCAAAACTGTGCCCTCTAGGGTGTACACAAAGTTTTTCTAAGTTTTGACCTTGAGCCGACGTGACTCAGTTTCATAGGGGGCTTAGATATACGGACAATAAACATTTTGACATAGTTTCAAGAAGATTGGATCAAAACTATGCCTTCTAGTGCTTACACAACGTTTTTCTAAGATTTGACCTAGTGACCTAGTTTTTTTACCCGACATGACCTACTTTCAAACTTGGCCGAGAGTTTATGAAGATAAACATTCTGACAAAGTTTCATAAAGATTAGATCAAAACTATGTCCTCTAGAGCGTACACAAGGTTTTTCCATGATTTGAACTAGTGACCTAGTTTTTGACCCGACATGACCCAGTTTCAAATTTGTCCTACATATTATGAGGATAAACATTCTGAAAAAGTTTCATGAACTTTGGATCAAAACTGTGCCTTCTAGAGCGCACACAAGGTTTTTCTAAGATTTGACCTAGTGACCTAGTTGATAACTCGACATGACCCAGTTTCGAACTTAGCCGAGTTTATGGAGATAAACAATCTGACAATGTTTCATAAAGATTGGATCAAAACTGTGTCCTCTAGAGCGTACACAAGGTTTTTCTATGATTTGACCTAGTGACCCAGTTTTTGACCCGACGTGACCCAGTTTCGAACTTGTTCTAGATATTATGAGGATAAACATTCTGACAAAGTTTCATGAACTTTGGATGAAAACTGTGCCTTCTAGAGCGTACAGAAGGTTTTCTAAGATTTAACCTAGTGACCAAGTTTTTGACCCGACATGACCCAGTTTCAAACTTATCCTACATATTATGAGGATAAACATTCTGACAAAGTTTCATGAACTTTGGATCAAAACTGTGTCCTCTAGAGCGTACACAAGGTTTTTCTATGATTTGACCTAGTGACCTTGTTTTTGACCCGACATGACCTACTTTCAAACTTGGCCGAGAGTTTATAGAGATAAACATTCTGACAATGTTTCATAAAGATTGGATCAAAACTGTGTCCTCTAGAGCATACACAAGGTTTTTTCTATGATTTGACCTAGTGACCTAGTTTTTGACCCGACATCACCCAGTTTCAAACTTATCCTAGATATTATAAGGTAAACTTTCTGATTAAGTTTCATGAACTTTGGATCAAAACTGTGCCTTCTAGAGCATACACAAGGTTTTTCTAAGATTTGACCTAGTGACCTAGTTTTTGACCCGACATGACCCAGTTTCAAACTTGGCCTAGAGTTTATGCAGATAAATATTCTGACAAAGTTTCATAAAGATTGGATCAAAACTGTGTCCTCTAGAGCGTACACAAGGTTTTTCTATGATTTGACCTAGTGACCTAGTTTTAGACCCGACGTGACCCAGTTTCGAACTTGGCCTAGATACTATAAGGATAAACATTCTGACAAAGTTTCATGAACTTTGGATCAAAACTGTGCCCTCTAGAGCGTACACAAGGTTTTTCTAAGATTTGACCTAGTGACCTAGTTTTTGACCCGACATGACCCAGTTTCGAACTTGGCCTAGATTTTATGGAGATAAACATTCTGACAAAGTTTCATAAAGATTGGATCAAAACTGTGTCCTCTAGAGCATACACAAGGTTTTTTCTATGATTTGACCTATTGACCTAGTTTTTGACCCGACATGGCCCAGTTTCAAATTTATGCTAGATATTATAAGGATAAACTTTCTGATTAAGTTTCATGAACTTTGGATCAAAACTGTGCCTTCTAGAGCGTACACAAGGTTTTTCTAAGATTTGACCTAGTGACCTAGTTTTTGACCCAACATGACCCAGTTTCAAACTTGGCCTAGAGTTTATGCAGATAAACATTCTGACAAAGTTTCATAAAGATTGGATCAAAACTGTGTCCTCTAGAGCGTACACAAGGTTTTTCTATGATTTGACCTAGTGACCTAGTTTTAGACCCGTCGTGACCCAGTTTCGAACTTATCCTAGATACTATGAGGATAAACATTCTGACAAAGTATCATGAACTTTGGATCAAAACTGTGCCCTCTAGAGCGTACACAAGGTTTTTCTAAGATTTGACCTAGTGACCTAGTTTTTGACCCGACATGATCCAGTTTCGAACTTGGCCTAGATTTTATGGAGATAAACATTCTGACAAAGTTTCATAAAGATTGGATCAAAACTGTGTCCTCTAGAGCGTACACAAGGTTTTTCTATGATTTGACCTAGTGACCTAGTTTTAGACCCGACGTGACCCAGTTTCGAACTTGTCCTAGATACTATGAGGATAAACATTCTGACAAAGTTTCATGAACTTTGGATGAAAACTGTGCCCTCTAGAGCGTACACAAGGTTTTTCTAAGATTTGACCTAGTGACCTAGTTTTTGACCCGACATGACCCAGTTTCGAACTTGGCCTAGATTTTATAAAGACTAACATTCTGACAAAGTTTCATAAAGATTGGATCAAAACTGTGGCCGCTAGAGTGTACACAAGCAAAAGTTGACGGACGTCCGGACGTCCGGACGTCCGTCCGTCCGGACGTACGACGGACATCAGGGTATCCCAAAAGCTCACCCTGAGCACTTCGTGCTCAGGCGAGCTAATAAGAGAAAAGGTTTTTGATCAGACTGCAATAGATGATTTAAAAAGTGAAGATGGATTAACTGTTTTGGTAAATTTTTTGGATGAACATTTAGCTAAAGATGACCTCACTGACAGCTAAGAAAAATTTGAAGATTTTGACGATTTTTAATATAGAACTGGGGGGCAATCTGTAACAGAATACATGGCAGTGTTTGATGCTAAGTACAAGAAAATTGAAAAGAAAAAAATGACCTTACCACCTGAAGTTTTGGCCTTTAGATTACTTAGAAAAGCAAATATTACAAAAGAGGAAAAATTGCTTGTGTTGACTGGAATGAACTATGACAATAAGACAACTTTATATGAGGAGGCAAAGAGATCTCTGAAGAAATTTAAAGGGAGTGACAATGAATCTAGCACCAGTGGATCTAGCATCAAGATAGAACCAGCTTTCCTAGCAGCAAATGAAGAGGCATTGCTTGCTGCAGGAATGGATACTCTAGAACTAGAGTTAATTGTCAAAGCTATGGCCGGGAGAAAGGGGCCACATGGAAGCGTGGAAAGTCAGGACAGGGAGCAGCAGTAGGAGGAGAATTTCAGCGTCCAGAGTCAAGAAGACCAACAGCTAGAGGCGGAGGTTATCAGCGTACAGAATCTGGGTCAAGAGTCAGTCAACCTAGTAACAGAGAGAGAAAGAATATAAATCCTGTGGCGCCAGACGGTCGTACTTTAACTTGTAAATCGTGTGGATCGCCGCCATTTACTACCAGCATGCCCAGACAGCTGGGAAAACATGGCAAAAGTCAATACTGCAAATGAGGAACATGCGGTTTTATTTACAGGGTATAATACTGAAGAGGTACGCCATTTGGGCATTGATGCACGCAACTGCGCAGTTCTAGACAGTGCGTGCAGCAGTACAGTCTGTGGTGACAGCAGGGTAAACAGTTATATTCAATCTTTAGACAAGGATGATAAAGTAAAGGTGAAACAATCTGAGGGTCAGAAAGTCTTTAAGTTTGGAGGAGGAACATGTCTGAAGTCAAAGAGGGAATACAGCTTGCCCGCATTTATTGCTGGAAAAGAGGTGATAATAAAGACAGACGTAGTTGAATCTGATATTCCTCTGTTACTTTCACGAACAGCAATGAAGAAGGCTGCTTTAAAACTGGATTTGGAAAATGACACAGCTGTGATTATGGGGAAAGAGGTAGCTTTAAATCTGACATCATCAGGCCATAACTGTATCCCTATAGACAAATCAGAAGAAGTCCCTGTAGAGAATATTTGTGCTGTCAAGCTTGATGTTTTGAACAGAAAGGATAGATACATGACACTGCTGAAACTACATAGACAATTTGCCCATCCTCCAATGAATAGACTGATCGCTCTCCTGAAGGATGCTGGAGTCTGGATGGATGGATGGATGACTTGCGATTTTACGTCCTTTTCAACAGTATTTCAGTCATATCAGGACGATGGGCTTGTGATAATGAAAGGCTGTGTGTAATGGAACCCCGTTTACGATGGAAAGAACTCCGCCTCCAGTGGGGCTCGAATCCGCGACCGCTAGATCAGTAGGCCAGCGCTTAACCCACTGAGCTACCGGGGCTCCTCTGGAGTCTGGAAGGAAGAATATGAAGAAACTCTAGCAGAGATAGGCGAAAAATTAGAACTTTGCAAGATATATGCCAAAACTCCATCAAGGCCAGTAGTAGGTATGCCAACGGATTCAATGAAAAGGTGGCAATGGACCTCGAACAATGGAATGGTCGTTGGATACTACACATTATAGACATGTGGTCAAGGTATACTTTGTCTATTTTTGTTAACGGAAAGAAGCCACGTAACATAATAGATGCATTGATGACAGAGTGGATCGGCAAGTTTGGAGTCATGAAAGCCTTAATGACAGAAAACGGGGGTGAGTTTAATGCAGAATGAGGTAAGAGAAATCACATCTATTCTGAATGTTCAACTATGTACAACCTCAGGAGAAAACCCATTTCCAAATGGTTTATGTGAGAGGGTTCATGCGGTTACAGATATGATGTTACTCAAACTTGAGGCTGATTACAGGAAGATAAACTCTCAAGCCCTACTTTCCTGGGCAAACATGGCAAGAAATTCGCTACAAATGTGGAATGGGTACAGTAGCCACCAACTTGTTTTTGGACAAAATCCAAACCTGCCGAACATTATGAATGAAACCTTACCAGCATTACAGGGATCAACAAGCAGTGAGGTTTTTGCACAGCATTTAAATGCTTTGCATGGTGCCCGCAAAGCATTCATCCAAACAGAAGCTGATGAACGAATAAGGCGAGCTCTCCGGAATAAAGTCAGGGCATCTGAACAAGTCTTTGAACATGGTGATAGGGTCTTCTACAAAAGGGAAGGAAAAGAACGCTGGCTTGGTCCAGGAAAGGTAGTGTTCCAAGATGGGGGTAGTTTTCATTAGACATGGTGGAGTGTTTGTACGTGTTTCTCCAAACAGACTTCAGAAAGTTAACAGCAATATGAGTATATGACAGAGGAGGAAGAGAAAGTATGGCGGACAAAACTGATGAAAATAAGGGCAATGAAGATCTAGAAGAACCTAAAACAATATCGGAGGATACCCCAGCTCCAGAGCCTGAAAGGATGGATAGACAGAATAGCCAACAGAACAGAATAACTCTGAAACCAAATGATACTATGATAGCATCCAATATAAGATGCAAAATACTGGTGAATGGATTAAAGCAAAGTACTTGGAAGAGCTGGAAAAGCCACGGGTAAGAATAAACACTGGTATAATATACAAGAGGACACTACCAAAGAAAAGAAAAGTGTAAATCTTGAACAAGTACAATGGGAGCTGATAAATGATGACGAGACTGTTAACCTAGTCATGAAACAGAACAGTGCTAGTGATGAAACCACCGCAGCTAAATTAGTGGAGTTACAGAAATTGAGTCAATTTCACACCTATGAAGAAGTGAAAGACTGTGGGCAACAAACCTTGTCAACAAGGTGGGTTATTACAAATAAAGAAGGACCGACAAAGGCAAGGCTTGTGGTACGAGGTTTTGAGGAAGAATTTACTATGCCCAGGGACAGTCCCACAGTAGGAAAAGGAACGATGAGAATATTTTTGGCTATTTCATCGATCAAGAACTGGACAGCTAGAACAACTGACATTAAATCTGCGTTTTTGCAGGGCAGAGAATTAAGACAGGATATATACATCAAACCTCCAAAGGAGAGCAATACAGTGAATGGGATAGTCTGGAAGTTAAAACATGGGCTTTATGGGCTGAAAGATGAAGCTAGGCAGTTCTACATGAGCGTGAAAGATGAATTATTGAGGTTGGGATGTAAAATGAGTGAGCTAGATCCAGCAATGTTCTTTCTGCACAAAGAAGGTACACTTAGTGGCATCATTATGCTGCCATGTAGATGACTTTCTCCATGCTGGTGACAAATATCTTGAACATTTAATGGTCAATCTACGAAAACGGTTTGTGGCAGGTAAAGTTGAAGAAGGGAACTTTTAACTACATAGGATTTAAAATTGCTCAGGAAGAAGGCGCTATAGCATTAGATCAGTCAAACTATGTGACAAATATACAGAATATAACAATTGACCCTCAAAGAGCACAGGACAAAGTACATTAACTTCAGAGGAGCAGACGAAATATCGGCAGCTTGTTGGTCAAATCAATTGGATGTACAGGGAACAAGACCTGACATAGCTTTTGAATTCATAGATCTAAGCACAAAACTTAAGGAGGGAACAATAGGTGATCTTTCTCGGGCTATTAAAGTAGTCAATCAAATAAAAGACATTAGGTCTGTGATTACATTCCCAAACTTAAGCAACAAAGTTAGTGACTTGAGATTGTGGTCTTCACAAATGCATCTTTATGTAATTTAAACAATGTAACTGGAAGTACAGCAGCATTATACAGTGATTTTTTCACTATTTTGGGAATGGTGCCGGTGGCCACAGAATTGGGAAAAATCGCATCATATTCTCCTTAAATTTGGAATTTCAGAAACACCTTTATTGGCTCAAGTGATAGGATAGGGGACATGAAACTGAATATATAATATTTAAATTCAATTATAGCTATATATCTGCCAGTTCTCTAAGCAAGCAAGTAAATAAATTAATCCTTGTAGAATGGTCCCAAGAAATTCATCCTGCAATTGGGAATTTCTCAACTTGCAGTTGTGAAAAAAAGATACTATTTTGAATTGGGACTGGTGCCTTTTATGGGCACCACTTATATAGAGAAAAAATCACTGGCATATGTTGTCTGGTTGATGGATTGCCATGGAAAATGTTCCCCATTGTCTTGGCATGCCGGTAAGGTTAAGCGGGTAGTACGATCCACAATTGCCGCTGAGGCCCTTAGCTTACAAGTAGGACTAGAGAGTGGTTTTTACTACAGAAAGATGCTGGAAGATATTTTTGGTATATCAACTAAAACTATTCCAGTTATTGCTTATGTCGACAATAAGAGTGTTATAGAAGCCGTATACTCAACAAAACTAGTTGATGACAAGAGGCTCAGAGTAGACATCGCTGCTATTAGTCAATCCCTGGCGAAAAGAGAAGTGAATGAAATAAAATGGTGTCCTGGTAAAGTCCATTTGGCGGACTGTATGACAAAATATGGAGCTTCTGGGTACAGCCTACTAAGTGTACTAAAAGATGAGGACTTTTTTTTAAAAAAAACTTTAAATAATAATTTATCAGCATCATTGTTTATTGAGATCTACTTGTTTATTTTTCAAGTTTGTTTCAGAGTAACTTCTTTTATTTATTTTCTTTAAATAATTATACAACTGACTACCAAGAACTCAAAAAAGGAAAAGTATAATTAATGTTAATTTCATGTATATTACTATTCTTCTTATGTTAGGTAACTCTTCTACTTGATTACAATGCTCTTCTTCAGGAAACAATACTTAGTGACTTCCATGACGTCACAACTGAACCATGGCAACGTCAGTTAAGTGATTACCTGTTGAAACAATATGGAGTACAGTGAATAAAGTGTATGACATTTAATAAGTGTTAGCGTTTAACACTTGCACGCGACACATTGTCTTGTCATTACAATCATTTTTTGCCAAATAATATTAGGATTTCACCATGCAGGACAAAGTTATAGACCGCACTATAGACCGTCTCATTATAGCCTATTCACAAGCTTTAAGTGCGAACTGTGACCTTGACCCTTAAGCTAGCGACATGGTTTTGCATGTGACACATTGCCTTGTCATGACAATTGTTTATACCAAATGACGTTAGAATTCCATTATGCAGGACGAAGATATAGACCAGACACGAACATGTCTCATTATAGCCTATTCACAAAATTTAAGTGCGAATTGTGACCTTGACCTTTAAGCTAGCGACATGGTTCTTGAACGTGACACACTGTCTTGTCACAATAATTATTTGTGCCAAATAATTTTCAAATCCCACCATGCAGGCCGAAGATATGGGTCTGACACAATTCTGGTAACACACAAACATACACATACTCACACACATACACTGACACAGACAGGGTAAACACTATATGGCCTTCCAACATTTCATTGCGGGATCAGTAAAAGTTAAATAATAATCTAACCTCCATTTTTCAAAATTGTCCTTGTCCTCATTTTGTTGTCAGACTGCATTTATCAAATTTTGCAACAGGTGCTTCTATAATTCCCAAAAACTCTAATGTTTAAGCATTTTCAAATTTTAAAAACACCAGAAAGCAAATTTGACCTGCCGTCAAAAAGGTCAAGGTCATCCCATTGTCAATCTCGGTAGAACTCCATTAATTAATATAAAATACCAAGTTTCATAGCCATTGGTCGATTGGTTCTGGAGAAGAGGATTTTTCAATTTTTTAACAAACATGAATGTGGCCGCCATGTTGGCCATAAGATCTGGACCGCACAAACGAATTTTCGTCTGCTGTACCCTAACATGCCATATTTCAAGCATCTGAGCCAAGTTGTTCTGAAGAAGCAGATTTTTTTATATTTCCTGACATGTTTCTATAATTCATACCCAAGACCTCCTGGAGTGAGGCCATTTTGGTCCCTGGGGCCATAAATTGAATTTACTTGGTAAATTACCACTAGGCAATGCTACATACCACATTTTAAGCATCTGAGCCTCGCAGTTCTGGAGATGAAGATTTTTAAGTATGTTTTATCTTTAATCCCAGGACCCTCTCATTGAACAAAATCATGTTTTAGAGTAGCGAGTTGACGTATAAAGACGTTTTGTTCAGGAACACATACATGCAAAGCAATATAAGTTCTTTTATATTTGCGCCTATTTCAAATTCGTTGGGATATGCTATACTTATCAACTGTTATTACCAAATCTACTCATTAACTGTTTTCTCAGTGCTAACCGACGTGGTAAGAAAACCTACTTTTCGGCGTAGATTGGCCACTGCTGCCTGAATCTGAGTGGTCCATGTCCGGTGGATCAGGGTCTCTGGTACTGTTCAGAAACACGATTTCTGGTCGCCACCCAGGGTCTTTAGGTGTTGTGGTTTTACTTCTAGAACTTCCAGGAAGTATCGGAGATCTTTCTTTGTGTATTTGATTTCTATGTAGCTCTGCTGCCAGCTTATCTGAAATGGCATAATTAAGATATTTCATAAAGCGACAGCTTTGTGTATATTTTGGTTTTCTCGTACTCACACTTATAGTTACAGTTACTCAATCCTTAACATTAAATTGTCCAAAAGAAAGCAAACTTTGCGTTTGTCCCCAAAATATCATGAAACCACAGAAACAATGTGACGACACGGTGCATGTGCCATAATATATTAGATTGTTGGGTGGGGTTTCTACTCTGTCTGGGGATACAACTTCGGAAAATTGTTTCCTTTTGGAAACAGAGTACGTTCCTATTTCGGTCTTTTGAAAGTGACTTGTAGTCCTCACAGAATAAATCGTATAGACTACTGTCCAAGAATTTCGTATTGATTTCAGAACACCTCACATTCTATTTCTGAGATTCATTTCACTTTGTGAAGGTTCGTCTTTAAATGTAAAACAAAAGCAGAACGTTTTGTATGAGACTAGATAAATGACAAACCAATTTAATTCTATAACCCTGAAGATAGTACTCGATGCTTTAAAAAAAGAATGAATTTCTATGCTGAGAATGGTTAATTTTACATCCAGCAGGTATTGCCAATTGTTAGTAATCAGACGAAAAGCATTTTATACTTACAATTAAAGCACAAATATAATAAGCATGGCATTAAATGTGGGAACGTCCATACTCAAAATTCAAAATTTTACTCTCCTCTGCATAACGATAACTTCAGTGTCATGGAGTCAGAAAAACTGAGCTTGTTCCTTTTCTTTGGAACTAGAATAGAATGGTTGTAGCTTCGTTTTACAAAAGATTTTACTAAATTACGCTGAATCAGCGGTCTCTACCCGGGCCGAAATAATTAATCAGCTAAAGACTGCATTTAAGTATGATAACACTTTAGGCAATGCATAAATACAACATTAAAACCTACTCCAAGTGACATAAAGTAAGAATTACACCAGAACCATTGCCTTAGAATGGTCAGTTGCAAGCTACCGAGGAACTTCAGGATATCCTCAACTTCCAAACTTCCAAAGTTTGGAAAACGGTCAATTTTGGTTGTAAAACATAGCTTACAGTAATTACAATAAGTTTAAACAGAATCAGTTTTCGATGAGAATTTTATAGCACTTTCATATAAGTGGAAAGACCAACTATAAGCATTTCTTTGGTTATGCCTCCAATAAAGGAAGGTGTAACTAGTTTATTTAACACCAAGTTTAAAGTGTGGAAGACACCGCAGGTTTACATGTAATATCAATAGTACGAGTCTGCTGGCCTTGTTCAGATTTAGAGATGTTTAAAAACGAAGCTTTGGAATGGATGACAGATGCGCACCAACACTACAAGAGAACCATAGAGTCCTTGACTGAGAGAGGGAATACAAGAGCTTTGTAAGCAGCGCATTATACGCCCGTTTCAATTGTCATGAAGGAGTTACCCACTAAACAAGATTGTTAGCTCACCTGAGCCGAGGGCTCAGAGGTGAGCCTATAGGATGGGAGTCAAGCCGTCGTCCGTCCGTGGGTGCGTGGGTGGGTGCGTGCGTGCGTCAACACTTTCAAACATAAATATCTCAGAGACCAGTGGGCCGATCGCAATCAAATTTTATCTGAAGCATCATTTGGGTGGGGGAAAGGCTGCATTAGGTTTTGGTGCCGATCAGCTCAGAACTCTGGTTTCCATGGCAACAGATAGCCCCCATAGGGTTATAATGGGGAAAATGGCGTCATCACGTTTTCTCGACTGTTTTTGATTAGATCCTTATCATACTTGCAGGTAATGATAACATACACAAGAGCTTGGATGAGTTCGAAATTTGGCCAGATTCGAGCACAGACTACGGAGTTAGCTGCCCTTGAGCGTTTGAAAAAAAATCCCATAGGGTTATAATGGGGAAAATGGCGTCATCACGTTTTCTCAACTGTTTTTGCGTAGATCCTTATCATACTTGCAAGTAATGATGACACACATAAGAGCTTGGATGAGTTCGAAATTTGGCCAGATTCGAGCAGAGACTACAGAGTTAGCTGCCCTTGAGCGTTTGAAAAAAATCCCATAGTGTTATAATGGAGAAAACAACGTCATCACATATTTTTAGAAAAACTTTGTCCTTGCTCTATTGCCTACATTTCTCAACGGATTTTGAAATAACTTCACACAAATAAAGGGCATGACAATATCTCGAGCAAGTTCGACTTTCCAGATGCTGCGCCTAAGGTCAAGGTCACTGTGGCTATTTTTAGAAAAACTTTGTCAGCACTCTAGCACCTGCATTTCTCAGCAGATTTTAAAACAACTTCACACAAATGTAGGGCATGACAATATCTCGAGCGAGTTCGACATTCAGGATGCTGCGCCCAAGGTCAAGGTCACTGTGGCTATTTTTAGAAAAACTTTGTCAGCGCTCTAGCACCTACATTTCTCCATGGATTTTAAAATAAATTCACACAAATGTAGGGCATGGCAATATCTCGAGCAAGTTCGACTTTCAAGTGCTGCACCCAAGGTCAAGGTCACTGTGGCTATTTTTAGAAAAACTTTGTCATTGCCCTAGCACCTTCATTTCTCCATGGATTTTGAAATAACTTGACACAAATGTAGGTATGACAATATCTCAAGCAAGTTAGACTTTCAGGATGCTGTACCCAAGGTCAAGGTCACTGTTGCTATTTTTAGAAAAACTTTCTCATCGCTCTAGCACCTACATTTCTCAGCAGATTTTAAAATAACTTTACACAAATGTAGGGCATGACAATATCTCGAGCAAGTTCGACTTTCAGGGTGCTGCCGCCAAGGTCAAGGTCACTGTGGCTATTTTTAGAAAAACTTTGTCATTGCCCTAGCACCTTCATTTCTCCATGGATTTTGATATAACTTGACACAAATGTAGGGTATGACAATATCTCAAGCAAGTTCGACTATCAGGATGTTGTGCCCAAGGTCAAGGTCACTGTGGCTATTTTTAGAAAAACTTTGTCATTGCTCTAGCACCTACATTTCTCAATGGATTTTAAAATAAATTCACACAAATGTAGGGCATGACAATATCTCGAGCAAGTTTGACTTTCAGGGTTCTGCAATCAAGGTTTTTGATTAGATCCTTATCATACTTGCAGGTAATGATGACATACATAAGAGCTTGGATGAGTTCGAAATTTGGGTGGATTTGAGCACAGACTACGGAGTTAGCTGCCCTTGAGCGTTTGAAAAAAATCCCATAGTCTTATAATGGAGAAAACAATGTCATCACATTTTCATTTTTCATCGGATCCTCTTCATACTTGCAGGTAATGAGGATATGCATAAAAGCTTGGATTAGTTAGCATTTCGGCTAGATCCCACCACTGACTATGGAGTACCTGCCCTGAGCATCCAAAAATCAGTGTTGCCACTTTTTCTTGGTTTCTACTGATCCGATCCTTTTCAAACTTGCAGGTAATGAGGAAATGCATAATATCTTAAACAAGTTCAAATTTTGGCCAGATCAGGCTAACCACTACGAAGTTAGCTGCCCTTGACAGCTATGTCTATTGTGCTCTTGATCGGATACTTTTTAAACTTGCATATATTAAATGAGGGCATACATAATGTTTTGAATGAGTTTAATTGTCAGCCTGATTGGACCACTGACTGTGGAGTTAGCTGCCCTTGAGCATCTTAAATATCCCTATAGGTTTACAATGTCTCTCAGGTGAGCAATTGTTGCCCTTTGGGCTACTTGTTTACAAATGGATGGACAAGCATACAAACAAGTGCAACAACACTGTAATTAATGATTGCAACATTAAATACTTAACATATCAAATACTATTGGGATACCAAAACTCTGCTTCCAAGGTGGAGTGGCAAAGTCAAACAAGGAAAATAAGTCACAAAATAAGCAAACTAGAGTTACTCTTCTTGATCATAATATATTCCCTTGACAATATATACATCATTATAAAGTGTCATGAAAATATTTTAAATAGTTAAGGAGTTACAGGAATAAACAGGGAATTTATGCAAGGGCAAATAATTAAGGAAGTAATTGAGCCAGCATTGTGGTTCTTGCTCACAATACATTGCTCTATTATTATACACATTCTCAAAAAATATTTCAAAGGGTAAAGAAGTTATGGAGTGAATCGGAACAGCCTAAAAACTAACCAAAGGGAAGTTACTTCAACACTAAGTAAGGGGAAGCAACCACTCTTATATACGACGCATTGTATTGTGATAATGTACGCTGCTATAAAGTTATATCAAGATGTTCCAAACTGTCACTAAGTAACGGTATGCACAAGAATACACGTATACATAAAATTAGCCTAAAACTAACCAAAGGGACGTGACACATTCCCTCAATCTAGTACATATTCCTACAGCTTTTCATAAAGGTACATCAAAGGGTAAGTGTGTTATGGGGCGTGCCAGGATTTTGACAGAAAATCATCAAAGGGACATCACTTGGAAAGTAAGAAAGGGGAGTAACCATTCTTGTACGCAACATGTTCTCCCGACATATTACATATTCCTACAAAATTTACATGAAGATATCTCAAAAGGTTACTTGCCGGGCCGGGTAGCGCAATCGGTAGGGCACCTGACTCGTAAGTCAGAGGTCCTGGGTTCGAATCCCGGTCTGGCCACATACTTTCGTTTCTCCTTCCGCTGATTCACGAAGGGCAGTTGTCAGTTACTGGCGAAAGTATGTGCACTTAGTACTGGTTAACTGCTTAGGAGGTCTAAGCCTGCCCAGGAATAGTGTGGTTAGGTTAACTGACCGTCCCGACATGACCTTAGTTGTTTACTGTGGACGTTAAGCATCAAATCAACCAACCAACCAACCAAAAGGTTACTTAGTTATGAGGATACAATAATGTTGACGGATGGACAGACGGACCGGCAGTGCCATGACATAATACGTCCGGGTTTTTTTTTGAAACTGGCGTATAAAAAGACAAAAGAAGTGTTTTTTTACCTCTTTTCGATGAACTTATTGCATTCATAGACTCAACTGTATGAACTTCAGAGTCTGGAGAGGAAACATCTCTATGTCCAGCATCTAAACTTTCCTGTTGATAATTCAAAACAAACAAGTAATTTGTAGATAAAGGTCAAGACAAAACAATAATGGATGGCCATGATAACCTTCATCTTCTGTCACGTGGTAGATTTACAATTTCAAAGTGAAAACATAAGTAATGATTTTGGAACAAACAATATCAGATCCCGTATCAAGAAGCAGAACCGAAAACGTATTAAAAGAATGACTGACAATTTATTAAAGATGAGTTGTCGCTCAGCTAACTAATCTAACGAAAGATATATACCCACTCATATAATTTGCAGAAAAGATGTAACAGTGAGGAAAGACAGCTTCGGAACAGTCAGCAATAAGCAGTTTGCAAGTACAACATAATAGATGGATGGATGACTTGCGATTTTACGTCCTTTTCAACAGTATTTCAGTCATATCAGGACGATGGGCGGATGATAATGAAAGGCTGTGTGCAATGGAACCCCGTTTACGATGGAAAGAACTCCGCCTCCGGCGGGGTTCGAACCCGCAACCGCTAGATCAGTAGGCCAGCGCTTAACCCACTGAGCTACCGGGGCTCCTAAAGTACAACATAGATTTCTTTTTTAATCAAAGTTCTATGTTTTAAGCCAATTTATCTGTGAAAGTAATGTGGCTGGGAAATTTTATATTCAGCTACTAAATATAATTGTGACAGTGCCTGCGATTTTGAGCCTTGTGGAGGTGCAACGTTGACGTCACGAAACGTGAAATGAAAGTGACGTCATAAAATATGCACGTAAAGTTAATTGTATTTCCGCGCACTGACTAATAAATTTCTAAGCGTCTCCTGAAAAGAGTGATTAAACATTTAATTTTCTTCATCTACATTCTTTTAAGAATGTTCGCATTATAGATCTTTGAAAAAGAGATGTCGCAAACCAAAGTTATAAAGGTTATGGCGAGGTCTGCTGACAACCGGTTGTCACCAGACTTTTTGGACCAAAACCGTCTGCTGACAACCGGTTGTCACCAGACTTTTTGGGCTAAAAACGTCTGCTGACAACCAGCCATATATTTTCTATTACATGGTTTTAAATAAAGTTTAACTGAATTTGTATTAATTTGTTATAAAAATGTTATAAATAATACATAAAGCTTCTCATAGTTAAGGCAAATGACCATTTTTACTTGCATGATTTTTGCACTCTTGTCATTGTTTTACATAAATATGTGGACTGTTTGTACTTTAATGTATGGAAACCAATGAAGTTAAATATCTACACCATTATAAGCCTATATAAAACATACAACCCCCAGGGCAGGCCATCTGACCCCAGGGCCATAATTTCAACAAACTTCGTAGAGGACCACAAGATGATGCTACGGACCAAATACCAAGGCTCTACATACAGTGGTTTTAGACTAGAAGATTTTATGTTTTCCCTCTAGTAAAAGCTTGTGTAAAAATGTGACCCCTAGGGTGAGGCCATTTTGGCCGCAGGACCATAATTTGAACAAGCTTGGTAGAAGACCACCAGATGATGATTGTAACATACCAAATAGAAAGGCTCAAGGCCTTGTGGTCATTGAAAAGAAAATTTTCAAAGTTCTCATTCCAAAAATCTATTTTAGCTCATTTGACCTAGTTATGCCATGGTCTAGAACCATTGGAATAATTTTCAGAGAGGGTCATACAAGGTTCATTCCTGCCAAGTCTGGTCAAAATCCAACCACCAGTTTAGGAGACGATGTCCTTTGAAGCAAATTGTTGACGACAGAAAAGGCACAACACACGGCATGACGGACAACATTGACTGATCACAATAGCTCATCTTTAGCCTATGGCTCTGGTGAGTTAAAAAGATTTTTGAATATTTTCTTATGTATTTCTATGGTACAAACCTAGGACCCAATGGGGCAGGGCCACTTTGGACCCCCGAGGCTACCATTTGAACAAGCTGGATAAAAGACCACTAAGCGATGCTACATACCAAATTTCAAGCCCAGCAGTTCTGAAGAATATTTTTGAATATTTTCTATGTATTTCTACGGTTCAAACCCAGGACCCCCTAGGGTGGCCATTTTGGGCCCTAAGGCCACCATCTAAACAAAGATGGTAAACGACCACTAGGCAGTGCTACATATCAAAGTTCAACCATCTGATTCTAGCAGTTCTGGAGAAGAATATTTCTAAGTATATTTTATTTTGGAATCCAAAACCCTCTGCTACATGGCCATTTTGAATCCAGGGATCTTCACTTGAACAAACTTGGTAAAGGTTCACTAGACAGTGCTTTATACAAAATATCAAGCATCTGAGCACAGCGGTTCTCAAGCAGCAGATTTTCCATATCAAAGCCCTAGGGCCAAATAAAAAAATACCTGTGTTTAGGGTAACCTGACCCTACCTAATTTTTCTAGTGAAACCCAGATTTTCTTTCAAGTTTTATGAAAATATATAACTTAATGCATGTTGAAAGATATTTCTGTTGAAAAGAAACAGAAATGAAAAACAGCTGTGCCTACCCTACCTAAAATTTTCAGACCCGGATACCCTGAACACACATATATTTTTATTGCCTAGGCCTAACGGTTTTGGAGAAGTTGTAATGTAAAGCGAATTGTTGATGACGAACAAGGCAAGACGGAAGTTGGACGCTGACTGATCACAATAGCTCACCTTGAGCCTATGGCTCAGGTGAGCTAAAAAAAATATCCCTGATTCTTAAGTTTCAATTTTTAACTACATGTAACATCAAATGGAGCAGCAATCTCTTCCATAATGGACCACAGCTTATCAATTCCAGAACCCGGATATGATAGGGTAAGGATGCTGGGGTCTTGGCTGTAATGGTGTAGATATTTGACTTGACTATGCTCAACAAGAGCCATTTTTACTGAGTTGTATATGTTTCAGACGGATAAGTAAAGACCATATGAATAAAATATGATGCACTATTTGATAAATGTATTAAGTAACTGCTAAATAAACAACTGCTAAATAAACACATTTAATTGAGATATACACCTTTGTTAAAGATCAGAATTTGATTTTCACACCTTAATTCTAGGATTTAATTCTAATAGAAGACCTATATAGGTATGATTATCAGGCACAAAGCAACAATTTTAGTTAGATAATATATCACAAACAACAGGCAATAAATAAGGACTAAATTTAAAGGCATCATTATTTGTTTCCATACATCAAAATACAAACAGTCCACACATATATATAACACAATGCCAAAAAGTGCAAGAGTCATTTGCTTTTATAATGAGAAGATTTAGGTTATATTTATAACATATTAATATAAATTCAGTTAAAATAAACCCAATTAAAAACCATTCAATAGAAAATATATGGCTGGTTGTCAGCAGATGTTTTTGGCCCAAAAAGTCTGGTGACAACCGGTTGTCAGCAGACGGTTTTGGTCCAAAAAGTCTGGTGACAACCGGTTGTCAGCAGACACTTCCAAAGGTTTATCCAGCTAGTATGTTAATTATATCCAATCAGTGAAACGAAAACAAAAAAATCGGGTGGGTGCAAATTTCGTTTGCTTTTGCAGTAAACCTTAGCACTATTTCTTTGTGCTTCTTAAAATCTATTCTTGAAGCACTAATAAATATGAAAATGTTAAAAATGAATTTTCCGATTTTCGCTCAATAAGGCTCACAATGCCAGACACTGTCACAATTATAAAAAAAAAAAACACAAGAGACATTTAATGCAGTACGATGTAATCTATGCCACCTCGTAGCAAGTATGTGGTTCGAATAGCAAAAAGGAACATTTGATTTGATTTGGTTTAATTTCCATATACATGTAATTCACAGTAAAGCAGTAGTCTACCACTTTTACTTTATTGAAGATAAAGGAAACATTCTTACACTAAAACGGACATATCTGATGGCAAATAAAGTACATTATCATACACAAAAGGAGTCGCCATAAAATTGCTTACCTGTTGTTTCTGCACAGTACAAATGCCTTCACTTAAATGCTCAACTCCCAGATGATCTGAAAACACAATGTCATTTAACTCGCCCTGTGTCCATATACCTCGATAAAATTTTAAGATACAAAGATATAAAGCAACAGTGCTTTATTGTCTCAGAGGATGAGCGTACAAGAAGCAAACAGTGCTGGACACTCCCAAGATTAATGTGGTGGCCCAAAAGTTTAGCAGGCCAAATTTTCAGTGGCCCAAATTATCCACTAGCTAAATATCCAATGCATTTATTATTGCCAGACAGATAAATTTGGGCCACTAATGTTCATAATTTGAAGATTTTTGGTGGCCCCAGACAAAATTTAGGCGCATTTGGCCACCGGGCCACTGGCCGTTTCCAGCACTGAGCAAAATGTATATCCAAAAATTGTTTAAATCAATGAACAATAATTAATAGGCTGCTCTTCCTATTCGTTTAAACTGTTTACAAAACACATGGTTTTATAGAAGAAATGAAATAGACACCGGTTTCATACATAAAAAGTATCGATTTATGGGATTTCTATTCAAAACTTTCAGATCTTCAGGTAACAAAGATTAATAATATGAAATCTTTGATACATGTAGGTGGTAATGCTATTTGATCATGCCATATCGGTATCATATTAATGCATATAAAAACTGTTTTCTTAAAACTCATAATCAAGTCATATCTATACAAAAATTAATATCTGCCATGAAAAACTCGGGTCTAGATACTGTAGTAAACTCAGAGTTTTGGAACGATCTTTTGGTGAAGACATATCAAATATTATGACAATTTATGGTAGTGTTTATTGTGCATTAAAATTGAAAACTGTGTTACGATTGTTGTAATTACATCATCCAAAATGACAGGGCTGGTGATTGTTCTTTGGTTATTGATCTGGATAATTTGTTCTTACAGTTACAACTATTGGAATTTCAGCCTTTGATAGAGATCCTGAAGTTCTTAAAAATCTATATGATGTATTGGAATGCTAGGACACAAAATCTACATTACCTGTTGAATCACTGGCTGAGACACAAGTTGTTGTATCAGGTTCTTGGAATGATGGGTTTGATAAATTTGCTGAATCCAAGACAGCCTCTGCTGATGTCCTCAAAAATAGTGTAGGTGACGCAATGGTTACTGGATATACAATCGCTGGCACTATCGATGTTTCTGTAGAAACTGAAGAAAATGCATACACAGAAGGTCCGGTCGTATTGGTGTTAACCGTTGATGAACGAACTAAAGATCTGAGCGCCGATGAATCAGGTGGAACGCCACTGACAACAGATTTTTTATCTACCACTGGTGACGATGTGTAACGGTCAGAGGATGTCGAAATGATCAGTGAAGTCGCTACATAGTCTGCTGAAGTCGTAAGAGTTGTTATGCTGGTATCTACAATATACGACAAACTGATTCTTTAGGCCGTATTGTCATTTCATAATACAACTGCGTTACATTAATTTTATACCCATGCAAATTTTTATCAGTCTTAGCACACCCCTAATTGCATTCTAGCTTCAGCTGGAGGCCTTAGTTGTCGAACAATCTCACAATTACCATTGAAATAAATCAAGGGGCCATGCTAATAGTTTTAAGGTCGGCACATGGCACAATACCAGCTGCATAAGGCAAATCATGTCCAAAAGTGAGTTTCTTTAAAAACACACTCGTAAGAAAGTAGATGGGCCATACTTTGAAGTTTCGGCTAGGGACCGGGCAGACAGTCTATCAAATACATAGATTTTACCAAGCGTAATGCTTGTCAGATAGATATCACGCAAACATCATTGAATGCATTTTGATTAAAAGGCACAGTTCTGTACAGGCCAGAACGAGGACCACAGCGCACTGGTGGGGCTCTGAATAACTGCTGTGGCTGGGAGGTGCCCAGATGTATGTATGTCATTGTGTGCGTGTGGGGGGGGGGGGGGGGGGGGAGGGAGGTGCTATAATATATGACATAATTAGGAGTCTATTTAATGAGAATTTTTTAAATAGTCTTTTTTGCCTTGAAATATATATTGTGATATGTCATTAGAATCGCCTCTAATGAGATTTCACAAAATAGATTTTAATTTACAAACATGGATATATTATCTCAAACTGCCATCAAAACAAATGTTTTCCAAGAGCTATTAGATCACTGTTGCTCTTACCATTCGACGGATGAACTGTTTTTTGGGGGGATTTTTTCGTCACTTTAATGTAGAGAAGTTACTTTTAGCGACTTCTTGTTTGTTTTCGCAGATGAGGAAGTATTTCTAGAAAGTGCTCTACTCCAAGGAAATAACAAAATGCTTCGAGAGGAGCAAACTCTTTCTATTAGAAGTTGATCCATGTTAAAAAGATAGGCAGAGTTGCTTCCGCTGAAAGGGTACCTTAAGGTGATTGTTTTTGTCATTGAACAAGGGAAATGTATCTGTTGTGACTTCCTCATTAAATTCCAAAATGGGGCTCTTTTCTTAAAGGAAGAAATTTGCAGCTTGGGCAGCAATTCTTCTTTCTTCTCTTCCAGAATTTAGAAGGATGGAAATGACAAAGTTGCTTCCCCTGAAAGTGTACATTCACCCAAGCAAAGTATCATTTTCTAAAGAAAATGAAAGCTACTGTTATGATAAGGAAAATGACTATAATTTATCGACTCTTTTGTAAGACTCTTTTCTGATTGAAATAGCTTTGAAATCTCTCTCAGTCGCTCTTTGTTAGCAGACGCATTTACTCTGTACGTTTCTCAAAATCAGATTGGTAGATATGCGAATAGTTACATGTTTACTTTTCTTTTTACTCCAGGTCGGGCCACTCTGATCCCTCAATTCTTAAAAGCAACATTAAAAAAATCTGGTCGCCCTTTTCTGTTATTTTCGTATCCATCCCAATTTTCGTCTCTTCGCATATTTCATAGAATGTAATAATTGTCCGTACGTCTGCACAGGAGATAAATATGTTAACTGGGAAACGGTCGCGCAGATAAAATTATGTTGCAGGCATGTGAAGGGGTGTTAAAATTGTGTCCGAATATACATGCACAGAAAGGCAAAGCCCTTAAAGCTGCGACTAAATCTGGTTAAGCTGTGTGCTTCTTACTGGGCTTACAGAGGTGATGATCACGTTGTTTGTTGTTTGTCCATTTGTTCTTGTTTTAAGGAGACCACAGTCCCTGGTTTCAAAACCATATCAAGCACACTGACAAAGTGTGTGTTGTGTTTTGCATGCACATGTACAGTTTTGCCGGTTTTATCACCGATGTTCATTGACGCTGTTATCACTACATGCAACTCTGATGCCACTTATTTCAACTCAGAAGGCACTCGCTCTGGCTCTTTCTGATGTGTTGGAAACAAGAGGCCCAAATGGGCCTGATATCGCTCACCTGGCTTTTGTGCAACAAGACCATTCTGATACAAAATTGGTCCAATTCCAATGAGATTTTCTCATTTTCACATTTTGCTACTTTTAGTAACAGAGGCCAACTTGTCTGATCTTTATATATTTACTTTTGAAACATCTCAATACAAGAATCATTTGCCACATATTTCATCAAAATCCATTCAGGGTTTACTGAGATGTTGTCAGTTTCATGTTTTGTGCTATTTTTAGTAACGGCAGATGGTGGCCATCTTGGAATGCCAAAATGCAAAAAATCGAAAAGCTTTCATGCAAGGACCATTTTGACACACAGTTAGTTGGTCCAGCTCCACTGTAATTTTCTAATTTTCATATTTTGCTATTTTAAGTAACATAGGCCAACTTGACGGGTCTATATTTGTTAACTTTTTAAAGGACTCAAAGCAAGAATCAGTTTGCCAAAAATTTCGTCTAAATCGATTCAGCGGTTAATGAAATATTGTCATTTTCATGTTTTGTGCTATTTTAGTAACAGCAGATGACGGGTGAGTCTAAATTCCACAGACCACCACAGACCACCACAGACTACCACAGACCACCACAGACCCTACCACAGACCCTACCACAGACCTCAATACAGATTATCATACACCCTCAAAAATAACATTTTAAAGAGTAGAATATAAAAAAAAAATACAAATTTTGACAAAATTTTAGAAAGTTTATGTTATAATTTGATGCTATATTTTACGTACCACAGACCACCACAGACTACCACAGACCTCACTACAGACTACCACAGACCTCAATGCAGATGATCAAATATCTTCAAACAAGTAGCCCAAAGGGCAACAATTGCTCACCTGAGAGACACTGTAAACCTATAGGGATATTTAAGATGCTCAAGGGCAGCTAACTCCACAGTCAGTGGTCCAATCAGGCTGAAAATTAAACTCATCCAAAACATTATGTATGCCCTGATTTAATATATGCAAGTTTAAAAAGTATCCGATCAAGAGCACAATAGACAGAGCTGTCAAGGGCAGCTAACTTCGTAGTGGTTGGCCTGATCTGGCCAAAATTTGAACTTGTTTAAGATATTATGCATTTCCTCATTACCTGCAAGTTTGAAAAGGATCGGATCAGTAGAAACCAAGAAAAAGTGGCGACATTGATTTTTTGGATGCTCAGGGCAGGTACTCCATAGTCAGTGGTGAGATCTAGCCGAAATGCTAACTAATCCAAGCTTTTATGCATATCCTCATTACCTGCAAGTATGAAGAGGATCCGATAAAAAATGAAAATGTGATGACGTTGTTTTCTCCATTATAAGACTATGGGATTTTTTTCAAACGCTCAAGGGCAGCTAACTCTGTTGTCTGTGCTTGAATCCGGCCAAATTTCGAACTCATCCAAGCTCTTATATATGTCATCATTACCTGCAAGTATGATAATCAAAAACCTTGATTGCAGCACCCTGAAAGTCAAACTTGCTCGAGATATTGTCATGCCCTACATTTGTGTGAAATTATTTTAGAATCCGTTGAGAAATGTAGGTGCTAGAGCGATGACAAAGTTTTCTAAAAATAGCCACAGTGACCTTGACCTTGGGCACAGCATCCTGAAAGTCAAACTTGCTTGAGATATTGTCATACCCTACATTTGTGTCAAGTTATTTCAAAATCCATGGAGAAATGAAGGTGCTAGGGCGATGACAAAGTTTTTCTAAAAATAGCCACAGTGACCTTGACCTTGGGCACAGCACCCTAAAAGTCGATCTTGCATGAGATATTGTCATGCCCTACATTTGTGTGAATTTATTTTAAAATCCATTGAGAAATGTAGGTGCTAGAGCGCTGACAAAGTTTTTCTAAAAATAGCCACAGTGACCTTGACCTTGGACGCAGCACCCTGGAAGTTGGCCTTAATTGCTTGAGATATTGTCATACCCTACATTTGTGTCAAGTTATTTTAAAATCCATGGAGAAATGAAGGTGCTAGGGCGCTGACAAAGTTTTTCTAAAAATAGCCACAGTGACCTTGACCTTGGGCACAGCATCCTGAAAGTCGAACTTGCTCGAGATATTGTCATGCCCTACATTTGGGTGAATTTATTTTAAAATCCATTGAGAAATGTAGGTGCTAGAGCGCTGACAAAGTTTTTCTAAAAATAGCCAGTGACCTTGACCTTTGGCGCAGCACCCTGAAAGTCGAACTTGCTCGAGATATTGTCATGCCCTACATTTGTGTGAATTTATTTTAAAATCCATTGAGAAATGTAGGTGCTAGAGCGCTGACAAAGTTTTTCTAAAAATAGCCACAGTGACCTTGACCTTGGGCGCAGCATCCTGAAAGTCGAACTTGCTCGAGATATTGTCACACCCTACATTTGTGTGAAGTTATTTTAAAATCCGTTGAGAAATGTAGGCAATAGAGCGATGACAAAGTTTTTCTAAAACTATGTGATGACGTTGTTTTCTCCATTATAACACTATGGGATTTTTTCAAACGCTCAGGGGCAGCTAACTCCGTAGTCTGTGCTCGAATCCGCCCAAATTTCGAACTCATCCAAGCTCTTATGTATGTCATCATTACCTGCAGGTATGATAAGGATCTAAGCAAAAACAGTTGAGAAAACGTGATGACGCCATTTTCCCCATTATAACCCTATGGGATTTTTTTCAAACGCTCAAGGGCAGCTAACTCTGTAGTCTGTGCTCGAATCCGACCAAATTTCGAACTCATCCAAGCTCTTGTGTATGTCATCATTACCTGCAAGTATGATAAGGATCTAATCAAAAACAGTTGAGAAAACGTGATGACGCCGTTTTCCCCATTATAACTCTATGGGGGCTATCTGTTGCCATGGAAACCAGAGTTCTGAGCTGATCGGCACCAAAACCTAATGCAGCCTTTCCCCCACCCAAATGATGCTTCATATAAAATTTGATTGCGATCGGGCCACTGGTCTCTGAGATATTTATGTTTGAAAGTGTTGACGCACCCACCCACGCACCCACCCACGCACCCACCCACGCACGGACGGACGACGGCTCGACTCCCATCCTATAAGCTCACCTCTGAGCCTTCGGCTCAGGTGAGCTAAAAATAACATTGTAAAGAACAGGTATAAAATTTGACAAGCAGACAGAATTAACAATGACATGATTTACCCTGTCCTTAAAAAAGTTTTTGGATGCTTTAATTTGGCAATTATTTTACATTTTGTTCCTTAAAATGTTATTTTAGAGGGTGTATGATAATCTGCATTATTGTCTATGGTAGTCTGTGGTAGGGTCTGTTGTGGTCTGTGGTAGTCTGTGGTGGTCTGTGGTGGTCTGTGGTGGTCTGTGGTATTTAGACTCACCCCAGATGACGGCCATCTTGGGATGCCAAAATGCAAACCAGAGGGCCAATGGCCCTATATCGCTCACCTGAGCACTGAGGTCATGTTGGAAAAAGTTATTGCCACAGCAACAAAACAACAAGCACAACAGCAATAAAACACACCATTTATGTAGAGGATAATATCACAAACATTTATGCAAAAAATAAGCTTTATCCTCCCCTTAATGGCTTCTGAGAAGAAGATCTTTGGCAAAAAAAAAAAATTAGAAAAAACTGAAAATTTGGCCTATCAGTTGCAATGGCAACCAATCAAAATCAGGTCTTTGGGCAAAATTCATATGGCTGATAGAGGACTACTCTAGGAACATTTCTGTAAAGCTTTTGTCAAAATATCTGCATTAACACAGTTCTAAATACTGAATGTCCACTTTCCCCATTGTAAGTCTATGAAAACTTTAAGTTGCTATAGCAACCAGTTCACATGGGCAATGATAATATGAAACATACTTTAGGTAGAGGCTAATATTATTAATAATAATGCACAGTATCAGCTTCATCCTCCTCATGGCTTCATCTTTCCCATCATTATAAGTCAATGGAAACTATAAGTTGCCATAGCAACCAAAGTTCTTATGGGGTTGGAAGATAAAACAAAATTCATGTAGAGGCTTCTGTCATCAACATGTTTGCACAATATCAGCTTCATCACCAAAAAAGGCTTCTGAGCAGAATATTTTTTTCATTTTTTCTTCTTTCCTTTTCGAAAATTTACCCTATATTTTGCCATGGCAACCAATCAAATTCAGGGATTTGGAGAAAATGCATATGAAACATAGAGGACTATTCAAGAAACATTTCTGTAGAAAGAAAATCTAAATAAATGCAGTGAGACAGCAAAAATTGCCAATTTCCATTTTCCCCATTATAAGTCAATGGAAACTCTTAGTTGCCATAGCAACCAAACTGCTGGAGTAATTGCCATGAAAAATATTATTTCTATAGAGGCTAGTAGTAAGATCCTTTCTGTAAAGTTTGAGCTTTATTGGCCTAATAGTTTCTGCAGAGATGGTTTTTTAATATTTTTCTATTTTCAATTATTTGGTTGCAATGGCAACCAGCCAAATTGTGCAATTTGCATAAATTTAATAAGGCTGGTTGAGGACTATTCAAGGAACATTTCCATAAAAGTTTTGTCAAAATATCTGCAGTGACAAAGCAATAAATGCAAATTTTCCATTTTGCCATTATAAGTCAATGGCAACTTTAAGTTCCCATAGCAACCAAACTGCTATAGCAATTGCCAAGAAAAACAGTACTTTTATAGAAGCTAGTACTAAGATCCTTTCTGTGAAGTTTGAGCTTTATTGGTTCCATAGTTTCTGAGGAGATGACTTTTGAATATTTTTTCTATTTTTAACCATTCGGTTGCCATGGCAACCAGCCAAATTGTGCAATTTACATAAAGTTCATGTGGTTGATAGAGGAATACTCAAGGAAAATTTCTGTAAAAGTTTTGTCAAAAAATCTGCAGTGACATAGCAATAAATGCAAATTTTCAATTTTTCCCATACAAGTCAATGGAAACTTTAAGTTGCCATAGCAACCAAAGTTCTGAAGCGATTTGGATAAAAAACAGTATTATTGGTTCCCCCTGCCTATAGATGCTATACATGAAATTTGGTAATCATGGGCCTTGTAGTTTCAGAGGGGATGTCGTTTGAAAATATTGACGGACAACGAATGCCTGCCTTTACGTAACTATAAGCTCACCTGTGAGCCTTTGGCTCAGGTGAGCTAAAAATCGAAAAAGCTTAATGAAAGGACCATTCTGATAGAAAATTAGTCCAATTCCATTGAGATTTTCTAATTTTCACATTTTTCTATTTTTAGTAACAGTTGCCAATATTCATGACTGGTCTACAGTTAGTTATTTCTGAAACATCTCAATGTAAGAAGCATCTTGACACAAATTTCATCAAAATCCATTCAGCGGTTTCTGAGTTATTGTCATTTTCATGTTTTACAAGTGCTATTTTTAGTAACGGCAGATGGCAGCCATCTTGGAATTCCAAAATGCAAAAAATCGAAGAAGCTTAACCAAAGGACCATTCTGATAGAAAATTAGTCCAATTCCATTGAGATTTTCAAATTTTTACATTTTTCTATTTTTAGTAACAGTGGCCAACATGACTGATCGTCGAAATCCATTCAGCGGTGACTGAGATATTGTCATTTTCATGTTTTGTGCTATTTTTAGTAACGGCAGATGGTGGCCATCTTGGAATGCGAAGTTGCAATTATGAGAAATGGCTTCATGCAAGGAACATTCTGACACAAAATTGGTCCAATTCCATTCAAGGGTTACTGAGTAATTGTCATTTTATGTTTGTGCTATTTTTAGAAACGGCAGATGGTGGCCATCTTGGAATGCCAAATTGCAATTAATCGAAACGGCTTCATGTAAGGAACATTCTGACACAAAATTGGTCCAATTCCATTCAAGGGTTCTGGAGTAATTGTCATTTTTATGTTTGTGCAATTTTAGTAACGGCCCCTGTAGTGGCCATCTTGGATAGTCAACTGGCATAAAATTGAAATAATTCCATTCAAGGACCATTTCAGACGAAATCTGACCAGAATCGATTGCGTTTTCTTGAGATAATGCCATTTGAGCAAAATCGGTCTTGTAAGCGCTAAGTAGGTCACTGTGACCTAATTCCACAATAGATTTTTTTCATTTTTACAATTTTTAATCCCAAGGTCCCATTCATGTTCCATGCAAACTTTCAACCATATATACTGAACGGTTCTGGAGAAGAAGCTGATTTTGTTGTTTTTGCTATTTTTAGTAATGGCGGCCATCTTGGATTCTTGACTTGACCCAATTTTATAATTTTGAAACCCTGCAGTCTGGTCATGCTCCATGTGAAATTTTAGACCAATGGAAACAGTGGTTTTACAGAAGAAGTTGTTTGAAGTTGTTTGAATAAGTTGTTTTCTGACAGCGGCATTTGAGCAAAATTACACTCGTAAACAGAAAGTAGGTCACTGTGACAAAACTACGACACAGATTTTTTTCATTTTTACAATTTTGAATACCAAGGTTTCACTGATGTTCCATGCCAAATTCAGACAAATATACCCAGTGGTTCTGGAGAAGAAGTTTATTTTGTTGTTTTTGCTATTTTTAGTAATGGTCGCCATCTTGGATTTTCAACCTGACCCAATTTTACAATTCTGAGACCCTGGAGTCAGGTCATGCTCCATGTGAAATTTGAGAAACATGGGACCAGTAGTTTTACAGAAGAAGATGTTTGAATATTTGTTTTTAGGTGTTGACGGACACATTTCGGGACGACGCACGACGCACGCATTGGTATGACAATAGCTCACTATGGCCCTTCGGTCCAGGTGAGCTAAAAACGGAACAAACATGTGCTGTCCGTGGGAGTCGAACCTGTGACACATAGCTTGAAAGGTGAAGATTATCCACTAGATAAGGCGCTCCACAGAATGGGGATACTAAGATGTAGATACCGATATTATTTTCATAAAGCCTTCAGCTTTCGCAAGTATGAGATAGCATATCCTTGGCAGTGTAACTCACCGTGCAATGCCTTTTCAAAGAGAGTAAATCTGGTATACCATGTGACCACACCTATATAAAGCAGGTATACACCATATCAGGTCATATTTTCTTTGGCGTGTAGCTACTACACATCTCACTGGTAAGTTTGTGAATTTTGTGAAATTTTGTTATAAATTTATCTCCAGTTTATGATGTGACTGTTGCACATAGTGCAGATTTTGTCACTACAAAGTTCCTGAAAGGACGCTGTCCTTCAGAAGGATACTTTATTATCTTCAATTTATTGTGTGACTTGTGCTCACACTGTCCAAATATTTTCTGTTGAAAAATCATCGTTTTCCATGACTAGCCTGTTGACATGCAATAGCCATTGTTCTGCCATATTGTGAAAGACGTTGTCTTCCTAATTAGACCCAAAGAAGTTTCTCTTGGTCCCAGATAGTGGTTTCTGTACATGCTATTTTACACTGGTACAGTGTGGCAGGTCGTAGTCTGGGTGGTCTTGGTTTGACTCCCAATATATTTAGCTCTGTACTGAATAATTGTGTCTACTAATAGGTTAAAAAGCCATAATGAGAGATGTTATCTCCAAAAAAAAAAAAAAAAAAGGAAAAGAAAGGAATTTTTTCACTGGAGATTATATACAAAGTATAATTAGGCGCCCTGACAATTTTAACCTCAGGTTATATTACAAATGAAAATTTATATCCTGACCATGTGAATGCATGTCAGTTCAGATTATTTTATTATTATTCCCTGAGCATGCTGAAAGCATGTAAGCTCATAACAACTCATGTTAGACAGTTAGTTGTTGGTCCGTGGAGAAGTACATACTGATTACAAGTGGGTTTAGTTAATCTTGACCCAGATATGATATACTGGGTAGTTTTAGACCTTGCAGAGGCAAGATACTGTTTTATATTTACCCCTATAACTTGTATCTATCTTGTAAACTAGAAGTCATTTTTAGTGTCAGAATGACATTAAACCAAGACATGTAAGAAGAGGAATAAATTCCGCCTTTCATAATCTGTGCCAAAGATACAGTGGGCCTTTCACCCCCACTGCCCCTAAGCGGCCTCTAGGTCATGGGAATCTTTACCTTATATAGTGTTCAGCAGTTTTGTATGAGTTTTCCTACTATAATAATTAGGTTTCCTGTTATACATTGACAGGTAAACCTGTATAATTGGCAAGAATTCTGCAGAATGCAGTGTTTTGCCTGTTTATGCACTGACACAAAACAACTCAACTAAAATTATATGTGGACATGGGAAAATTATTTCCTATGTCTTATTTCTGCTTGTAAAGCAGGTGAGAAAAACTGCCATATTCACTTCAAAATTATTATAGTACAACTTATGTAAGAGTTGTACCAGGCTGCAGAAGCCTATATCAAAACACTATGTTGAATATTCAGACACTTTGTTTGTGAAGATAAATATTTGTACTGAGAAATTCTCAGGCTCAAACTAAATGAAATAAAATAAAGATGTATATATATATATATATATATATATATATATATATATGAGCCAGTCTCTGTGAAAAGCGGGCTTAATGACATAAAGGTAAAACAAGGGCAACGACCGCTCACCTGAGTTAAAAAATGTAAGCTTCCCGCTCAGGTAAGCTAATAAACAGGCTGCAATTCTATAGGATTCGGTGACCCCATGGGGTGTGGCAAGTTTGGACCCAGGGTTTTGATTGGTAGGATTTATGTAGAGGACCACTATACACTGCAACATACTAAATACATAAGCTCTTGGCCTTATGGTTTCATAGAAGAAGTTTTTTGAAGGTTCTTTAGCTATATAGCTCTATATAAACAAACAAGGCCACACCCTAGTGGCCAGTTTGGACCTCAGGCGCTTGATTGGCAGAATTTATGCAGGGGATCACTAGACATTGCTGCATACTAAATATGTAAACTCTGGGCCTCATGGTTTCAGAGAAAAAGATTTTTTGAAGTCTTTCCCATTATAAGTCTATGGGAGCAGCATGGCCAATTTGGACCCCAGGGGGCACGGTTGGCAGGATTTAAGTTGGAGACCACTAAACGTTGCTACATATGTACTAAAGAAGTTAGCTCTGGGCCACATGGTTTAAGAGAAGATTTTTTAAGATTTTCCCATTGTTATAGTCTATGGGAACTTATGACCCCCAGGACATGGCCAGTTTGGACCCCAGGGGCATGGTTGGCAGAATTTATGTAGGGGACCACTAGACATTGCTACTTGCTACATATATACGCTCTTGGCCTCTCGGTTACAGAGAAGAAGATTTTTTAAAATTTTCCCACTGTAAGTCTATGGGAGCTTATGACCCCCTGGGCGTGGCCAATTTGCACCCCAGGGTCATGGTTGGGATGATTTACGTAGGGGACCACTAGACATTGCTACATGCTACATATATATGCTCTGGGCCTCATGGTTTCAAAGAAGAAGATTTTTCAAGATTTTCTTATTGTAAGTCTATGGGAGCTTATGACTCCTGGGGGGTGGCCAATTTGGACCCCAGGGGTATCATTGGCAGGATTTATGTAGGGGACCACTAGACATTGCTTCATGCTATATATATAAGCTCTGGGCCTCATGGTTTCAGAGAAGAAGATTTTTTAAAGATTTTCTCTTTGTTAGTCTATTGGAGCTAATGGCCCCCTGGGGCGTGTCCAATTTGGGCCCCAGGGGCATGGTTGGCAGGATTCATGTAGGGAACCACTAGACATTGCTACATATCAAATATATAAGCTCTGGGCCTCATGGTTTCAGAGAAGAAGATTTTTTTAAGTTTTTCCCATTATGAGTCTATATTGGAGCTTTATGACCCCTGGGGAGTGGCCAGTATGGACCCCAGAGGCTTGGTTGGGATGATTTATGTAGGGTACCACTAAACATTGCTACATACTATATATATAAGCTCTGGGCCTCATGGTTCCAGAGAAGAAGATTTTTGAAGGTTCTTAAGCTATATAGCCATATCGGCTTGGCCAAGATAAAGTGGACACTTGTGTTGCACGAACGTCAATTTTTAGAATTGTTTTAATCTTTAAACTTCCATAAAAATATGTAAGCTGTGATCTTTGTGTGTAATATCCCGAAGCGATTTCTGTGGCACAGGCCCGATAAAAAAGTTACAGGCCGATATATACTAGTACCTGTGTGGGCCTACGGACTATACATATCGGAGCATAACATGCTGTTTTAAGATAGAAAACATTGCTTTCAGACAGGTTTTACTGTTCATTAGATAATGACAACCTGTCAACATCAAAATTTTGAGACAAAGAATTAGCTGCTTTAAGGTAAAAAATATTTTTATTAAGTTAGATTGCAACTACCATTGAAAGCAGAAAAGATGTAAATTTTGCATTTATCAGTATTGTTTAGATGACAGCTGAATATGTTTAAAAGTCCTCTCACATGAAATATACAGCTGTCTGTGGTTGACATAGAAAATATTTTTGAAATTATCACTTTCATGACTTTATGGTGCAAGAAGCAAATTTTGCTCACAGCTGGGCTACGGACTATACAATTATAGTGAACGTCTAAAACTGCACTTGGAAGAAATATTTTCTCAATAAACTCTAAAAATACAGTCTAACTTTACCATTTAGTGTTACTTTACAATGACATTTGCATTAGAATAAACAAATACATGTTTTGTGAATAACTTTATTTCAAAACTAATAAGCGCATAGCAAACTGTTAGTCACTTCCTGACATAGCTTCTTCAAAAGGGCTTTCAGACCTTAACTTCTGACTTAAATGTTTTACAATTTAATTGCAAATATTTCAGAAACAAAATTAAACAGTTGTTATGGTCGTATAATAGGAGTAAACAGCATATTACAAACTTCATATTGGTATAGTCCAGGGGCTACGGACTATACAGACTATAAGCAATTTGTACCATGAGTCCATGGTATTCCTTATGTCAAGTATATTCAACTAGTATCTGTTCAGCCAAGTCTATAGAAATATACTGAAGTAAATTGTAATTTGTTTAGAGAGTATACCAGAAAAGGAAGCCATCAAGATGGCAAGAGGTATTACCACCAAGTTAACAATAGCTCCGCTGAGTGGGGCAATTATACGCCTATTGGGGTTTATGTAAGAAAGGAAACAGTAGATCTGAACTTTGCCAGTAACTGAAATCTTCAGTTGTGAAGCAGATATGAAAGCACTATAAAAGTTATACAAAAAGTTCTGTCAAAACTACAAGCAGTCTCTGCACATTGATAGTGCCTTATGTTTGAACGAAGTTCAAAGCAAAGTCTAATACAGTTTTTTAGTTAGGAAGCAGACTTAAAGTCACTATAAGAATTATAAAATGAGGAATAAGTCTGTCAAAATTAGAAATAGGCTAATGGTTCTTTTACTCTGCATATTGTCTGATGGCACTTTATACTTGTACAAACTTTCATGAAGAAATCCTGAACAGTTTTAAAGATATGGAGCAAACATTATATATATATCCTTTAGAACTTTGACCTCTGTGCAAGACCTTGACCTTTGTCAGACATTGTTAAAATGTGAGTTCTGCACATCATCTAAATAAGATGAACATTTGGTCCAGGTTTAAGCAAATCTGCATAATCTTAGTAAGATGAACATTTGGTCCAAATTTAAGCAAATCTTTTAAAGGGTTTAAAGGGTTTATGAGATATGGAGCAGACAAAGTTATTGGACAGACAGACAGACAAACAGACAGACAGATGAACACCACAAAATAATTTGTCATGCTGCTGATGTTTTATACTTGTACAAAGTTTCAAATCAAGCTCTTATACAGTGTTAATGTTACTGGGAGCAGCCACGAAATTACTACAAGGACTATACAAAGGGGCATAATTCTGTCAAAACAGAAAGTAGTTTTTTTTCTCTATGCATTGTCTGCTAAAGCTTTATATTTGTACAAACTATCATGAAGAAATCTTAACTGCTTTCAAAAAATGGAGTGGATGTGATGCTAATATAAAATTACTATATACCAAAAATACAAAGGGAAACAATTCCATCAAAACTGAAAGTATGGTACTGGAATTTTTTCTCTGAACATCATCTAATGGTGCTTTATATTTGTATAATTTTTCAAGAAGAAGAATTGAACGTTTTACAGGTCTATGGGGCGGATACAAAATGTTAATGATTGAGCTTCAACCTTTTTTAGACCTTAAACTTTGGCACACATTGTTAGAATGAGTTCTGCACAATGTCTTCAGTGCTCCAGATAGCGTCCGTATCTACGTATAATACGGATCATTTTAGGCCAATACGGAGCTATTGGAAATTTTATCGGTACCCAGTACGGACGCTTTCAAGCCGTTACGGATCATTCTTTCCGGTAATCCGTACCACCTGGTTGAGTTCTCATAGACGCTTGCATTATAATATCATCAAGTAGACTGAATTTCCTTATGCGTCGCACTCACCGAGAAGCTGACTGATTCTAAATATTTCTTTCTGAATTTGTGTTTCTAATGCGTGGAAAATAGATGGACTGTAAACCAGTCGCTTCAAACTGAAAGTAGGAAAGCATGGCTTCGTGCTCTCAACAGGACAAGCAGGTCTCTATTCTGCGGGTTTTTTGGGCCTATTGACAAATCAACCGAAAATTGTAGATGTGTCTATGAGATAATAAATGCTATTATCTCAGGTGCGGTTATGCCTGCATGTAGAAAAGGAAAAAACATTCTGGCAGGTAGAAAATTGCAGTTCAAATCCAAATGTGATTCGCATGAACCCAATTACATGTACTTGCAGAGAATTTTCTTCATACAAGTGTCTCTTGACTCCCCCTACCCCTAGTGAAGACTCCCTGGCAACATCAACTACAATTTGTAAATCAGTTTCATTTTGATATTTACATTTTGTGAAGCAGTCAGAAGGAGCTTTCAGAAGGTTGAGTCATGATAGAACTGTTTAATTAATCAGATTTTGATATGGCGTTTTTGGGAATATGAAAGAGTATATTTCCACACAGTGAAAGCAGAAGTAGTAGTTTACGAGGCAAAGTCACACCTAGGGAGTACCACTGAAATACTGTTAAAATTAAATGTGTTTTCATGTTACATCTGTCGGTTCAGTGCAAATACTGAAGCAGAATCGTGGATACTGATCCAAGAAAATCTTGACCAGTACGGTACTGATAGAAAAAAAAATTATCTGGAGCACTGTGTCTTGATAAGGCATACATTTTAGTTAAGTGTCAAAGAAAAAGACAGTTGGGCACACAGACAGATGGACAATGCCACAAAATAATGCAACTCATGACAGACATAATTAATGGAATAACTGTAAAACAAATTTCAACTGAAACAACAAGGAAAACCTTAATTGCTCTCAGAACTACTGTATGTAACTGTACCACTTCACTTGGAACACACACAACTGTTAAATATGGTTTAAAATTTTTCAAATTGCCTGACCATTTTCAATCACTGTAAATTGCACAACAGTGTAATAGAGAGACACATTTAAACCAGGTCCTTAAACAAGTACTATTTGTACTACTGTAATTTGGTTGCTTGGTTGTTTGGGGTAATTTTAATGCCCTTTCTTGGCAGTATTTCTGTCTATATCGAGCCATCACCCAGAGATGTACTACTGTGGCTTTTGGTAGGTTATCAAGTGTTTATCTGACTTTATCTTCCCAATTTCTTTTTCTTGGGACAGGTTTCACTGTTAATTCCTAATTTCTTAACTTATCTGCAATGAGAAGTCACATATCTGAATATAGAAAGACTGACATAAAAACTTGTATAGTCCGTAGCCCCTTTGTCAGCCTTTAATGTCTCCAAACAATTCCACAACAAAGCATTATAAAACACCCCAAAAGTTGTATTAAATTATTCTGACATTATGAAACTTCATTTTAAAATGCAACTTGACACTGTACAATTGCATTATGTGTATGTTGTACATAAATATATAATCTAGCACCTACAGTTATTAGTTCATCCACATTTTACTTTATTGGAGTAAAGCAGATATTTCATCATTTAAATGTCACAAAAGCCTTATCTGCTAGCCCTGCATATTCCTGAAAAAAATTACTACAACCACAGCTCTAGTTTGCATATGACATCATCTTAAGGTATGAATTTTGAGGGGGGCTACGGACTATACAGGGCTACGGACAAATTGTTATTGGCTGTAGAATTTTGTTGCCGGCCATCAGCCGCTAATCACTTTTTGTGTAGCTGTTCTGTCATTTTCTGAAACTATAAAACAGCTTATCATGTAGATAGACAATGATTTGACTTTTATAGCACATGCTGAAATATGGGGCTACGGACTATACAAAATTAACATGATTTTGGCTAGGCTAGTAGAACTAGGTGGAGAGCATTTCATAAAAATGTTTGTGGTTTTCATGTGTGATTGCATCTTTTTTGTAAATTACAGATGTTTTCTTAATTTATTTAACAGTGAAAAGTATACTTTCTAAATGTGAAGTAACCATTGGTGAAAAACTGGAAATGCATAACAAGTGTATACATTTACATTTTTCTACATGTCTTTGGCAGTTTTTATATGATTTTCATTCCGTAAAAAGTAATGTTAATAAGAATGGCGTCTCCTTTAGAAGAACATATATTTTACAATATCTGATCCAGTCCCTGTTTGTGTCATACATTTAAAAAATGCCTTCTTTTTCTTGCAACAGCATAACATGCAAAAAATGGTCATTTTTGAGCCTTTCAGACCAAAGATTTGGTAAACTACTCAATGCAGATATATAAAACCATATATCACAGGAAAGCTCATTTGAAGTACTATTCATTTACACAACTTTTAAGGAGATGAGATGTATGTGAGGCTCAGAACCATCGCATAACATGGGGAAACTTAAATTGTCCACATTATCTTGGCTAAGCCGATATATAAACAAATGACCCCCTGGAGTGTGGTAATTTGAGCCCCAGGGGCATGGGTGGCAGGATTTATGTAAGGGATCACTAGACATTGATCCTTGCTATATATACAAGCTATGGGCCTCATGGTTTCAGAGAAGATTTTTTAAGATTTTCCCATTGTAAGTCTATTTGAGCTTATTGACCCCCGGGGCATGGCCAATTTTCGCCACAGGAGCATGGTTGGCAGGATTTATGTAGGGGACCACTAGACATTGGTACAGACTAAATATGTAAGCTCTGGGCCTCATGGTTTCAGAGAAGAGGATTTTATTAAGTCTATGGGAGCTTATGACCCCTGGGGATTGGCCAGTTTGGACCCCCGAGGCTTGGTTGGGAGGATTTATGTAGCGGACCACTAAACATTGCTACATACTATATATATAAGCTCTGGGCCTCATAGTTCCAAAGAAGAAGATTTTTGAAGGTTCTTAAGCTATATAGCCATATATAAACAAATGAGCCCCTGGGGCGTGGCCAATTTGAGACCAGGGGCATGGGTGGCAGGATTTTAGTAGGGGATCAGTAGACATTGATACATGCTATAAGCTATGGGCCTCTTGGTTTCAGAGAAGAAGATTTTTTAAGATTTTCCAATGGTAAGTCTATGAGAGCTAATGACCCCCGGGGCGTGGCCAATTAGGGCCCCAGGGGCATGGTTGGCAGGGTTTATGTAGGGGACAACTAGACATTGGTACATACTAAATAAGTAAGCTCTGGGCCTCATGGTTTCAGAGAAGAAGATTTTTTAAGATTTTTCCATTGTAAGTCTATGAGAAGTTATGACCCCCAGGGCGTGGCCAATTTGGGCCCAGGGGCATGGTTGGCAGGATTTATGTAAGGGACCACTAGACATTGGTACATACATGTACTAAATATGTAAGCTCTGGGCCTCATGGTTTCAGAGAAGAAGATTTTTTAAAATTTTCCCATTGTAAGTCTATGGGAGCTAATGACCCCCAGGGCGTGGCCAATTTGGGCCCCAAGGGCATGGTTGGCAGCCTGCCAACCATGCCCTTGGGGCCCAAATTGGCCACGCCCCGGGGGTCATAACTTCCCATAGACTTACAATGGGAAAATCTTAAAAAATCTTCTTCTCTGAAACCATGAGGCCCAGAGCTTACATATAAAGTATGTACCAATATCTAGTGGTCCCCTACGTAAATCCTGCCAATTCCCATTGTAAGTCTATGGGAGCTAATGATCCCCGGGGCGTGGCCAATTTGGGCCCCAGGGGCATGGCTGGCAGGATTTATGTAGGGGACCACTAGACATTGGTAAATACTAAATATGTAAGCTCTGGGCCTCATGGTTTCAGAGAAGAAGATTTTTTAAGATTTTCCCATTATAAGTCTATGGGAGATATATGTTGCCATGGCAACCAGAGTTCCAACCCAATCTGCCCTTAAACCTAATGCAGTCAATCCCCCACCCCAACAATGCTACACATAAAATTTGATCAAGATTGGTCTGCTGGTTTAGGAGATATTGGTGTTTAAAAGTGTGGACGACGACAACGGATGACGGACTACGGACCATGGCTATACTATAAGCTCACCTTCACAGGTGAGCTAAATAAAAAGTAGCCCAAAGGGCAAAAATTGCTCACCTGAGAGACATTGTAAACCTATAGGGATATTTAAGATGCTCAAGGGCAGCTAACTCCACAGTCAGTAATCCAATCAGGCTGAAAATTAAACTCATCCAAAACATCATGCCCTCATTTAATATATGCAAGTTTAAAAAGTATCCGATCAAGAGCACAATAGACAGAGCTGTCAAGGGCAGCTAACTTCGTAGTGGTTGGCCTGATCTGGCCAAAATTTGAACTTGTTTAAGATATTATGCATGTCCTCATCACCTACAAGTTTGAAAAGGATCGGATCAGTAGAAACCAAGAAAAAGTGGCAACACTGATTTTTAGGATGCTCAGAGCAGGTACTCCATAGTCAGTGGTGGGATCTAGCCGAAATGCTAACTAATCCAAGCTTTTATGCATATCCTCATTACCTGCAAGTATGAAGAGGATCCGATGAAAAATGAAAATGTGATGATGTTGTTTTCTCCATTATAAGACTATGGTTTTTTTTTCAAACGCTCAAGGGCAGCTAACTCCGTAGTCTGAGCTCAAGTCCACCCAAATTTATAACTCATCCAAGCTCTTATGTATGTCATCATTACCTGCAAGTATGATAAGGATCTAATCAAAAACCTTGATTGCAGAACCCTGAAAGTCAAACTTGCTCGAGATATTGTCATGCCGTACATTTGTGTGAATTTATTTTAAAATCCGTTGAGAAATGTAGGTGCAAGAGCGATGACAAAGTTTTTCTAAAAATAGCCACAGTGACCTTGACCTTGGGTACAGCATCCTGAAAGTCTAACTTGCTTGAGATATTGTCATACCCTACATTTGTGTCAAGTTATTTCAAAATCCATGGAGAAATGAAGGTGCTAGGGCAATGACAAAGTTTTTTCTAAAAATAGCCACAGTGACCTTGACCTTGGGTGCAGCACCCTGAAAGTCGAACTTGCTCCAGATATTGTCATGCCCTACATTTGTGTGAATTTATTTTAAAATCCATTGAGAAATGTAGGTGCTAGAGTGATGACAAAGTTTTTCTAAAAATAGCCACAGTGACCTTGACCTTGGGTACAGCACCCTGGAAGTCAAACTTGCTTGAGATATTGTCATACCCTACATTTGTGTCATGTAATTTCAAAATCCATGGAGAAATGAAGGTGCTAGGGCAATGACAAAGTTTTTTCTAAAAATAGCCACAGTGACCTTGACCTTGGGTGCAGCACCCTGAAAGTCGAACTTGCTCGAGATATTGTCATGCCCTGTATTTGTGTGAATTTATTTTAAAATCCATTGAGAAATGTAGGTGCTAGAGTGATGACAAAGTTTTTCTAAAAATAGCCACAGTGACCTTGACCTTGGGTACAGCATCCTGAAAGTCTAACTTGCTTGAGATATTGTCATACCCTACATTTGTGTCAAGTTATTTCAAAATCCATGGAGAAATGAAGGTGCTAGGGCAATGACAAAGTTTTTCTAAAAATAGCCACAGTGACCTTGACCTTGGGCACAGCACCCTGAAAGTCAAACTTGCTCGAGATATTGTCATGCGCTACATTTGTGTGAATTTATTTTAAAATCCATTGAGAAATGTAGGTGCTAGAGCGCTGACAAAGTTTTTCTAAAAATAACCACAGTGACCTTGACCTTGGGCGCAGCACCCTGGAAGTCATACTTGTTTGAGATATTGTCATGCCCTACATTTGTGTGAAGTTGATTTAAAATCTGTTCATAGCCACAGTGACCTTGACCTTGGGTGCAGCACCCTGAAAGTCAAACTTGCTCGAGATATTGTCATGCCCTACATTTGTGTGAAGTTATTTTAAAATCTGCTGAGAAATGTAGGTGCTAGAGCCCTGATAAAGTTTTTCTTAAAATAGCCACAGTGACCTTGACCTTGGACGCAGCATCCTGAAAGTCGAACTTGCTCGAGATATTGTCATGCCCTACATTTGTGTGGTTATTTTAAAATCTGCTGAGAAATGTAGGTGCTAGAGCGCTGACAAAGTTTTTCTAAAAGTAGCCAGTGACCTTGACCTTGGGCGCAGCATCCTGAAAGTCTAACTTGCTCGAGATATTGTCATGCCATACATTTGTGTGAAGTTATTTTAAAATCCATAGAGAAATGTAGGCAATAGAGCGATGACAAAGTTTTCCTAAAAATATGTGATGACGTTGTTTTCTCCATTATAACACTATGGGATTTTTTTCAAACGCTCAAGGGCAGCTAACTCCGTAGTCTGTGCTCAAATCCAGCCAAATTTCGCACTCATCCAAGCTCTTATGTATGTCATCATTACTTGGAAGTATGATAAGGATCTAAGCAAAAACAGTTGAGAAAACATGATGATGACATTTTCCCCATTATAACCCTATGGGATTTTTTTCAAATGCTCAAGGGCAGCTAACTCCGTAGTCTGTGCTCGAATCAGGAGGCCAAATGTCGCACTTATCCAAGCTCTTATGTATGTCATCATTACCTGCAAGTATGATAAGGATCTAAGCAAAAACAGTTGAGAAAACATGATGACGACATTTTCCCCATTATTTATAACCCTATGGGATTTTTTTCAAACGCTCAAGGGCAGCTAACTCCGTAGTCTGTGCGTGAATCCGGCCAAATTTCGAACGCATCCAAGCTCTTGTGTATTTTATCATTACCTGCAAGTATGCAAGTATCTAATCAAATACAGTCGAGAAAGCGTGATGACGCCATTTTCCCCATTATAACCCTATGGGGGCTATCTGTTGCCATGGAAACCAGAGTTCTGAGCTGATCGGCACCAAAACCTAATGCAGCCTTTCCCCCACCAAAATGATGCTTCAGATATAATTTGATTGCGATCAGCTCACTGGTCTCTGAGATATTTATGTTTGAAATTGTTGACGCACCCACGGACGGACGACGGCTCGACTCCCATCCTATAAGCTCACCTCTGAGCCTTCGGCTCAGGTGAGCTAAGAAAAGGCATGAATCCTACACTATTATGCCAAAGATTTGTTCTACATACATGTCTACGTACATGTACATACAGCGGTAAATGTTAATTTCTTCCTCATAGATAATCGTTGGTTGATGTAAAACAGAGCACAATATTACCAGTAAACAAGAGGCCCATGAGCCACAAAGCTCACCAGATCTGTAGCTCAAAATTGCTATCAAATTTTTATAGGCTAAAAATTGCTGTCAATTCTTACAGGCTAATACAAAATATACAACTACAAAGCCTCAGTCTGACAGTCTGTTGCAGTCTTCACGAAAACCGTCGGTCTGTCGGACAAAACCGGCAAATTCTGAAAATGCCCGGCGATTTTTGCCAGGGCGCCGGTCGCACTGTCCGACACTGATTAAAGTTGACATTTTTCAACTCGGTAAAATCAAATTTATCGTCGGAAAAGTCCTCTTTTGGTCGAAAGAAAAACGAAAGTTTCGCCATTAAGCGCTTATGCAAGACGGCATCTGATTGGTCAATATATGCCTTACTATTTATATACAACCAATCATTTCGAGCGTTATTGTTTTCGGCCCAAAGAGTGCTCGCAACAGTTGGTTTCGGTCTCGGAATGTGTAACAATCTCATCTTCATTTTTTTTCTTTTAATTTCGATGACTCGGCTAAAATGAAATGAACTTTAAACTATTCATCATTATTATTTGTTTAATGACTGCTGCGCCAGGTTTTCTGCTTACTGTAACTGTATTTTTGCTGCTTCTGGTAGCGAATTTAATATGGCCTAACTTTGTGAATGGTACAAGGCCGAACCAAGGGAAATAATCAAAACATTTTTTTTCCTGTAACAAGTTTACTTTTTGAAAAAGCATTGGAGTTTATCCCCAACCTATGCGTAGATGAATACAAGATATAGCAGAGGCTTTTAAGAATGGGAATTGAATTAAAATGAAGTAGAGAATGAATGATTAAATGGGAATTAAAGTTAAAATGAACCCAGTATTTAAGCAGGGTTTTCCCGGACTCAAGATTAAGAGTCTCAGACCCCCAAAATGGAGTCTGGGACTCCCAGAATTTTTTTTTGCATCCACTGAGACTCTCAAAACAAAATCCGAGTTCCAATTCAAAGTGATGAATTTTATAAAAATTATATTATTCTTGGCACAATACAAACTAATGGTTTTCAAAATAAAGTATTTATGAAATTCTGATATTTGATTTGGACATTTTATAACATTTTTCAGCGTACAGGACCCTTTACTTTTGGCATTGGACTCTTAAAAATTGGTATGTGGGTCCCAAAAACTCCTTAAATACAACGCTTAGGGAAAACCTTGTTTAAGTAATTAAAAAATGGTTCCAATTTTTATGACTAAAATTTTATTGTTGGCTCGAATGTGATTTTTTTTTCTGTCCTGCAGATTTCTGTTCTGTCCTGCAAAATTTTTTTGACTGTCTGACAGCTGTCCTGCAACTCTTCAGAAGGTTTCGCGAAGACTGCTGTTGAGTTGATAACAAACTATATAACTATTTCCATATATTGATTGCAGTAAATGCCATTGTTTAATTTTCCCCATTGCAAGTCAATGCAACCCTAATTTGCCATAGCAAACAAACTAAAGAGCTGATTTTATAAAAGAAAAAAACAAGTTTCAATCATCCTGCCTAAGGATACTACAGAAGAAATCTGGGCCTTATCGGCCCAGTGGCTTCTGAGGAGATCATTTTTAAAGTATTCTTTTTCCCTTTTTTTTTTTTTGCATTTTGGTTTCCATGGCAACCAATAAAAGGAGCAGTGGGCAAAAAAAAAACACATAGCTAATAAAAGACTTCTCAAGGAACAATCTTAAAAGTTCTGTCAAAATATATGCAATGGCTTGGCAGTAAATGCCATTTTTCAATTTTCCCCATTATAAGTCAATGCAACTCTAAGTTTCTATAGCAACCAAACTAAAGGGCCGATTTTCATAAAAAACTAAAACTTTCAATCCCCCAGCCCATGGATGCCACAGATGAAATCTGGGCCTTACTGGCCCAGTGGCTTAAGAAAAGATAATTTTTAAAGTATTTTTTCCATTTTTTTTACATTTCTGTTTCTATGGCAACTAATAAAAGGGGCAGTGGGCCAAAAAAAATATAGCTGATAGATCACATCTGAAGGAACATTTCTGTAAGTCTGGATAAGTTATCTGCCCTTAAAGGAATAAATTTAGTAAATATTTTGACATGGATAGATAGAAAGGATATTTTGCAGTTGTTATGTGCAATAACATTCATAATTTTAGCATTCATGTACAAAACAAGAATTCCGCGGAATGCTATGCCGCACCTGCATTGAGATTCCACAGTACTAAAGACTATATAGTTAAAAGAACTTTATGAAAAATGGACAAAAATGCTAAGGTCAACACAATTTTGGATGTAAAATTTTACTAAGTTAGAAGAGCATGAAATATAGGCAAAGGGTAGGAATAACTGCAACATCCCTCGTGAACATTCTAAGAAGAAACTTTATGCCAGGTGTGATGAGTACAGGTATTATACTTTCAGAGGAAAGGGCTAAAGTGTCAGGGCCAATATATATTGGGGTTTAAAATTTTGCGAAATATATGTAAAGGGTAAATTAATTGCATCAGCCCTCAAGAACATTCTAAGAAGAAACTGGATGCCAGGTTTGATGATTCTAGATATCATAAATCGTGAGAAATGGACTTAAACACTAGGGTGGACATAATTTTGAATATAAAATTCAACTAAGTCCGCAGAGCATGAAATATAGGTCAAGGTATAAATAAGAGCAATAGCCCTCGAAAACATTCTTAGAAGAAGCTTTATGCAAGGTTTGATGATTGTAGGTATCATAATTTGCAAGATATCTACTTAAACGCTAGGGTTGATGTAATTGTTGAGGGACGGTTTTGGGCATGTTCAAAAACAAGTAGCCCAAAGGGCAACAATTCCTCACCTGAGAGACATTGTAAACCTATAGGGATATTTAAGATGCTCAAGGGCAGCTAACTCCACAGTCAGTGGTCCAATCAGGCTGAAAATTAAACTCATCCAAAACATCAAGAGCACAATAGACAGAGCTGTCAAGGGCAGCTAACTTCGTAGTGGTTGGCCTGATCTGGCCAAAATTTGAACTTGTTTAAGATATTATGCATTTCCTCATTACCTGCAAGTTTGAAAAGGATCGGATCAGTAGAAACCAAGAAAAAGTGGCGACATTGATTTTTTGGATGCTCAGGGCAGGTACTCCATAGTCAGTGGTGGGATCAGCCGAAATGCTAACTAATCCAAGCTTTTATGCATATCCTCATTACCTACAAGTATGAAGAGGATCCGATGAAAAATGAAAATGTGATGACGTTTTCTCCATTATAAGACTATGGGATTTTTTTCAAACGCTCAAGAGCAGCTAACTCCGTGGTCTGTGCTCGAATCCGGCCAAATTTAGAACTCATCCAAGCTCTTATGTATGTCATCATTACCTGCAAGTATGATAAGGATCTAAGCAAAAACCTTGATTGCAGCACCCTGAAAGTCAAACTTGCTCGAGATATTGTCATACCCTACATTTGTGTGAATTTATTTTAAAATCCATTGAGAAATGTAGGTGCTAGAGCGATGACAAAGTTTTTCTAAAAATAGCCACAGTGACCTTGACCTTGGGCGCAGCACCCTGAAAGTCAAACTTGCTCGAGATATTGTCATACCCTACATTTGTGTGAAGCTATTTCAAAATCCATGGAGAAATGTAGGTGCTAGAGCCATGACAAAGTTTTTCTAAAATTAGCCACAGTGACCTTGACCTTGGGTGCAGCACCCTGAAAGTCGAACTTGCTTGAGATATTGTCATGCCCTACATTTGTGTGAAGTTATTTCAAAATCCATTGAGAAATGTAGGCGCTAGAGCGATGACAAAGTTTTTCTAAAAATAGCCACAGTGACCTTGACCTTGGGCGCAGCACCCTTAAAGTCAAACTTGCTCGAGATATTGTCATGCCCTACATTTGTGTGAAGTTATTTCAAAATCCGTTGAGAAATGTAGGCCTTAGAGCGATGACAAAGTTTTTCTAAAAATAGCCACAGTGACCTTGACCTTGGGCGCAGCACCCTGAAAGTCGAACTTGCTCGAGATATTGTCATGCCCTACATTTGTGTGAAGTTATTTCAAAATCCATTGAGAAATGTAGGCGCTAGAGCGATGACAAAGATTTTCTAAAAATAGCCAAAGTGACCTTGACCTTGGGCACAGCACCCTGAAAGTCGAACTTGCTCGAGATATTGTCATGCCGTACATTTGTGTGATGTTATTTTAAAATCCATTGAGAAATGTAGGCGCTAGAGCGATGACAAAGATTTTCTAAAAATAGCCAAAGTGACCTTGACCTTGGGCACAGCACCCTGAAAGTCGAACTTGCTCGAGATATTGTCATGCCCTACATTTGTGTGAAGTTATTTTAAAATCCATTGAGAAATGTAGGCGCTAGAGCGATGACAAAGATTTTCTAAAAATAGTCAAAGTGACCTTGACCTTGGGCGCAGCACCCTGAAAGTCGAACTTGCTCGAGATATTGTCATGCCCTACATTTGTGTGAAGTTATTTCAAAATCCATTGAGAAATGTAGGCGCTAGAGCGATGACAAAGATTTTCTAAAATTAGCCACAGTGACCTTGACCTTGGGCGCAGCATCCTGAAAGTCGAACTTGCTTGAGATATTGTCATACCCTACATTTGTGTCAAGTTATTTCAAAATCCGTTGAGAAATGTAGGCGCTAGAGCGATGACAAAGTTTTTCTAAAAATAGCCACAGTGACCTTGACCTTGTGCGCAGCACCCTGAAAGTCAAACTTGCTCGAGATATTGTCATGCCCTAAATTTGTGTGAAGTTATTTCAAAATCCGTTGAGAAATGTAGGCCTTAGAGCGATGACAAAGTTTTTCTAAAAATAGCCACAGTGACCTTGACCTTGGGTGCAGCACCCTGAAAGTCGAACTTGCTCGAGATATTGTCATGCCCTACATTTGTGTGAAGTTATTTCAAAATCCATTGAGAAATGTAGGCGCTAGAGCGATGACAAAGATTTTCTAAAAATAGCCAAAGTGACCTTGACCTTGGGCACAGCACCCTGAAAGTCGAACTTGCTCGAGATATTGTCATGCCCTACATTTGTGTGATGTTATTTTAAAATCCATTGAGAAATGTAGGCGCTAGAGCGATGACAAAGATTTTTTAAAAATAGCCAAAGTGACCTTGACCTTGGGCGCAGCACCCTGAAAGTCGAACTTGCTCGAGATATTGTCATGCCCTACATTTGTGTGAAGTTATTTCAAAATCCATTGAGAAATGTAGGCGCTAGAGCGATGACAAAGATTTTCTAAAAATAGCCAAAGTGACCTTGACCTTGGGCGCAGCACCCTGAAAGTCGAACTTGCTCGAGATATTGTCATGCCCTACATTTGTGTGAAGTTATTTCAAAATCCATTGAGAAATGTAGGCGCTAGAGCGATGACAAAGATTTTCTAAAATTAGCCACAGTGACCTTGACCTTGGGCGCAGCATCCTGAAAGTCGAACTTGCTCGAGATATTGTCATACCCTACATTTGTGTGAAGTTATTTCAAAATCCATGGAGAAATGTAGGTGCTAGAGCCATGACAAAGTTTTTCAAAAATTAGCCACGGTGACCTTGACCTTGGGTGCAGCACCCTGAAAGTCGAACTTGCTTGAGATATTGTCATGCCCTACATTTGTGTGAAGTTATTTCAAAATCCGTTGAGAAATGTAGGCGCTAGAGCGATGACAAAGTTTTTCTAAAAATAGCCACAGTAACCTTGACCTTGGGAGAGCACCCTGAAAGTCAAACTTGCTCGAGATATTGTCATGCCCTACATTTGTGTGAAGTTTTTTCAAAATCCGTTGAGAAATGTAGGCCTTAGAGCGATGACAAAGTTTTTCTAAAAATAGCCACAGTGACCTTGACCTTGGGCGCAGCACCCTGAAAGTCGAACTTGCTCGAGATATTGTCATGCCCTACATTTGTGTGAAGTTATTTCAAAATCCATTGAGAAATGTAGGCGCTAGAGCGATGACAAAGATTTTCTAAAAATAGCCAAAGTGACCTTGACCTTGGGCACAGCACCCTGAAAGTCGAACTTGCTCGAGATATTGTCATGCCCTACATTTGTGTGAAGTTATTTTAAAATCCATTGAGAAATGTAGGTGCTAGAGCGCTGACAAAGTTTTTCTTAAATTAGCCACAGTGACCTTGACCTTGGGCGCAGCATCCTGAAAGTCGAACTTGCTCGAGATATTGTCACGCCCTACATTTGTGTGATGTTATTTTAAAATCCATTGAGAAATGTAGGCGCTAGAGCGATGACAAAGATTTTTTAAAAATAGCCAAAGTGACCTTGACCTTGGGCGCAGCACCCTGAAAGTCGAACTTGCTCGAGATATTGTCATGCCCTACATTTGTGTGAAGTTATTTCAAAATCCATTGAGAAATGTAGGTGCTAGAGCCATGACAAAGTTTTTCTAAAATTAGCCACGGTGACCTTGACCTTGGGCACAGCACCCTGAAAGTCGAACTTGCTCGAGATATTGTCATGCCCTACATTTGTGTGAAGTTATTTTAAAATCCATTGAGAAATGTAGGTGCTAGAGCGCTGACAAAGTTTTTCTAAAATTAGCCACAGTGACCTTGACCTTGGGCGCAGCATCCTGAAAGTCGAACTTGCTCGAGATATTGTCATGCCCTACATTTGTGTGAAGTTATTTCAAAATCCATTGAGAAATGTAGGCGCTAGAGCGATGACAAAGATTTTTTAAAAATAGCCAAAGTGACCTTGACCTTGGGCGCAGCACCCTGAAAGTCGAACTTGCTCGAGATATTGTCATACCCTACATTTGTGTGAAGCTATTTTAAAATCCATTGAGAAATGTAGGCCTTAGAGCGATGACAAAGTTTTTCTAAAAATAGCCACAGTGACCTTGACCTTGGGTGCAGCACCCTGAAAGTCGAACTTGCTCGAGATATTGTCATGCCCTACATTTGTGTGAAGTTATTTCAAAATCCATTGAGAAATGTAGGCGCTAGAGCGATGACAAAGTTTTTCTAAAAATAGCCACAGTAACCTTGACCTTGGGCGCAGCACCCTGAAAGTCAAACTTGCTCGAGATATTGTCATGCCCTACATTTGTGTGAAGTTATTTCAAAATCCGTTGAGAAATGTAGGCCTTAGAGCGATGACAAAGTTTTTCTAAAAATAGCCACAGTGACCTTGACCTTGGGCGCAGCACCCTGAAAGTCGAACTTGCTCGAGATATTGTCATGCCCTACATTTGTGTGAAGTTATTTCAAAATCCATTGAGAAATGTAGGCGCTAGAGCGATGACAAACATTTTCTAAAAATAGCCAAAGTGACCTTGACCTTGGGCACAGCACCCTGAAAGTCGAACTTGCTCGAGATATTGTCATGCCCTACATTTGTGTGAAGTTATTTCAAAATCCATTGAGAAATGTAGGCGCTAGAGCGATGACAAAGATTTTCTAAAAATAGCCAAAGTGACCTTGACCTTGGGCACAGCACCCTGAAAGTCGAACTTGCTCGAGATATTGTCATGCCCTACATTTGTGTGAAGTTATTTTAAAATCCATTGAGAAATGTAGGTGCTAGAGCGCTGACAAAGTTTTTCTAAAATTAGCCACAGTGACCTTGACCTTGGGCGCAGCATCCTGAAAGTCGAACTTGCTCGAGATATTGTCACGCCCTACATTTGTGTGAAGTTATTTTAAAATCCGTTGAGAAATGTAGGCAATAGAGCGATGACAAAGTTTTTCTAAAAATATGTGATGACGTTGTTTTCTCCATTATAACACTATGGGATTTTTTTCAAACGCTCAAGGGCAGCTAACTCCATAGTCTGTGCTCGAATCCAGTCAAATTTCGAACTCATCCAAGCTCTTATGTATGTCATCATTACCTGCAAGTATGATAAGGATCTAAGCAAAAACAGTTGAGAAAAGGTGATGACGCCATTTTCCCCATTATAACCCTATGGGATTTTTTTCAAACGCTCAAGGGCAGCTAACTCCGTAGTCTGTGCTCGAATTCGGCCAAATTTCGAACTCATCCAAGCTCTTGTGTATGTCACCATTACCTGCAAGTATGATAAGGATCTAATCAAAAACAGTCGAGAAAACGTGATGACGCCGTTTTCCCCATTATAACCCTATGGGGACTATCTGTTGCCATGGAAACCAGAGTTCTGAGCTGATCTGCACCAAAACCTAATGCAGCCTTTCCCCCACCCCAATGATGCTTCAGATAAAATTTGATTGCGATCGGCCCACTGGTTTCTGAGATATTTATGTTTGAAAATGTTGGCGGACCCACGGACGGACGACGGCTCGACTCCCATCCTATAAGCTCACCTCTGAGCCTTCGGCTCAGGTGAGCTAAAAATGTGACCAAAGTGTGACATTGGAGGTCAAAATTAAACACTCTGCCATACGTTTAATTTTTATTCCAGACTTATCTACAGTGCCTCATAGTGATAGATATGAAGAAAATGGAATCTCAAAATCTTCAATTTTTGGTAGATTTCATGGCAGTGCAGCTTTATTTACATTTAGAAGTTAACTATATGTTCCAAAATTGCTTGATGGGGGCTTGGTCTTCATTTATAAGCACAATAAAGAAAATTAAACTGCTTGTGGTAAAAAAATAAGCTATTTTTGTCTTTTTCCAAAAAAATGTTACACTCCTGAGTGGCTCAAATGGTGCATATGAAGAAAATAGAAGCCAAGATGAAGACTGTCTGTGTACCACTTACCATGATGGGTCAAAGACTTTTCATACAAGGCATGAAAGTTTACTAAAGCTACCCCTGGAAAAAGCTACGGGGTTCCAAATGTCAAATGTTACACTCCTGAGTTCAAGGGGTACTTGAGAAGAAGTTGTTTACATTCTGAGATGGATGCCGGTAAAGCAACTGGAAAACTTGCAATACGATATACCATCTTTATTCAATATTTCAGACCATATCGAGGGCTCAGTGCAAAAGGGTTGTAACTATGTTTTTTCACAAATGTCACTTTTTTGCATATTCTACTTTATTTCTCCTTAATACATAGTGTGATGAAATATAAAAATCATATCTTATGTATTTATCTCAAAAAAGCCCATTTGTCAAAAGGCTGTATCTCAGACAGCATAGTATTGTTTGTGCAAAACAGTTGTAACTTAAGATACAACCGTTTTGCACAAACTATACCGATAGTCTGAAAAAAAGTTTCAGCGCAAAAGAGAAGTAAAATATTGATAACTGATGACACAGTTGAATTAAGTTATTTAACATGAATTTTCCTTACCTTTTAATTATTACTAATTAACACATGCTGTTGGAGGGCAGATTACCTGGGCGTTCCTAGCAAATTTTCCAAGCAGTGGGGAATTTTAAACTTGACTATTAGTGAAAAAGGATACTGTTTTAGATATGGAGTGGATCCTTTTATGGGCACCACTTACACACAGCACTGTTTGCAGAGGGCTCATACAGCATTGTCGAGAGGTGTTCTTGCTCTTTCACCATCTCTTTATATATAGTTGTATCCATGATATGGTACAGCGGTCACATTAGTTCAGACACTCAAGGAAGTGTGGGTGGGATAACTAACTTCTGGCTTTTTATGGTTTTGTACCCTGGGAAGACTTGTCCGACTTGCATAACTAAAAGATTTAGCAAAATTAATGAGTTTCAGAACTTTGTCTGAATTATTTTACAAATCAGATTTACAAATTTGTTTACCATATAAATGAACAAGAAGTAGGTAGTCATGGAAAAGATATTGTTGTGATATACTGTGATGATATAATTGTTTGGAGTGTACTAATTTTCGCAAATTTTATGTTTTGAATGTATGTGGGAGCTGTTAAATCTCCTTGAAAACACACTTTTTACAGAGGATTAATAGAGAAAATCAACAGAAGCCCAAACATGAAGTTTGTTCGATAAATGAATTTGTTTGATAATTATTTTTTTTACAAAATATCAACTTTTGTCCTCACAAAAATAAGTTATTCATGAAATATGTGAAATCATTTTAATTTTTGATATTTGAAAAATAAATATTGCCCAATATTACACTCATTTCTATATAAAAACTGTAATTATATAGGTTATATTCTGACATACAACCCTTTTGCACAATATTTATTGTAATTATGCTTCTTTTGTTTAGTGCAAAACGGTTGTAACTTCAAGTTACAACCCCTTTGCACAGACTTCATCATCAGATTGTTCTCTCATTCTGGCGCAAAACAGTTGTATCTCAAATTTTTCCAATAACTCTTTCTGCATTAAAGTTATTTTATATTTGTAACCACACAATAATTTTAGTTGCTCCACTTTATTATTCATGTGTAAATGATATTATATTGACTTATATTAATTAATGTAAACAGTATTTTGCTCCTCCTGAAAAGTTTTCAAAAGTGGAGTTACAACCCTTTTGCGCTGAGCCCTCGATATTATAGAGATTAGAAGCATCAAATGTAAAAATGACATCCATTTAGATGGGAACCTCGTCTTTTTTGGTGCACCTGAAATTCAGCATAGTGCTGTTGAGTTCAGCATTACTAATTCCATGGGTGATGATAAAAGGACATTAATCTTACACTTTCGTGCAGCCCAAAGTGCTGGAAAGTCAAAACAATGGCTAATAGGTATGGTAACCGGCACAGTTTTGTAAAATTGCATGCTGAAAATTCAGGAATCAAAAAAATGTCACACAAAAAGCGTTACACTCCTGAGTTTTTTGGCTATATTTTTGCCCGTAACTTTTTTATTACTCGAAGTATTTCAATGAAATTTGGCAGGTATCTTCAAGGCCACGTGATAGATCTTCAGAAACAAAAATAATGCACTAATATAGCCCTGCTTTCTTTAAAATTCTCTGAAATGCTTTGGTCACATTTTTTTTGAACATGCCCATTTACAAAGTCAGCAGAGCATAAAATAAAGGTGAAGGTATAAATAAGAGAAACAGCCCTCAAGAACACTCTAAGAAGAAGCTTTATGCCAGGTTTGATGACTGTAGGTATCATAGTTTGCGAGAAATGGACTTAAATGCTAGGGTCGACGCTAGGGTCGACGTAATTGTTGGTGGCCTGTTTTACAAAGTCAGCAGAGCATAAAATACAGGGTAAGGGTAAAAATAAGCGCAACAGTCCTCAAGAACATCCTAAGAAGAAGCTTTATGCCAGGTTTGATGATTGTAGGTATCATACTTTGCAAGAAATGGACTTAAATGCTAGAGAGCCTAGGGTCGACGTAATTGTTGACGGACGGACGGACGTACGGAATGACTGACGGATGGACGGAAAAGTGAACTCCTATATCGCACCTTGCTAAAGCAGGTGCGACAAAAACAGGAGTTTTATTGAACTTGATCCGATACTGTCGAGTCCACTGTATTTGATTGATTTATAACATTTTTCCTTCACTTTAACATAATTTGTTTAGTTTTTTTTCTAACTTAATGGGCCTCTTTGCTGTGTCTATGCAACTTTCGTTTGTCTTATTGATCTATTTGCCTCTTCTCTGCATCTTCCTGCTACTACACAATTGCTGCATAGCCTTGGAAAGGTCTTTGTCAAAGAAAAATTAAATTGATCTTTTTTGCAGACTTTTATTATACATGGCTAAAAAAGCATAACATATGCTTAAATGCGCTTTCTTTCTTATATTACACGGTAACACATGTGTAACAACTTCTTGATACCAAATATACATAAAATAATAGTGAGGACTGAGGATAGCTAATATTTATGTCAGAAATGAAAAAAAAGTAACCACTTCTTGATGCTACATACTTTCTTTCTCTTTCTTTCTTCCATTTACGCCTTAACCCCAGAAGGGGACACAGACGGTGTACTTTTGTACACTCCAGTGTTGCAGGATGAAAGCCTATATATAACCATGTAGCTATAGTAGGGATCTTTAACCTGCACAGGGGATGACTCTCCCTGCACAGGGGGCCTCCAGTTAACGTCCCGATCCAAGGGGTTTTTTTAAGCGCCGGTCCGTTGGCCCTGGCCAGTTGATTTTGGCCTCGGGCCAGTTAAATCGCACTGTAGCAGGTCCGTCTGGCCAGTTGAATTTCGGGGAGTCATTTCGGGACATTCGGTTTGTTTCAAACTTGAAGCGAAAACCAGTCTAAAAACCAGTCTACTTTTGTTTTGCTACGGGTGATTTCATTGGACCATCAGAAATGTTTAATCCAATAAAATTTCTCCATGCCTTGCAAATAGACATCATGGCCGACCGATGAAGTTTGGGGATGAATCGCGGAAGTCGCATGTAAAAAAAAAATGGACCGCAAAGGATTTCTGCGCTTATTTCAACCCCCGCCACCTAAAAAACAAAAACAGCTGCTTTAGTCCGATGAAGAAAAGAAAGCCACCTGGCCCGGGGACAAATACGAACAGTCTGGTCACAGTCGGTCCTTTCGACCCGGGTGGCTGACTGAATTCAAGTGGCTCGAGTTTGATGATGCCTTCACTGAATTGCTAGAGAATGAATTTAATGAACCGATTTAATTTAATGAATCAGATGCGATTCCCTGCAACAAAAACATACATTTTAATGGTGCTTTATTTTATTGAATATAATTAGTCCTGTATATTCCGCATTGGAAAAAGTCGGGCCAGTTGAAAATTTGGATGGCCAGTAGATAATCAGGCCAGGTGGCCCTGCAGGCCAATGGCATTTTGGCCCCTAGGAAAACCCCTGCGATCCGAACGACGGCACACTTGTTAGCACCATCTCTGAAATTGATGCTAGAAAAATGCGTTCCGACATAGGAAGATTTCACCTCTGGTGAGGCACGAACCCACGACCTCTGACTTCAGAGTCAAGTGCACTAACCACTGAGCCATCCCGCTTCTCTCATACATCAAACATGTCGAATATTATCAAATATTTTAGGGTTTTTAGGCACCCTGTATAATGGGGCTTCCAAGAAAATATGGGATGAATCTCATACATCAAACATGTCAAATATTATCAAATAGTTTAGGGTTTTTAGGCACCCTGTATAATGGGGCTTCCAAGAAAATATGGGATGAATCGTCCCGGAATTATGGGACGAAACGTCCCCAGAAGGAAATTGGACGAAACGTCTGGGGCGAAACGTCTCTGGCGCGAAACGCAAATACGGTAACCAATCTGTGCGCGCAAGCACATTAGCGTAACAGGGTTCGAATTTAGACTCGCATACTCGCAAAATGCGACCAAAATTTACAGACTGCGAGTCCAAGAAACTACCACTTGCTTTTCTTTGCGAGGGTACATGGTGTAGTTGTCTCGGTGCAAAGAACTAATCCAGAAGAGTAAAGTTTTTGTTTATGTGCAGAACAAGATGTGCAGTCGCAAACTCGTCTTGATCACCCAGGTGCTTGCCTTATATTGATTCTCCAATACAGTGCCCCTCGTCAAGTGTCTGTGACAACCCGCATCTGCAAGCGTCTGTTTTCAGTTTGATCAAAAAGCACATGTTCTCTTATCAATAAACATGGACAGATTTTAATTGTGAACTGGAAAAGGGGCAAAACGGGGGATCAGGAAGAAAAACCTTCTGAAAATAAACCCAAGACTGACTCTATGGGCCCAAAACCCCAAACTGTCCCTATAAAAACTGCACAGAAGGGGAGAAAGAGTCCAGAGTTGCTTTGGAATATGAAACTAGTAGCTGTGAAGAGAACCTGGTAGGGTGTGTAGGCATTGCCCTAGTGAGGTAAAGCCTCTTATATTGTCTGTCAGATAGGGAAAAGGGAAGTATAATGAATGAGAACCACTAGAGTAAGGGGACATGGCTTCGCACAGGGCATGGCTTCGCACACCTACGGGATTTTTTAGTATGTGCCAGTCATCAGTTGTCTGAACATCATTTTGTTTTGCAAATATTTCAAGGTTGTTTAAATCAAGGCTTTTGACATCACTTTCGCATGCAGTGCATCACGTGCATTTTGGCGCCAAAATATTTAAACATTCAGCTCAAAGTCGGGAAAGTTTAACATTTTTAGAACAAGCAATATTATTGATAGCACTCTGTCAAAATTTGGCTCCTGAAGTGTTAATGAAATTGTCATTTGCTCTCTTCAGGATACAAAGTGTACAATCATCAAAACCTGTGCCGGTTGTATGGACACCAAAGATTTTCGATGCTACGAGGTGTGAATTTTGTCTGAATTTTGTCCCTCACTTTTACAAGGAAAGTCCGCATATTATTTTTAGCTGTCATCCAATTTTGTCGTAAGTCCACTGTAAGATTACACAGTCGAGCTGTGATGGATTCAACAACAAATTGTCAGTCACTTATTAACCAGTGTTTTAAAATCAAATAAAATTCTGAAAGTCGCTGATTTTTGTCTTTCCATTTATGGAAGGAACAATGACATTATACTATTACCCTGCAAACTATAAATAAGAACAGCATATTCAATGGCTGTTATTTTATGGTTTTCATTTACTGGTTCTAAGGTATATGACACTATATTCAAAGACATCTAGAATGCAGATATTGCCTGCTAGAAGAGGTGTGCGAAGCCATGTCCCCATATACCCAAAATATCACGTAGAACTGCACCATATATTTCCGCACGTGCTACTTGTGACGTCATGGTCTGAGACCAAATATTTTCATACATAAAGTCCAGAAAGAGTCAAGGTATATAATAATATGAAGAAACAGGCGTTATGTTACAAGCTTTGTCAGCCAATGCTGCAAAAGTCATAAAAGTGTGCGAAGCCATGTCCCCTTACTCTAGGTCAATATGAGTCACTGTGTTCATCCCAGCCTTTTTGCCTTTTTTCTGACTTTCCCCAACTTTAGCGGCCCATAGATTTGAACTTAGAAAATAGTCTGGGCTAGGGGGCCATATGCTCGATTTCTTTTAAAGCTATGTAGTGAAACTGCTCCACTACCGGAGGAATGACAGGCACGACAACCGTGCAGATAGCGAGACAAGAAATATGGCGGTAAAAGACAAAGCTTGACAAGAATTATTACAGATTTTACATAGAATATATACCGCCCCAGCTTATGCTGTCAAGCTACCAAGTGGTGCCTTAAACCACTGATGTGGTAAAGGTAAAAATACTACAGCTAAAAAGACAGCCCGCCCAGCTGGGATACATTACTAATTGCATAAACCAACAATACAGGGCATTTAATGGTATAATTACATAAAATTATGGCATTCAGAGAAAAAGCACGTGGACTTACTGTTTTAGCAAGTAGAACTAGAAGGTTGTCCAGGGACAACTGGTCGAGCCCGCTGTTTGCTTTAGTGACCTATAAGTATGTCAAGACTAAGTAACTGCTTCACTCTAGAAAGAAGCCAAAAAACATCATGCTTAGCCAGCATTTTCTTCTTTTTTCTCCAAATTTTCACAAAGGAAAATAAGTAGAAGTGATGACCCAGGCAAGCTCAATTTATGACAGTTACAATATCTGACCTTCAAGTGTGACCTTGACCTTGGACCTACCCAAACACATATGTCACTTGACACTTCCACTCATCAAGAAGAACAATTGTGCCAAATTATTTTGAAATCCATCCGTAAATGTAGAAGTAATGGCTCGGACAAGCTCAATTTATGACCATTTAATCACTTGACCTTCAAGTGTGACCTTGACTTTGGACCTACTAGAACAAATGTTCCAAATTGCACTTCTTCTCATCAAGGAGAACAAATGTGTTAAATTATTTTGAAATCCATTAGTAAATGTTGAAGTTATGGCTCAGACAAGCTCAAATTATGGCCATTTTATCATTTGACCTTCAAGTGTGACCTTGACCTTGGACCTACCTGAATAAATTTTCCAAATGGCACTTTTACTCATCAAGGAGAACAATTGTGCCAAATTATTTTGAAATCCATCCATAAATGTAGAAGTAATGGCTCAGACAAGCTCAATTTATGGCCATTTTATAATTTGACCTTCAAATGTGACCTTGACCTTGGACCTACCTGAACAAATGTTTCAAATGGCACTTCTATTCATCAAGGAGAACAACTGTGCCAAATTATTTTGAAATCCATCAATAAATGTAGAAGTTATGGCTCGGACAAGCTCAATTTATGACCATTTTATCATTTGACCTTCAAGTGTGACCTTGAGCTTGGACCTACCTGAACAAATGTTTCAAAAGGCACTCTTCTACTCATCAAGGAGAACAATTGTGCCAAATTATTTTGAAATCCATCCATAAATGTAGAAGTTATGGCTCGGACAAGCTCAATTTATGGCCATTTTATCATTTGACCTTCAAGTGTGACCTTGACCTTGGACCTACCTGAACAAATATTTCAAAAGGCACTTCTACTCAACAAGGAGAACAATTGTGCCAAATTATTTTGAAATCCATCCATAAATGTAGAAGTTATGGCCCGGACAAATCCGGACGGACGCACGGACGGACGCACGCACGCACGCACCCACGGACATACACCGAACTGACATTGTAACAACTATGTCTCGCTCTCCGCAAGCGGGCTCGACAAAAATTGAGCACTTGCTAAATTTAGCAAGTGAGAAAAAAAGTTAATTTCGAACCCTGCGTAATACCGCAGTTACAAACTTACACTGCTGAAGGTAATCGCAAGGGCGAGTTGACAAGTTTTTCTAATTACCTCTTTGGAACGCTGTATCGCAATTCACCTCTGACGCAAGAAGGCAGACAATTTTCGTGTCGCATTTCAAACCTTGGCGCAAAAATCTGTAAAGGACGCAACTCTTGAAAAATTCGGGTCCATAGAAATACCGGAACGCACCAAAACACCGGAACGCATCTGTTTATTTTTCAGTGTCTAGACTGTTGTACATAGACTTGTCTGTAACTGTTTACGAGACAAGAGTCTTTATCTTTCTTTAAAACAGGAGTTAGAATTCCAGTCTTGAATGATGCTGGTACTGATTTCTGTTCCAAGATTTGGTTAAACAATGGAGTCATATGCTCTGATATAATATCTTTGCCATATTTGAAATGTTCAGCGCACAGGCCATATTCATCAGGCGATTTGCCACCATTCAGTTTCTGTATAGAAGTTTCAACCTCAGAGACCGTAAACATTATTTCATTCAAATTTTCTTCTTTCAGGTACTGCTTGATCATATTCTGTCTAACTGAGCACAAATTTAGATAGGTGTCGTCATATTCACTCTCCTTTGGGACAGATAGATCTTCGTAGTAGTTCGCAAGTTTACGCTTCACACTGATTCAGTCAGTATCGGGAAGATCCGACATGCAGATTGTGTAAGCAGCAAGAAGAGGACATCTTCCATATGTTGCTTTACTGTCCTCTACTGACCGAGACCAGAATAAGTGAATATAAAGTGTTAAGAGACATTGTTAAGAACCATATCGGTGCTGAGTCCTGGAACGATTCTTTCTCCACAAAAGAGGATATTGCCCAGTTGATAATAGACTGCAGAAAGTTCTCCAATCTATTTTGTGACACTGACATTGTCTACAAGATAGAGAAACTGTCCAGAAACCTATGTTACAAACTACACAATAAAAGACTATCCCTCCTTCGTAAAATAGAAGATGGCTGCCCGGGTGGTAACACCTAATCTGTTGATCCCAAAAGATTCTCCAGTTTAGGCTAAATACGCCCTAAAACTATCGACGAATACTTACCCTGGACACAGGGGTGCTCCTATACAGAGGAGGCTTATACAGTTCAGAAGAAGCTAGACTATTCCACTGCTATATCTGTTAGGCAGATATATCCTTTTGTGACGTGGCAATGTGGATAAAATTGAACCAATGAGTTGTTGGAGTGAGGTGGAGACTTGAAGAGCTCTAACGGTTAGGTACAGTCTTTAAATTTTATATTGTAAGGCTGTGAAAGAGTCTATGTCATGTTCATCTCCGGCGTTTACTAGAAATACCGGAATACACTTAATTACCGGGTGCACACTAATTGCCGGGAAGAAAAAGCCGGGAAGATGGGGGCAATTGTATATCGGTTTCAATATCTATATTTTTGTATATGCTATCTAAACAAATTAGATATCATTTTAAAAGGAGACTCTAATCTAATTATTGAATATAAAATAAATAGTTTTTGTTGAGTTTTTGATGACTTTTTGGCGGTCCGTGGAAACACCCCAAACCACCCAAAACATCCCAAACCCCCCAAAACCACTTTCATACCACCCCAAACCAGCCTCCCTGGATACAACTAGAACCCCAGCCCCTCCCGCACCAAGACACCAACATTTCAGGTCAATTGGCGAGTATTAGTTCTTTCCACCCCTCCACCCCCCTTCATTCTTTAATTAACGTGCCACTGCGCAAGGGGTGGGGTTCTAGTTTGTATCCAGGGTGGCTGGTTTGGAGTGGTATAAATAGTTCGCCCCCTACTCCCCCGCCCCGCCCCACCCTGCGTGACATACATAAACGTACAAAATAATTTACTTTATTATACTGAGATTATTAATTTTTCGTTAATTAATATTTAAACCCGAAGTTATTAAAAGAGATACATCTATACATATCATGGATAAACACTTATTAAAGTGTTCTTTTTATTTTGAATCTGTATAAATGCTGTTTGGGATGGAAGGGAGCGGTGTTGGTGTATGTGTGGAGGGGACAGGGGGGTGATGTGAATCTGGGGAGGCTGGTTTGGGGTGGTTTGGTAGAGGTTTGGGGTGGTTCGAGGTGTTTTGGGGTGGTTTGGGGTGTTTCCACGGACCCGACTTTTTGGTACTTTAAAAATTCCGGGAAGAGCCGGGAAGGCAGCCGGGAAGATAGGGATAGTTGTCTTTCGGATTCAATATATATCTTTCTGTATAAGCTATCTAACTAAATTAGATATCATTTTAAAGAAGAGACTCTAATCTAAATATTGAATATAAAATAAATAGCTTTTTGTTGAGGTTTTGATGACTTTTTGGTATTTTAAAAATTCCGGGAAGAGCCGGGAAGGCAGTCGGGAAGACAGGTGTAGTTGTCTTTCGGATTCAATATATATCTTTCTGTATAAGCTATCTAAAGAAATCAGACATCATTTTAAAGAAAAGACTCTAATCTAAATATTGAATATAAAATATATAGACTTTGTTGAGTTTCGATAACTTTGTGGCACTTTAAAAAATCCGGGAAGAGCCGGGAAGGCAGTCGGGAAGATAGGGGTAGTTGTCTTTCGGATCCAATGTCTATTTTTCTGTATAAGCTGTCTAAAACAAATTAGGTATCATTTTAAAAAGAGACTCTAATTTAAATATCGAAATAAAATGTATAGATTTTGTTGAGTTTTTGATGACTTTTTGGTACTTTAAAAATCCGGGAAGAGTCGGGGAGATAGGGGTAGTTGTCATTCGGATTCAACATCTCTCTTTTTTTATGCTATCTAAGCAATTTAGGCACTAGTTTAAAGAAGAGACTCTTATCTAAATCTGGAATATAAAAACAAATAGTTATGTTGGAAGTTTGATGACGTTTTGGTGCTTTAGAATTTCCTGGAAGAGCCAGAAACGCAGCCGGAAAGATAGAGTTACTAGAACGACCGGAAAACACCTTTTGACCGGAAAACGCCAAAAAGCGCAGGAAAACGCCAAAATTTTGCAGGAAAACACTATGATGTGTGTGTGTGTGTGTGTGGGGACTATGATGTTTGTTGGGGGGGGGGGGGGGGGCGGGGAGGGGGAGGGGGTGAAGATTATATTTTTTGATTCCCTGAAATGACAGTTAAGGTTGTGTCACGAAAAGAAATTATTTTGCGACTTTGTGTGTGTTTAAGTGTTATCAGAGTAGATTGATTCTGATTAATTATATTACTTATTATTTTCTTAAAGAATGAAAGACGCTTGATTATAATTATTGTTCTTATTTTCATTATTATTATAAGGTAACTGCAGAGTTTCAATAATAATAATAAAATGGAAAGTTGAAGCATAAGCGTAAAGACGAGGAAACGGAATTTTTCGTCTGTATTAATTATGATTGAATATGTTTGTAGTATAGGTGTTCAGTTTTTCAGATGGTAAATATCATAAAATGGTTAAGAAATGACTTTTCTTTCTAACACAGTCCGACTATAGAAGCAATGGCAAACTTCCATGTTTTATGCTGCAACAATTCGCTGTTTCGGGAGCGCATGAGTCTAATTGCTGACGTTACTGGCAATTACTGACGTATTTTGTGGCGTTTGTAGAAGTAAGACAGCATAAAGTCACTTTTCCCCTAAACTCACCATAAACTTAGATAAGTTAATAATTTTGGTGGGAGCATGAATGCGCTGTCAGGATTTGAAGAAAGAATACATTTTATCGTCAGGTCAGGCATAACCTGCTACTGGTCTTATATAAATAAGACCTTAATACCGGATCGGTCGCAGCCCGGGTTAACAATGACCGCGCCTACTGTTGGACACCGGGACGTAGGTGACAAGTATGCAACTGGTGTAACAATGATCAAGAAAATCAGAGGTAGGGAGAACATCTCAATTGGCACCTGGAACGTGAGGACACTGAGGCCAGCTGGGAAGCTTGGAGAGCTCTGTGAGATGCGCTGGAAAAACTTTGGTGAGATGTCAACAGATGACAGACACAAAGTTTATTTCAGTGGAGAAGAGGACAAACATGAGTATGGGGCTGGATTTCTTGTGCATAAGGACATGGTGAGTGCTGTCTTGGGATGTCGAACAGCCTCCAGCAGATTGATTTCAATTCGCCTGAGAGCAGCTCCTTTCAACATCACCATCATACAGGTTTATGCACCAACATCTGGACATGACGACAATGAGGTAGAACACTTCTACCAGCAACTCCAGGAAATCATAGACCAAACACCCAAGAAGGACATTCTGGTTGTACAAGGGGATTGGAATGCTAAGGTTGGAAAGGATGCATAGGCAGACTGGGGAAACGTTTGTGGACCCTACTGTAATGACGAGACAAATGAGAGAGGTCTCAGACTTCTAGAGTTTGCAACCTGTAACAGCCTAGTACCGACAAACACCCTTGGCCCTCACAAACCATCAAGAAGATGGACATGGCACAGCCCAGATGGGAAACACCACAATCAGACTGATTACATCTTGGTGAGGAAGCGCTTCCGATCAGGAGTCAACATCCATAGGACAAGGAGTTTTCCTGGAGCAGACATAGGAAGTGACCATGACCTGGTCATGATGACCTTCCGAGTTCGTCTGAAGAAGGCTAGGAAGCCAACCCAGCCAAGACTAAAGTTTGATCCTGAGAAGCTAAGGGACCCAGAGGTGGCATGCACTTTTCGAGCAACAATAGGTGGAAAATTTGCACCACTCAAATTGGTCTGAGGGATGATGACATGGACATAGATACCATGATTACCACCTACAATACAGTAGTGACTGATGCAGCCAGTAGATACCTGGGAAGGAACGTCGCAGGAAAAAGCCATGGGTCACTAGAGATGTTCTCGACCTCTGTGATGAGAGGAGAAATTTGAAGAAGAAGAAGAGGTATGAAGCAGAAGGAGCAGAAGAATACAGGGAAGCAAACAAGAGGATTCAGAAGGCAGTGAAGAAAGCAAAGGAGGACTGGATAGCTAGTCAGTGCGAGGAGATCGAAACTTGCCTGACCAAAAACAACAGCAAGAAAGCATACCAGCTGGTGAAAGACCTAACTTAAGAGAAACAGGGTACATCCACAGCTATCCAGGACAGGTCTGGTAAATGCCTTACAGAAGAACAAGAGATTCTCAGCAGATGGACAGAATATTGCTCACAATTATACAACCATGAGACTGATGGTGACAATGGGGTTCTGGACTGCAGCCAGCCCCCAGAAGAAGATCAACAACCGATCCTTCGTGAGGAAGTTGAGATTGCAGTAGCAGCACTGAAGAAGGGAAAATCTGCCGGAGTTGATAATATACCAGCAGAACTTGTTCAAGCTGGAGGGGAGACCATGATTGATGTATTAACACATATCTGTAACAGGATCTGAAGAACAGGAGAATGGCCTACCCCATGGACTCAGTCGCTGATTATTACGCTCCCTAAAAAGGGCAACCTACAGCTCTGCCAGAACTACAGAACCATCAGCCGCATCAGTCATTCAAGCAAAGTCATGCTGAAAGTCATCTTGAACAGGCTTAAACCACAAGCTGAAGAGATAATCGCTGAGGAACAGGCTGGGTTCCGGGCAGGAAGGAGCACCACAGAACAGATCTTCAACCTTAGAATCCTGTGTGAAAAGTATCTCCAACATCAGCAGAATCTGTACCATGTCTTCATTGATTTCAAAAAAAGCCTTTGACAGGGTATGGCATGCAGCCTTATGGGCCACCATGAGGAAGTACAATATCAGTGCAAACCTAGTCCGCACCATTGAGCAGCTATACGACAAGGCTACAAGTGCAGTGCTGATAAATGGCAGCACAGGAGAATGGTTCAGAACAACAGTTGGAGTAAGACAAGGATGTCTTCTGTCACCCACCCTCTTCAACATTTTTCTCGAACGGATCATGTCTGATGCTCTGGAAGAACATGACGGAAAGGTTAGCATAGGCGGCAGAAATATTACCAATCTGCGGTTTACCGATGACATAGACGCTCTAGCTGAGGAAGAGCAGGAACTAGAAGCTCTAGTTGAAAGTCTCGACCAAACCTGCACAAGGTATAAGATGGAGATCAGTGCTGAGAAGACCAAACTGATGACAAACAGCGCAGATGGCATCCAGAGGGAGATCAAGGTAAAGGGGGCAGACCCTGGGTACTGTAAGCAGCTTCAAATACCTTGGAGCAGTTGTCTCAGATGATGGCTCAAAACAGGAGGTTCTCTCAAGCATTGCACAAGCCACTTCAGCTCTTGCCAAGCTGAAACCCATTTGGAGAGATAACAACATATCTCTTGGATCAAAGGTGAAATTTATGCGCTCCCTTGTCATTTCCATATATCTGTATGCCTGTGAATCGTGGACCTTGACAGCAGAGTAAGAGAAAAGAACGCAGGCCTTTGAGATGAGATGCTACCGAAGGTTACTGAACATTTCGTACAAGGACCATATAACCAATGAGGAGGTTCGCGGGAAGATCCAAGCAGCCATTGGAGAATATGATGAACTCCTTACGCTGGTCAAGAAACGGACACTAAGGTGGTTTGGCCATGTCTCAAGGTCTTCTGGTTTAGCAAAGACAATTCTTCAGGGCACAGTGAAAGGAAAAAGAAGAAGAGGTAGACAGAAGAAGAGGTGGGAAGACAATATCAAGGAGTGGACAGGAATGGATTTTGCCAGCTCAACTAGGGCAGCTGAAGACAGGAGGAGGTGGAAAGGGATTGTTTTGAAGTCATCTGTGGTGCCCCAACGACCTAGTATGGTTATGGGATAGAATAGAGAATTTTCAGTGTCTCCTTATAAAAAATGTATACTTTAAACAAATGATTTTAACTGAAGTTTAAAGAAATATTACTTCAACATCTAAAATCTCTATTACGTTGCTAGGTACAGTTCTGAGAATCATCACCTGACCATTCCATGTATGTTCAGAAATGGTTGAAAAACTAGCGGCTAAATGCAATATCCAAATAGAAATCGTTATTGCAGGTCATGAATATAACTTACATGGATGTTCTCAGAAGTATTTAATTTATGATGCTTTTGACAGACATAGGCCGGTGTACAGCATAGTATGTTTGGCACTTCCGAACACACACTGAACACCAAATACGAAAGTGCGGCGGGAAGGGGGCGGGGAATGACCGAAATAATAATTAAAAAATCCTATATTCACAGCCTTCAGCGATACAAAGCAAAGTGTACGCCAAGTTATGATCAAAACTAGCGTTTTCTCATTTGACAGGATAATAGCAAACGATAAAAAAATAGTTTTATTCACGTCACTTTCGACAATACAAAAATTCAGGACGACCCGGCATGCGTCTAAGTAAAAGAAATAAAAAATATGAGCAACCTCATGATAAAACCAATAAGTTGGCATGAGCGCCCAGCAGAGGTTTAAGCCAGTCCGCCCATTCTGATCAGAGTGTCTGTTTGGCGCTGAATGGGTATTTAACGGTCTAAGCTTTATTCATGCGGACAGCAAAGACTCTGATCAGACTGGGTGGATGCCCAAGCTGATCTGGGTCCTCGCTGAGTGTACGTCAGTTTGTTGGTTTTGTCATGAGACGGCTCTTCTGTTTTCTCGCATAAAAAGCAAATTCCTTCATAGTTTCTCAGATTCAGAACAGAAAAATAGCTAGACATGATATCATATACCATTGTATTGAATTAGATGGACCAAGCTGAAATTAAATATTGATTGGGTGATAATCAAAGTGAGTAAGAACAAGCATACTGCCGGAATTTTTAAAGTACCAAAAAGTCAGCAAAACCTCAACAAAATCTATTTATTTTATATTCAATATTTAGATTAGAGTCTCTTCTTTAAAATAGTGCCTAATTTGCTTAGATAGCTTATACAGAAAGATAGATATTGAATCCGAAAGACAGCTACCTATATCTTCCCGGCTGCCTTCCCGGCTCTTCCCGGAATTTTTAAAGTACCAAAAAGCCAGTAAAAACTCAACAAAAAAATATTTATTTTATATTCAATATTTAGGTTAGAGTCTCTTCTTTAAAATAGTGCATAATTTGCTTAGATAGCTTATACAGAAAGATAGAGACAGCTACCCATATCTTCCCGGCTGCCTTCCAGGCTCTTCCCGGAATTTTTAAAGTACCAAAAAGCCATTAACAATCAACAAAAACTATTTATTTTATATTCAATATTTAAATTAGAGTTTCTTCTTTAAAATAATGTCTAATTTGTTTAGATAGCTTATGCAGAATGATGGATATTGAATCCGATAGACAATTGCCCCTATCTTCCCGGCTGTTTCTTCCCGGCTCTTCCCGGCGATTAGTGTACGCCTAATTACTAGTGTGGTAGTTACCTCCCCTAAACCTACGCTAATGGCTACGCTTATAGGTGAGGCACCCAGTAAATCCGACACACAATATTTTCTGCGCGGGCTACTGCGCATTCTCAACGCGCAGATTATAAAAATCGTCTGCTAGAAGTACAACACTGCAGACAAAACCGTGGTTTATCAATAAGGGGCCTTGTGAGAAAAATAGATATTCGTCTTGTTAGAACTGAGAAGATTCAGATTAGCACGGGTTACACTATGTGACCATACCCTCCATTCTTTCGTAATAATTTTGTGGTGGTTTGCACAGGTTGGGTGACTCTACAATATTATTAAACCATTGATACCATGACGTTAAGCCACTTTTTCGCGTTGCGACCCGATTAACAGGTGTTGATACAATTCAGAGTTTTGTAGCCAATGTCAGTTGTTAAGTTATTTATGAGGTCTAATTAATCGGTATAGTTTAAACTTTGAACTGCTATTTTATGAAGTGGAATGGAATGGACAAATAGAATCTGTCATTGGTCTCCGATGCGGACAGGAAAATCCCAACCCGAGGGCATACGGGGTGTGTCGGAAACGAGGCTTGCCGAATTTCCGACACACCCCGTTTGCCCGAGGGTTGGGATTTCCCTGTCCGCATCGGAGACCAATGATTGATTATTTTTCTTACCTACATTAATATTTACTTCAAATTGAACGGGGAACTAATAGGCCTATTTCATGCGAACGTGTACAAATGTAAGTAGTACAACCGTGTCACCCTCATGGCTGCTGTACATAGTGAACAGACAAGTAAAAAATAGGTCCTTGACAAACCCTTATTTTTAGATTTTCTAATTGAAATTTATATCAAAGAACAAAATTTGTATTGAGACGACTACAGAAAGCGCGTGTATGACGTTAATTGTGACGTAACGTCAACGTCATTTAAAACGTCAGTTGGTAACGTCTTCAAAATGGCGGCCTCCTCGACAGTGTTTGTCACGGTGAAACATTGACTATTTTTACTTTAAGACCTTGAAACAGGCTATATTGGGATTATAAAGAATGAATATCCTTTCTTGGGTTGGATTTTATCGATGAAAGAATAATGCATAAAGTATGGAATCGCCAAGCCGGGCGCACCGTATTTCAAGGAGCGCGTAGTGGTACACAGAATTCAAGCTCGTGTGAGCTGTCCCAGCCCATGGGCAAGACTATAAGTATCTATCATAGGTGTGAGGTGTGGATAGAAAAATCCGTCACGAGGGTCACTGTTCGGCATCACGAGGCTTGCCGAATGATGTCGAACAGTGACCCCGAGTGACGAATTTTTCTATCCACACCTCACACTCATGATAGATGCTTTTTCTTGCACGCCACGTTTTGTTTTAACTTCAGAACTTGTTAAAAAGCGCAATTCTAGTGCTTGAGAGGTTTCAATTTGAGTTGAAAGAAGGCGCCGCTTTCAACGACCGCCATTCGGCTCTTTACGTCAATGATGGCGTGCACAAACTGACGTCATTTTTACCGTCTTCGTGACGTCATCATCTAAAATACCAACGTCACTTGCCGACGCAGGTACCTGAGCTCCTATACAACCAATGCGTTGACAGCTCGTGATTTTTTTCAGTCCTGGGTTAGAACACCAGGGTAAGATGAGATTTTCTATCCCAGGTGAAAAGAGTAGCATTTTCTATCCGGCGTGCAAGAAAGAATTTTCCAGCACTGCTAAAAATAGAACAAACTGTCTCGTAGGTAAGAAAATGTTCTCCACTTCATTTCATGGATTTGGGATGGCATTTAGTTGGTTTGCCCTCAAGGCGATAAATTCCGTTCAGTACGAGTAACACCCCAAGCTCTGGGGACATACTGTAGCCCCGGACTGTAGCCATTGGAATGTTGATTATCTCATCCATTCCATTCCATCTTTTAAACTATGCCCCGGTTAATTTATGTAGCATGAATATTTTACGTTTTCTATGGCAGTTAAGAAATATTAAATTCAAAACTATAATCATTAATTAATTAAAATCAAAGCTACAAAACAGTTAAAAGTGCCAAAATTTTCTATCAGCTCAGTAAAATGAAACAAGATCAACCATGGATATATAAAAGAAAAGCACATTTCTCATGTTTTCAGTTCGTGTCCTAATATGATATCTCTCAGCGGTAATGCTAGTGAGTAGTGATAAAACTTGATTCTAAAAATACGGCAATTACGCGATAGCCGGAGAAATACCATCCGCGGTGATGTTCGGTTTTCTTCGCTGGGGGTTTATAAAATGTCTGATTACTGGGTGTATGACCTCAAATCTTGTTGGTCATATATGATAAGACTAGCCTAATTACCGGAATATATCAAAATACACCGGATTATACCGGAATCTACCGGAATATACCAAAATACACATTGTTGTTTACCGAAATACTCTTTATTTTTGACCAAAATATAAATAATTTTATTTAAGATATGTCATTTAATATTTGCTGCATGTAAATCCTGGCAAGTGACTGACCATACAAAGACCCAAACCAGCTTGCAATCTACACAGTGATACCTATTCAATACACATACGTTGGTCATTTTACTCCCACAACCAATTAAGAAAAAGCTAATACTTAGATGGAAATGATACTTATTTAATTTATTCTGGCAATATTTAAGTTTATTTTGATAATATAAATGTATATTTTGGGGTTGAGGATATCGAAGAATTCTTATCGGCAAGACGGTCGTGTGGATAAGAATCTTTATCGGCAAGACGGTCGTGCGGATAAGAATCCTAATCCGCACGACGGCGATCAGATACTCCATTACAGATGCTATGGTCTTCCTTACAATGGTCTCATACAACACTGTGTCAGCAATTCATATGGAGGATATTAAAAAAAACTTAAAAAATAGTATAAAAGCATCTTATGACAATCTTTTAGTTGTTAAGGTGGTGATTTATGGTAAATGTAAAAATCTGCATAAAACCATAAAAAAGTAAGGTATCTGCCTGAAAGATAGCAGACTTCTTATTTTGTTGTTCTTTACAGTTTAGAATACAAAATAGACGTACATGCTGCTTAAAAAAGTGTTTTTATAAGGAAAGATCAAAGGGTAATTTTCTGCAAATAAATCTGAAAAAAAATATCGTTATTGAAAATTTACATAGTGCTGAAGATGCATTGTTGCATAATGAAGAGAGTCCTAGCAATTATTTATTCCAACTCTTTCTCAAATTGTACTGTAGACCAGATGAAAACGGTAGCTTTTTCTCAAATGTTCAACCATGTACAAAGTAAATGTACACTGGACGCATTTATTAAATATAGGGTAGGCAAGCATACCTATGTTAACACCTACAATATAAATAATAAATTACTGACATGATCAGTGGTGTGTAGATGAAATTGTTCAACCTTGTTAAAATAGTCTCACCTGTCTCACCTGTGTGTTTTGACAAAAAATTTGGACACAGACTGCATCTTTTTTCATCTGCTCTGCCTGATAATATGTGAAAGAGTTTGAAAAAATAATTGCTAGGACGCTCTCCATTATGCAACAAGGTACTCTAAGCACTAAGTATATCTTCACTAATGATATTATTTTTTCAGATTTATTCGCAGAAAATTACCCTTTGATCTTCTCTTATAAAAACACTTTTTAACATTAACAAGTGCTGCATTGAGAAACAACATACAGAAGGCATCTGCTAAGTTTTGGAAAGATCAGTGTTATTTTGGGTATTTAATGCAGATTTTTGCCTTTGTCCCAAATCAGTGATTATCACCATCTTAAAACGTCTGAGAACTGGCACCCAGCTTTACCGTTAACTGGGGCAATCTTATTTTAGGCATATTCCAGTTCGATGTGCACCGGTTGTATCGCTTATACATATGTATATAAAACGTATTTAGTCAGGGTAACAATATGAGTTAGCACTGAAAAATTGGTTTAATTACCATCTTTTTAATTTAAAGAAATTTTATTTGTTCTGCTTATGTACAAATCCTGAGAATTCAAAAAATAAATAAATAAACAACAACAACAACAACTAATAAGTGCAACCCAACAATTGTTATATTTGACAATATTTATCAGACAAGTGGAACAACTGACCTTGACAGACAATTTTTTAAAAGAAAGTTAGGCATGATTTATCAGACTAACTGTCTTTAACTTGTCGGTCAAGGTCAAACATTTATTTCAGTTGTCCGACAAGGTCAAAGTTTATTAATCTAGATTTCTTTCAGTAATTTGTCAGTCAATATCAAAGATTAATTTCTATTGCTAATTCAGGTCAATGGTTTATTTCAACACATTTTATATTGGTAACACATATTATAAATTTATAAATTTAAAATGTTTTTGTAATGAGACGGAATTAGGCCGTAAAGAAAATATTGACAAAAACTTTGCTGAAAAAAAAATATGACAAGTAGGTCACAATCAAATATTTTTTCCTGATTCAGCTTGTCTGTCAAGGTCAAAGATTTGTTTGAAATAACGTTATGTCAGTTAACAAAATTAACTATTAATTGGCAAATGTTTTATGCGACAAATGATTTTTTATTGAAAAAAAAAAGAATGCCATGAGGAGTCTTGAACTCGGGTTGCAAGATTACAAGGCCGCGCACAGAACACCTGCGCTACTGCCGCTAATAGTTGTCTTGCGATAATCTGAATTACTTAATGTCCAAATGTTCAATATACAGCTGTTGTCATACCCACATCGGACAGTGTTTTAACTGTAATAAAGTTGTTTTAAACGATTATCTGATCATCTGACCCGACAAAAAGTATTCAGCAACTGGTGTTGAAATGTATAATTTCTATTTACGTAATTATTAGCCGGCTCTATGTCGGACAGTCAAATGGCTTCCATGATGAAACATAAGAAGATAATATTGAAAATAACATTGTGTGTTATGACTCAAATACCCAGCAAGCATGTCTAAATGGGTCCCATATGGGCAGAACCTGGGCATAATGCCCAAATAGGACCGATATGGGTCCCATATAGGAAATTTAGCCCATGTGGGTCCCACATAGGGCCATTATTGGTTATCTAATTTTCTAAACACATACAATTTTGTTGTGGTGAAAGGAAAATATATATAAAGGGTGCTATTTGATTTTCATGTATACTGTTTCTCTTTACAAGAAAGTTTAAGTGGTTATTTATGGACCTTTATTTCAAATCATTACCAAACGGGTCCCATATGGGCAAACCCACATTTTGCCCACATTCTACCTGAAAAATATCTAGTAATGTTTTAATTACAATCAATATACTCATTCAATTACAAAACTGAAAATAAATTCAATCAAGTTTAATACTTCTCTCACCATATGCATCTCTTTTGTTGGTCATTTACATCTTATCTCTTACAAATGTGCCATCAAAATTCAAAACCTACTGGAAATAATATTTTCCTGCTATAAGTTTACCTATGTAGTATGGATTTAACATCTCGAAAAACTTCCCACAAATCGCTCAGTGAGCGATGATGGGACACTTCATTTGTGCATTTGTGCACATTTGACATCTTCTACGTCTTCATGGAAGCTATTGAAATAATCAGTAACACAAAAGTATCAGAGTTAAACCAGTAATAGATGTACAAAAGTGGGCTGCACATGGGCCAAATCTGGGATGGGGCCCATATGGTTCCCATATGCCACCCATATGGGCTTGCCCATGTGGGTCCCATATGGAGCCCGGTTGCAAAACCCATATTGGTCCCATATGGTTTGCCCATATAGGACCCATATAAATACCCACATGGGGCCCATATGGGTCCCATATATTTTGCTGGCTGGGTACTTAAGAACAATTATTTACAAAGAGAAATGAAATAATATTATTATATGATATTATAATAATAATTCTCAGAATGATTGCAACTTTGTCTATAGAATATCTGACCGCCGGCGTGCGGATAAGGATTCTTATCCGCACGACCGTCTTGCGGATAAGAATTCTTATCGGCACGACCGTCTTGCCGACAAGGATTCTTATCCGCAAGACGGTCGTGCCGATAGTCACTCCCATATTTTGGTGTATTCCGGTGTATTCCGGTATATTCCGGTAATAAGGTAGATTCCGGTAATTCTAGGCCCACTTCGACTCGAACTGTAGTAGCTACTATATTAACTTAAGTTCCAGTCAAAGTGCGATGGTAGCTACTACAATGACGTCATGAACTTACTAAAGATCAACCGAGGTCGGGACCGCCGTTGCTCTAGTTGCAAGATGACTCTCGCGTTTTGTGGGTGTACAACAAGTATTTGTTTTACCGAGTTGTTTCTTTTCCATTATTTTAGGGCACATTTTATCATTTAATCTGTAAAATTATCGTTTTTAAAGACGACATGCATGGAAAAGGCAATGAAATGCACAGTATTTATTCCGTTTCCATGACAATCTACTATTGTAGCAACTTTGGCGTTCGACTGGTAATACGAGTGCGCATGCCCAAAAATACTACTATGGTAGGAACTTTAGTTCGAGTCGAAAAGGGCCATAGTAACCCTCTCTCGGGTGTGGAAAGCCACGGTCCGTGGAAACACCCCAAACCACCCCCCAAAACATCCCAAACCACTTTCATACCACCCCAAATTAGCTTCCCTGGATACAAACTAAAACCGGCCACCCCTCCCCCCACCAAGACACCAACATCTCAGGTCAGTTTGCGAGTATTATTTAACCTATAGTTTTTGCCTTCACTCCATTCCACTTCTTTCTTTAGATTAATGTGCCGTTGCGCGAGGGGTGGGGTTCTAGTTTGTATTAGGTGGCTGGTTTGGGGTGGTATAAATGGTCGCTCCCTCCTCGCCACACCCTGCGTGACATACACAAACGTACAAAATAATTTACTTTATTATACTGTGATTATTAATTTTTCGTTAATATTTAAACCTGAAGTAATTGAAAATGATACATACATACATACATACATATCATGGGGCAACCACTTATAGAAGTGCTCTTGTCATTCTTCTTTCTATTTTGAAATAATATAGTTACTGTTTGGGATGGGTGGGGGCGGTGTTGGTGTATGTGTGAAGGGGACAAGGGGTGATTTGAATCAGGGGAGGCTGGTTTGGGGTGGTTTGGTAGAGGTTTGGGGTGGTTTTTGGTGTTTTGGGATGGTTTGGAGTGTTTCCACGGATCCTTGAAGACATATTTGTTTGTTTACATGAATAGTGCTAATTTGCACAACATGAATACATTACCATCTCCAAATCAGTGAAATAAGAATGTAATTTTCAAGATACTGCCACAATCGTACTCATATTTTTTAACAAATTATTAAACGAGAGGGCCATGAGGCCCTGAATCGCTCACGTGAGTATGGTGGCCATATCGGTCATGTGACCTTTACCGCTTGAATAAATTTTCGTTCCCTCAGCCCCTGGAAGCTGTGTATGACATTGGGTTACAATTAGCCCAGTGGTTTTTGAGGAGAAGTCTGAAATTGTCATTATATGAGGGACGCGAGTCAGCCGTTAAAGAATGACCTTGACCTCTTCAGATACAGTCACTAATATAGAAGACTGTATTCAAAATGATCGACTGAAAAAGTTTTGGTCCTTTATGAAGAACTTTAGAAAGGATTCCTCGGGTGTGGCCTGTTTAAGGGGAAATGGAATTTTGAAAACTGCTAATAAGGATAAAGTAGACATATTTAACAGACAGTTTGAGTCTGTATACACCCGGGAACAAGTTGGTGACCCCCCATCGAAAGGACAAGCCCCTACCCAGATATCGGATATTTACTCATTGACCCGTATGGGATCAAAAAACTATTTGACAGTCTTAACCCTCATTAATCTTCAGGTCCAGACGACCTAAGTGCACGTGTATTAAAAGAATGCAGTGCTGAAATTGCCCCGGTCCTTGCCTGCATTTTCAACCAGCCCTTGGCCCAGTCTAGAGTACCAGATGACTGGCTGCAAGCTAATAGGGCTCCCATTTACAAAAAGGGAGAAAAGTATGACCATGCAAATTACAGGCCGGGCTCTCTCTTGTATTTGTTTTTGTTAGTCTCCGGAGCACATTCTCGTGAGCAGAATCATGCAACATGTATAGGACCATAAGATTTTAGTTGACTCTCAGCACGGCCTCAGAAGTGGTAGTTCATGCGAGACCCAACTGGCCCAGTTCATTCATGATTTGCAGGCAAACCTAGACAGAGCCCATAATACAGGTCACAAACAGACAAACCTCATTATTATAGACTTTGCCAATGCTTTTGTTAAGGTTACCCATAGACGACTGATTTATAAACAGGCCTGAGTATCCGAAATGATATCCTCCGGTGGATCTCTGCCTGGCTATCTGGAAGAAAACAAAAAGTGGTTCTAGATGGTATCTGTTCAGGCCCTCTCCCCGTGTTGTCTGGTGTCCCCCACTGTTCTGTGTTAGGGTTCATATTTTTCTTTATCTTTATAAATGAACTGCCAGACAATATAAGCTCAAGAGTCCGCCTTTTTGCTGATGACTGAGTCCTCTATAGAAATATTAAACGGTCTGATGACCAACAGATACCCCAAGATGATTTGGATAAATTGGCACTTTGGGAAGAGGCATGGCTCATGAAATTTAACGTTGCCAAATGTCACTCTATGAGGGTGACTAGACACCCCCTCCACAGCAAATAATCCATGGTTATACATTGCATAACCAAGTCCTAGAGAATGTATCTTCAGCCAAATATTTAGGAGTTAAAATTACAGATGACCTCGAGTGGGGTCAGCACATCAATGAAATTACCAGTAAGGCTACTAAGACTTTAGGTTTCCTTCATAGAAACTTGACTAATCAAGTTTGCTGCATAAAGACTCTGGTTACGCCAAAATTAGAATACGCAGCGCCAGTTTGGATGCCCCATCACCAAGTAGATATTAACAGAATAGAAAAAGTATAGAAGCAGTTTTAATGGGAGGAAATATGGTAATTTCGGAAACAGGGTCATATGCGCGTTAAATCATTCTATAATAATTACTGCCATGTATTCAACATTGTATCTGTCAAAATATCAAATTCTTTAAATGTAATAATATGGAATAGAGCAATATACGTCCTATGTTTCGAAATGGGGCACATATGTTGAAGTGCCGTAAAATTCAAAGTGCTCAACTTTAAAGTTCGCAAACATGTAAACTATTTTTGGGCACCTAACAAAGTTTCATACAGAGCAAAAACCCACAGGGGGGTGAACGAGGGTATAGGGTGGCCCAAGGTCTATAAGCAGCTGGAGGCTGTCTGGTGCAGTGACGTCAATGAAGACTATTGCGGTTTACATACAACATAAAATGAATTGATATTGGGGCGGTTTTAAGGTCAGTTATACAACCAATAAATATTTATAACTTCCCACCAGCCAGCATAGATAGAGCATTATCAAAAAATGCAGCAGTGTAGCAAAATTACTAAGATATATATACTAGAACCAACTTCTAACCGACCACTTAATTATGCCCATTTTTCCGCAAACCGAAAATGACTTTTGAACATATATTTCCATTTTTAATTACACTGATGTACTGCTAAAACGAATCAGGTACCACTTAAATAAAAATCTTAAAGGTTTACCATTACATAAGTGAAAGATACAGGTACCCCTGTTTCCAAAAATCGCAGCAGTTTAGCAGTTTGTCATGTTTCGGACAGAACCACATTTCGGAATCTAGTCAGCATATGCATATCACTTCTGCGAACATTTAGAAAATGATTAAATGAACGTGAGAATGCATCATAAAGCATCATTCTAATACAGAATTTGAAATTTCAGTCACTTTTCGAAAACCTTCCCCACAACAGTCTGAATCTTTGCGAAGTTTGAAAATGAGGGTACATGTGCATCCTCTGCTGCCAGGGAAAATGTTTTAATCGTATGGATCTCAAATTTTCAAAAACGATGACTTGGCTAATTGGGTGTGCTGAATATAAGAAAACTTTGCACGGATGCCATCTGCTTATGACAGTGTTCAAGACGAAGCAAGTGGTCGGTTAGAAGTTGTGCTTAGTATATTTTTCATGAGCATTTTCAGCTAGCTCTTACTGTATACTGTTATACAAATGGGAAATTCTGGTATTAGTAGATACTTTGCTATTTTTTAATTATGATTTATTGGCGTTGTGTGAAAAGGTTTCTTATGACATATGCGAACACGAAAGACTCAGATCAGTCTGAATTATCAATATTATTACACATTGTGAAACATTGTTTCAATAGTAACATTTTGACATACTGTTCCTAATGACTAAATAGGTAAATAAAAAGTGTATGAATAAATACATAAATGAGTAAATCAGCTGACAATAACATCATTTCTAATTTATATCACATTTTGCAAAAACATATTTTATTTCATGAACATGACAAAGTACATATATCATAATTACAAGTTTAAAGTTTAATGATCTGTGCGAAAGCAATAATACTTATTTAGTTCTTTTCCCTAACACATATGGTCTGTTTGGTTCTTAGGCGAAAGACATTTTCGAATTTGTAACATTCCATCAAGTTTTACAGTTATAATTGGAATATCAGGCACAGCATCAGGTTTTAACCCGGGTGGGGAATCTTTCTATAGTAAGTATGTTACAGACATGCCGCTGGAATAGCCCCCATTTTTCAGGCCGGCTATACATCAACAGGTTATCAAATTCCACACTACTATACATTTATAGTGCTAAGAAATTCAAATGGTATAATATTAGCCCCCTTCTATGTTATCAGTATACATTATATATAGAGGATCTATTTCATATGAAATTTATGAATCAAGCTTTCGGCGAGTTTCATAAATTTCATATGAAGTTACCACGAGTGTAATTAAGATTTTAAACACTTCCTTCAAGAGCAAATAACATATTAATGAAGAAAGAACATGAGCCAGACTACATAGTCTTGGCTATAAATAAAGCCTCCTCAGTGACCCTGACAATATATGGTGACGAAACCAGAAAAAGGCATACTGTAGTTCCTTGATTTTTATTGGACAGTCGATTCAAAGATAAGTATCTAAAAGGGTCCAAATAATATAAAAAAAATAATGATCTAGAATAAGAGTCTAAACCAATATAAAATTTCAGATTCCTCAGAACATATCCTCTGAACTTAAAGGGCGAAAATAAAATATAATCTGCACTACGGATGATGTACGGGGAGACGATTTGCCGCCGCCACACGGCACAACACCAGCTGCAGTAAAGTAAAATTAAAATCTTAAAGAGTTCTGTTTATCATATGACCCTTAAAATGGGATTTTAACGCCTTCAAACTGAACATTATTTTAATAAGAAAACGCATTGTTAACATGGGCGTTGTCAATGACGTTACGTGTACGCGCCAAAGTGTTAATACACGTGTGGTCATACGATTTTTTGACACCACGTTCTCCACTGAAAAACAGCGACGTCATATGATAAACATTTATTCTGCTTCTTTTGTGTATTTAGTTGATCTTTATCACCATTTAAATAAAGAATGTAGGTCCATTTACCTTAAATATAATACGGCTGATTAGTTGAAGCATACATTCATCATTATTACAGGTAATAAAATCAAAGAATTTATACTTGAATGGACTGCCGATATACATTTAGAGAATCGGTCTTGAATATCTCAGCTGCACACAAGTAACCCCCACCCCTTGAAACCTTAAATGTCCCCGGCCCCCACCTGATTATAAATTACTCGTCCTTTACGACATCTGTTATGCGGATATTTAAAAATTAGCATGCACAAGGCGATCAGTCTGCACTTTTACTTTATTACACTCGGCAGGATTAATAGATGTGATGTAATATATGAAAAGGAAAATTCTAACCAGACTAGGCAGAATGCGGGTTGACCTGATTCTTCCCTGCTTGTATTTACCAGTATAAGTTTTCTGTTCACGCGACAAGACAGCCTCACACCAAGCCTCTTATTATATTGAAAGCTAATTATCAGGGCTTTCTCTGTCTACTGAACTTCAAAGTTTCCATTTTTTGTTATCACTGCTGATGAAAATGTATGGTATATAAACACTGGATATTTATTTTTCAGGGAGTTGTATAATTGTTTAGCATTTAAACTCTATTTTTGGGTCAACGTTTTGTTTACACTCCATGGCCAGCTTTGATGGCAAAAGGAGACAACTCCTCCGCCCTTACCTGTCTGATATCGATAGTCTACTACACAATGGCACGAGATAGAAAATCGTTAATTAATACTTCGTCAAACTGTTCCTGATAAAGACACATAAGATTCCCTGATATATTCTGAAAACCTGGTTTTTCGCCAACTTTTTCATATTTTTGTCTTATTTCCACACAAGTAGTTATTGCTTCAAAAGATAGATTTTATGACGACATGTCGCAAAAGTCATTTTCCCTTTGGTGCTGTGTTGAAATGTCGTATTTTTAATACCTGTATACATGGGCTGAACGTGACGTCGCTATCAACAATCTTTCAGACATATCACGGCCATGTCTGGTTGTGACAGGGGGCTCAGTGCTCACTTTTATAAGAATTTTATAATCCGGCCAGCCGTTTTCAGTTGGAAAAAAGAAACCAATTCTGAAAGAAAGAAACTTTTCCCTGATTTTTTCTGAAAGTATAGAAAATGAGCTTTTCAGTGATACTAAAATTATATCTTTAGCTCATCGGAATTTTGCTTCACTTTTCAATTTTTCATCAAAATTTAAACATACTTCTGCAAATTATCATTGACAGCAATTTCTACCTATGGCACACCTGCCTTCCATACATAGTAACCGTACGTATACGAGCCGCGACATGACAAAACAAACAAAGTGGCATGTGCGAATAGCGCAGACTCAGATCAGCCTGGGCATCCGCATTAGCTAAAGGGAAACTAAGGGTCTATGCTACTTCCACGCCGACAGCGAAGACTGATCAGACTGGATGAATGCCCAGGGTGATCTGAATATTCGCTTGGCGCATATGCAAGTGCCGATGGTTTTGTCGTGTCGTGGCTCATACGTCTGCCTATTTAGATATTTAATTATACTCCGGCATACAAAATATGTCAGGAGGTATATAGCTTTTGGTGTGCTGTCCGTTCGTCGGTTCGTTCGTTCGTTCATTCGTCCGTCCGTCCGTCCGTTAGTTAACTTCTAACATTCTAACATTCTAACATGTGGTTAATATAGCAATGTTCTTATATTGCTATATTAATCACATGTATCTGGATAATGTAGCATTACTTTTGATATGATATGAAATGGCTAAGTATTGGAATCAGGCCCCGAGTAGGGCCAGGGATCAATAATTATGACTTAAATTACGTCAAAGCTTCGCTTAAACCTTTGTTTGGCTCATATCTCTGTAATCATTTGTCAGATTCTTTTATATATTTAGTTCCTGATATTTCTATAGCATTGCCTTTGATGTGCAATATCTCACAGCCCCGCGACCAGGCCCCTAGGTGGGGCCAGGGGGTCAATGATAAGGGTTAGTTTAAATCATTGTTTTGCCTTAAACCTTTTGGACTGCTCATATTTCTTCAACTGCATATCAGATTCGTTTCATTTTGGTTAATGATATCTCAGTAGCACTACCCTTTGATATGAAATGCCTTAGCATTGGAGTCAGGCCTCTGGGTAAGGCCATTGATCAATAATTAGGGCTTTAATTAAGCCAAAGTTTCGTTATATATACCTTTTGGTTTGCTCATATCTCTGTAACCATATGTCAGATTCTTTTCATAAATGTTCATGATATTTCTATAGTATTATATTTGATATGGAATGTGTTTAGAAGTATTTGGGTTTCCTCCTGGGACCGGGTTGTCAATTATTAGGACCTGCTTTGTCCAAGTTTTGCATTAAACCTTTTTGATTGCTCATAAGTGTGTCTCTATTTGATGCCTCATATTCGCATAACATTACATTTGATATAAGATATCTAAGTATTGGGGTCATGCCCTGGATGGGGCACTGTTCGGGGGTATACTTGAGCCCTGCTCACTTTCTCTAGTTTCACTAATCCACGTGGTAGTGGGCGTGGCGTGATGGATGTGGATTTGGCCTACCACGTAGGCGATCCAGGTTCGATACCATGATGTGATAAACTTTTGTTCCGTTTTTTTTTTCTTTTCTTAATTTGTAGTTTGTAATGTTAAAGAATCGCATATTTGTTTGATGATCACACACAACAAGAACCATCGTATAATAGTATAAAATAGATATAGATGAGATTTCATAATCGCCAAGCCATGTTATCGCTGCTCATAAATTTATAGCCTGATAAATCCAGGCAAGACTATGCATAGTGATACATGTAATGCTAGAATTCCACCTATTTCTCATCAGCGTAGAGCCCTGGGAACTCAGTAGGTAAAGCGCTGGTCCGCTGACCTAGCGGCCCCATGTTCGATTCCTGCTGAGGCGGAAATATTTTCAGCTGCAAACGGGGTTGCATTGCACACAGCCTTTCATTATTACCCTCCGATCGTCCTTGACTGAAATACTGTTGAAAAAAAAAAAGACGTAAAACCGCTACTCGTTCATATATATTTGTCTACAAATGACAAAAAAAATACGCTCTTATACGCGATTACGTTCAGAAATTAACTTTCTTATATCTATTTCTCGACAGTTTTCAATTAATTTTTTTTGTGAAACTTATTGTCTAGGGCTGAATGTATGCGTATCTGTTTTGTCGGTTATATTTGTGCCATAAGGCAGAATTTTGGGGTCTGTGATACCGGACTTTTAAATTATCGAGTCTCTGGCTCCGTTAAAAGATAAAGGTAAAGGTTTCCTATAGCATTATAGCCGTATGGGCAGTAGGAGTTAGCGACCCACTGTATCTTGGGCACAGCTGATGAAAGGCGGAGCCCATCTCCTCCTTTCGCTGCCTTATCCTTCCCTGGTCCGAAAAAGGTACCTATTTATTGCTGGGTTAACAGAGAGAGTTTTCTAGTAGTCGGATGGCGACGGTGAGCCGCCAACTCACGACCTTCCGGTGACTTTCTGCAGAATAACCGAGCCACTCTAACCAGTCGACTACGGCGCCTCTCCGTAGTCGGGATTCGGTACAAAATTGCAAAACAAAAACTGAAACTTGCGCCCAGAAAAGCTGTGGGATCAATGTGAAGGATGCAGTCCAACCTAATTCGAGATTTTATGTGACACACAAGCCATTTTAATTGTATATTTACAGGCTGGCTCTATTGCCTTTGCTTTTTATGTACTTCCTTTGCCTGGCTTTTCCCGTAAACCGCTAAAGAAACCCTTTGGAGACACGAATTGAGCATTGGTTTTTATAATTATAATAAAAAGCAAATTTGATGAAGTGCACAATTAAAAATAGAAATGTATGGATGTTAAGTCCTTTTTAACTGCATTACAGCCATATAAGGACGTCCAATGGTGGGTGACAATGAAAGGTTGTGTGCAATTTTAAAAGTATTTTCGGTATTACTGGTAGTTGATACATACGTGCATTTGGTTTGGGATTAATTACGTATACGGGGATTGTTGCGATCGGGTGATGGTGCTGGGTAACTTTCAATGCCTCCTAATTTGGATAATAGTAGGACAAGGGCCTACTGTGCTAGACACATATGCCCGTTGGGATTATATAGATATTTTTTCTCTCTCGCCTATCATGTGTCTTTTCCTATTGCCTTTTTTCGGAGACAGCTCTATATAGACTGAAATACTGTCTGAAAAAACTGTTTAACCCCAAACAACCAACCAACCAATTTCGTGTACGAGTGTTTTTTTCTTATATATATTATGATTATAAATGTGCAGATAATATTAAAAATACTCACGATTTAGCATAATCCAACTTTTTCCTTTCTAGGCACGGACACTCTTAATTACTTACTATGGCAAATTGCGGGCAATCAACACTTTATATTGTGCGGCATGAGGGCGGGAATTATACTCCTCGCCAAAAAGTAAGCATACATTTTAAAGTAAATGTAATAGGATGATTAAGGTGGTGCTTTGTGGTAAATACAAAAATCTGCATCTAACCATAAAAAATTAACGTACCCCCCTGAAAGTTTGCCGACTTCTTATTTTTGTTGTTCTCTACAGTTTAGAATACAGAACAGAGGGACATGCTGTTAAAAAGTGTTTTATATGGAAAAATCAAAGAGTAATTTTGTGCGCAGAAATCTAGAAAATTAACTTCATTCTTGAAAATATACTTAGCTCTGAAGTTCCTTTAATGCATTAAAAAGAGCTTCCTAGCAATTATTTGTTCCAACTATTTCTCAAATTAATAAGGTAGACCAGACGAAAACAATCACTTTTTCTCAAATGTCTGACCGTGTATGGTGCATGTCCACTGCATGCATTAATTAAATACAGGTAGAGCAGTTATACCTTTATTATACTCACAGTATACCATAAAAATTCTATACATTGGGACAAGTCTGAGCAAATAATGTAAACCCATATCAGACAGGATCAGTCTGACCAGGGTCTACACTATTTGCCATCCCATTTGCATTGTTGGGCACATTACTGAACTGTAAAACCAAACTGTTCCAATTTAAGGACAGTTATGGTAATTATTTTTAGTGTCCCAATATTCAGAATTTTTACACCCATGACACAGGTGAGTATATGAAATTGTTCAACCTTGAAAGCGGACTCTACTGTGTATTTTGGCAAATATGTGGACTCAGAGGAGACCATTTTTTATCTGCCCAGCCTGAAATTGTGTGAAACAATGGAAAAAATAATTGCTAGGACTCTTTCCAAAATGCATTAAAAAACCTTTAGACCTAGTTAGGTTTTTAATAACGATGGTTATTTTTCAGATTTTTGTGCACAAAATTACCCTTATATTTTCTTATATAAACGCTTTTTAACTTCAACAAGTCCTGCATTTTCCTATTCTGAATCGTGAGAAACAACATAAAGAAGGCATCTGCTAATTTTGGTGAAGATCTGTTATATTTTCAGCATTTTATGCAGATTATTTTAGTTCGCCTCAAATCAGTGATTATCACCACCTTAAAATCATAATAATTAAGTGCTAACCTTCAGTATGAAGATTATAACAGTCCACCATGAGTGTTCATGTAGAAAAGGAAAATCTCACCCGAAGGGTCGGAATTTCTACAAGGGACAAGCTTGCCGAGATCCTGGTTGAAATCCTGACCCCGAAGTTAGACTGACCTATCCTACAAGGGCTGGCTCATGATGGATTGTTTTCCTCCTCATCATCATATTTCAATTCTTATATCGACGTTACCCCCGCACCTCAGCGGAACGAATCCATAGCCTCAGTAACGGGGCGCCTAGCGTCCGTCCATAGATTATTTTCCTCCCGCTTTTAGCGAACTTTAAACCTTAAATCGGATTAGGCTTCAAAACTGGAATATTTTAACTTTTTGACCAGTGGTCTGAATCAAGAAATTCTTGAAATGTACTGATTTAGCGTTTTAGAGGCTTCTATTTAATTTCGAAAGAAGCCGGCGCTTTCAACGATTGACGTTCGGTTCTTTACTTTTTCGTCCTAAGAAGCATACGGTGACGTCATTTTGAAATTTTCATGATGTTATCGTCTGGAAACAAAAACAACGTCACTTGACGACGTACGTACAGGAGCTTGTATATAACCAATGCATTGAATGCACGCAATTTCTATCCAGTCCCGGATGAGATAACATGAGGTAGATAAGTTATATGGGTACAGGGGAAACACGTGGATATCCTTACAAGAAGCTTTTCATATTGGATGAAATCGTGTATAAGTGATAATGGTAGAATATTAGAATCCATCATTAGTGCCCATGTAGAATAGGGAAATCTCACCCGAGGGGTCGAAATTTCTGCAAGAGACGAGGCTTGCCGGGTGAGATTTACCGACATGGACTGGCTCATGAAGGATTATTTTTTTCTCGATTGATTGATTGATTGATTGATTTGATGCTTAAGGTCCACGGTAAACAGCTATGGTCATGTCAGTTAACTTAACCACACTATTCATGGGCAGGCTTAGACCTCCTAAGTGGTTAACCAGTACTAATGCACATACTTTCGCCAGTAACTAACAATTGCTGTTCTTGTATCAGCGGAAGGAGAAACGAAAGTATGTGGCTAGACCGGGTTTCGAACCCAGGACCTCTGACTTATGAGTCCTAGGTTCAATACCCGGTCTGGCCACGTATTTTTTCTCGAATTTTTAGAGACCTTTAAATCGCGAATCGGATTAAGGTTCAAAACAGGAAAATTTAGGTTTTTTAATCAGTGATCTGAAGTAAATTTTCATCAGTCCAGTGTGTTTATGGGGTCTTAAAACGGATGTTAACAGAGTTTGTACCTTGGAAATAGACGGGAAGCTTGATTTGTTTACTAGTTTATGTTCCTGAGGTAAAAAAAATGCAGCTAGTCAAGTTGCTAACGAGGTTTCAGAACCAGTTTTATTGACGTTATTTAAATTCAGTGATGTCACAAACCTGTGATCCAACATCAAACATCATCCTAGCTGCTGCTTGCACATCTATTATGTTCATTTAAAATTGTAATAATACTAATATTAGTCAAAACTCGAAAAAGTCTTGTAGCTAATATAAGAAAGATGTTGGTAATGTAAGAAAGAAGTTTCTTATTAGAGCTGTTCAAAAGCTTATCTTGTATATGTGCAAGTGGGAGAATTTTAGTATAATTAATGGGTGTGAGGTGTGGATAGAAAAATAAGTCACTAGGTCCAGGCGGCGCCTTCTTTTAAAATCAAATAGAAATCTCGTAAGTGCTTAAATAACGCATTTTAACACAATCTGACGTTCAAATTTTGGTATGCAAGAGAAAAGTATCTATTCTGGGTGTAAGGTGCAGTTAGAAAATCCGTCCCTCGGGATCACTGTTCGGCATCACGAGGCAAGCCTCGTTGTACTCGGTCCTGGGAGAGAATACATTAACTACCACAGATGTTGTCATTCTCTCTAATAATCTCATAATATTTTCCTGGTTATACTATGCTTAACTTTTGGTGAGAAGTATACTATACAGAATGACAAAACCAAGCCCCATCACTTTTTCTCAAATGAGCTTTGACAGTCAGAGATGATCATATTACACTCCAGGACTTAATCTTTAATGATTGAACCTGTATTAAGGACTCGCCTGTCTTAAGCAGTCATTTTTGTCCTTCTCATGGATGACCATGTACAATGCAATGAAAGACTTTCCATGCCAATGGCTGGCAAAAGGATCAGCTGTAAGCCAACCTAAAAGCTAAAAGACCCTACTATTTGAACATTAGAAAACTGTAAACTGTGGCTTAGCTCAGAATCATCAGCAAAAAGTTAACAACAATGCCATGAAAAGTTCTTAAACCTTTAAAAAGGGTATATTAAAAGCAGTCCCGACTAGGTTGTACGCACTCACTTATTTAACGATATTCGCATAGACAGCTCATTAATGAATAACACAGTATTGCAAGTTACTCAGGATATACGGCGTCTAAAAATGATAAAGTTCAAACAGGTTATAATCATAAGCTAAAGTCAGCATTTTTGCGAAATACACTTTTTTGTTTTCGTTAATCGCATTGTTGTGCCCTTACTCATTGCTCACGTCTGAACGGACTTTTCGGTCCGAACTTATGTCAGATACAAAAACGTAATACATGTATATCCTAAAGTATGTGATATACACAGAAATAAGAGTGTTTTGTGTTTAGCCTTTTGTACACTGTCACCTGTTCATTCAGGCTGGTCATCCAATAACAGTGAAACTTTCATTACAGCAGACCCAGAGTAGACAGTGCACAGAAGTAGGGCACAATAATGAAATTATAACTATTCAAATATGAGGTGCCATTTTACTATAAATCACCTTTATGGTGCGTCTTTGCATATGCAAAGGAGAGCTTATACTACTATATCCCCGGCGTCTAGTCCGAGATGCGTTAGCGTTAGCATCAACGTCCTTGTCGGCGTCTGTGATCAGGTCAACCAATGTTAAGAACTGCGTTTAATTCGATGTTCAACTCTGTATCTTACAAACTACAGCACCTATGATCATCATTCTTGGTACATATACACGCCCATATGACTGCAGCAGCTGTATCAAACAAGTGTATGTCCTTGACCTGTATGTCATGGTTGACTGACTGCTGTTTGGCAATGATTTTGTGGCAATGTTTTTAGATTTTAAGATACTTTTGAGACAAGAGAGTTAATACTTGGTTAAATAGCATATCCATCCATGCTGACTCCTGTGTTCTTGACCTTTATTCATGGTCCAGTGATTTTGCCTCATATTTCCAACACTGTTTGATGGATTAACATGATACCTGATGGAATGGATCAGTCTGACATTGCGAATAACCTCATACTATTTATATATCACTGTGACCTACATTCCATGGGTCATTGATTGTGAGAATCAGGCACCCATGAGGCGCGCTTTGTTGTCTTCGGTAAACTCTTGTTAAGATGTGATTTCTAATATGAGATCTCACATATTATTTTGTGAATCAGTAAATATTATGTGATATCACCAAATCGATTAAGTGATATAACAAAATCGATTTGTTTGATATTACAAAATCGATTAAGTGATATCACTAACAAGGAATGAATCAGTGATATCAAAAAATGAATTTTTTGATATCACAAAGTCCATTTAAGGATAAGACTTATTCGATTTTGTGATATCACTAATTCGATTCATTGATAAAAAAACTAGCGATATCAGATTTTGTGATACAAAAAATTCAAATAAATGATATCACAAAATAGCTGTGATTTAACGATATCACAAAATCGATTATGTGTGATATCACAAAATCGATTAAGTGATATCGCTTAATACGAATTAAAAATGATATCACAATTAAAATTTGGGATATCAAAAAGACTATTTAACGATATCACTAATTTGATTTTGCGATATAACTAATTCGATTAAGTGAACACAAAATTAGTGAAATTAGATTTTGTGATATCAAAAAATCGAATTAGTGATATCACAAAGTAGTTGCGATTTAGTGATATCAGAAAATCGATTTCGTGATATCGCTTTTTCTATTTGTGATGTCACTTATTCCATTTTTTATATCACTTAAACGCACATATTTTGTGATATCGCTAATTTCAGTTTGAGATATCGGGAAATTTATAGTAAAACGGAACAGCATATTCAAAGAGTGAACTAGAAGAACAATGGGATTAAATAGGAAGAATAACTGCTGTTTATATCAGCATTTAAACATAATGATGAGGAATGAATATGTGTTTCAATAATAATAATAATAATAATAATAATAATAATAAACAGAAATAATACAAATAAATAAATAAATAAATGCAAGTACATAATAAACTGAGCAGGCTGACCAGCACTATCACTGGGCACATATTAGATTTTTTACAATGTCTTTGTCAAATAATTAGAGTAAAGCCACATGTTGGAAATTCTACACCTATTCCACAGCAGTAACCAGCAGACTTGTCAGATATAGTACGGCAGGTATAGTCCTACACCTAAGGGTCGGAGAATTACTTCGCTCAAGCAACCAGTAAAATCTCATTTAAATGATTTATCTGACAGGTCTGCTGGTTACTGCAGTGTAATATGGTGTAGAATTTCCAGCATGTGTTTTTACTCTAATTATTAGACACATACATTATAAAAATGTAATGTGTGCCCAGTGAAAGTGCTGGTTAGCCTGTTCAAGTTATTATTTACATGCATTTATTTTTTTATTTGTATTTCTGTTATCTTTATTATTATTTTTGAAAGACATGTTCATTCCTCATCATTATGTTTAAATGCTGGTATAGAGCAGCTTTTTCCCTATTTAACCTATTGTTCTTTTAGTTCACTCTTTGAATATGGGGTACCGTTTTACTGTAAATTTCCTGGTATCACTAATTGAAATTAGTGATATCACAAAGTATGTGCGATTTAATTATATCACAAAATTGAATTAGTGATATCACAAAATCTATTTTCTGATATCACTAAATCACAATATTTTGTGATACCACTAATTCAAATTTCGATATATATCACAAAATCTGATATCACTTAAATTCGTAATCACTAACTTTCGCAAAATCGAATTAGTGATATCACTACATGGACTTAATGTTATCCCAAATTTCATTTTGTGATATCACTGTTTCATTCCTGTTTAATGATATCACTCAGTCTATTTTGTGATATCACTCAAAATCAATTTCATGATATCACTTAATCACAGCTACTTTGTGATATCACTGTTCTGAATTCTTGATATCACAAAATCTGATATCACTAGATTTTTGAACACTTAATTGAATTAGTGATGTCACAAAATCGAATTAGTGATGTAGTGATATCAAAAATTTCATTTTGTGATATCACTGATTCATTCCGATTTAGCGATATCACGGTAATCGATTTTGTGATATCACACAAAATAGATTTTGTGATATCACTTAATCGATTCGATGATATCACATAATAATTATTGATTCAAAAAGTAATAGGGAGCCCTGGTAGCTCAGTAGGTTAAGCACTGGCCTACTGATCTAGTGGTCCCGGGTATGAGCCCTGCTGGAGGCAGGAATATTTTAAAAATGTAAACGGGTTCCATTGCACACAGCCTTTCAGTATCACTCACTCGTCGTCCTGATATGACAGAAATACCGTTAAAAAGGACGTAAAATCGCAAGTCGTCCATCCATCTACCCATCCATTCATCCATCCATCCATCCATCCATCCATGCAACTCAAAATGATATGTGATGTTGCATATTAGAAATCATATCATAAAAAGGGGTTTCATAGTAAAACAGCACCTCATTATTTGAACAGTAGTGAGGCTCATTTTATAATTGTACGTACTTCTGTGCACTATCTAAACTGGGTTTACCGTATTGAAAGTATAACTATTATTTGAGAACTTTTTGATTGAGGTCAAACTGACACAAAATAGAAAATAAGAAGGTCATTATCCTGTATGTGAATGGTTGTGCGTGGGAGGGGGAGGGTCATTAACATTTTTTCGCCTATCTTTGGGGGTGGGGAGAGGGGATGGGGCTTGAAAAACATTTAGTTAAAAAGGGAGGGTCGTGAAAAATTTTGTGAATCATTTGTACCCGGTATTCCCTTCCCTTCCCACCCCCTCCACCCCCACCTGATAACAAATGACTTAATGTTTAATGTCCCTTACTGGGATGGAGTGCAATATTTTAAAGTTAACAGAGAGAGAGAGAGAGAGAGAGAGAGAGAGAGAGAGAGAGAGAGAGGTGGGGGGGAGAGAGAGAGAGAGAGAGAGAGAATTTTTTTTAACCTCTAGAAAAACAAGTTGCATCATTATCTGCTTCAGTCAAACAGTTTGGCAACTCTCAAAGTTTTGTTACGTAAATTAGTTGTATAAAACCCTTTTAATTAACTCGTTTCACTCTGACCGTCTGCTATTCTCAAGACTTATTCCAATTTCAGAACTGAAATATCAGCATTAGACCTGTGCCTATGATAACCAGCTGCCTAGATTATTAGGTATCAAATAGCTAAAGCAGAGATTTATGGACGTTGATGCTGACAGGGAAAATAAACATTACTGTTACTCTTGATAGGGCTGAAAAATAGAAATTTCTGATTCTAGACCCTTAGGTGTACGAGTAGGTAGAGAGAAGGTGCTACTGGTATGGTTCTGCAAACATCTTTAGTCATATATCAGATTAATAGTTAGAATCTCTAGTTTACAAATCTGGCTGATGACACCTCTGGCTCTGAGTACTAAGCGAGTTATCTCCTCTTGAATTAGACCCCATTTAATTGGGTAAAATGATACCTAAATGGAAAAGAGGAAAACTCATTTATGAGATGGTACTTTGAGCCATTTTATTTGTTTTCGATTTGTAGCATATTTACCGTACATACGGTACTAATTATTTATTTCAGTTTTCATTCTACGGCGTTATGATATCGCGTGTACGTTGAAATTTGTCTTAAAAATAACTTTTTAAATTCAAGGTTTACAATTTTTTAATGTTGAGTCCGTCAATCAAGATTTTAGAACAATATTTGCAACAGAATAGCAAATATAGAGCCTTTTCTTTAAGTATAGATTATCAGATTTCAAGATTTAATAACAGAGACAAAGACACTCTGAGAATTATAAGTAAATACCCCACCCATCTAAATATGCAATGCAAAATTAGAAATCTTTTAGGCTGTTGCGGTTCAAAAAAGTAAGGTTAGGTCACATTGTAACATAATGTACGTGATATTATCGGGCTGCACGTCTGTGCTAGTGCAAGTAAAATTACTTCTGGCAATCCTTCATGCTTCAGAGAGCAAGGATGAAATTACTTATAACATTATTATACAGACAGTACTTCTATAAACTTGCATACACACGGACATGCTCACATTGTTTTATCACATATCATTTTTGCAACACTTCTGACTAGTAAAAAAGTAGTGGAAATGCAAAATACATCTCCAGATGATGTAAATAAATGATTGTTTAGCTTATAGCTTATTCACTTGTTATTTACATTTTAAGTGACCATACTATGTGTAACACTTTAATATTTTGTCATTCTTTCTTGCAAGCGCTATCATCTTCATTGTTGTTTTGATGAAGTACTTGCATAAATTTGCCATCTTATAGATTCAAGAAATTGCAAAATAGATGGATGACGAGAGTTTACGTTAGTTTAACAGTACTTCAGTCGTATCAGGACGGTGGATAGTTGATAATGAAAGGCTGTGTGCAATTGAACCCCGTTTACGAATGAAAAGAATCCCTCCTCCAGCGGGTATCGAATCTGGGACCGCTAGATCTGCAGGCAAGCGCTCAACCCACTACTCAAGAAATTGCAAAAGAAGAGTTTGTCTTAAAAAAATAAAAACACTCACTAAAATGCTAAAAGCTTTTATCGTAGTTACACAAGCCGCTACATAGATGCAGGCCAGACCAGGAGGATGTTGCCCTGCCACCCGGAAAAATTGCGTAGCACTTATTTTTCTAAGTGTCCTATGTATGCAGAATATTGCATTTCTCTCGCTGCCTACTAAGCTGGACGTTTGAGAGTTTCAGACTTTTAAATACAGAAAATTCTATAAACATTTCTACTTTTTAAATAAAAGTGAAAGTCAGTAATCTATCTTTAAATCGATATAAATTAAGTGTTTTTTTTTTGTTAAGTGATGAAGAAACTTTTTTATTTTTATGTTTACTTATTCTACAGTTTATAAGGCTGTACAAAACAAAATTAAAATCGATAAATTGCATCATTATTAGCATATTATTATGTTTAGAAATTATATAGGGACACGCTTTATAATGAGAAAAAGTTTGCATCATTAGAGTTTGTAGTTTTAATACCATACAGAAATTGTTTAACACGTTTAATACAAATTTTAATGCAATATTCAAAAGATTATAATGATTTGAAATCGCGCCTATATATATATGTTGATATTCATAGATTTCTCAATGCATGAAACATAAAGAATATTTATTATCCTGCAGAATGCATACTGATCACAGTAATGTAATAAACGTAAATAGTAACACAGCTTATGAGAATGTGATTTATGTTATCATAAAACAACATTTACAGCACAAACAACGATAACTTACAGAGTTGGAAAAACTTCATACTTTTCAAACTTAGCGTTTATAGTTCTAGCACAGCTTTTATTAAGAAAAAGTTGGTGTGATTTATCTTGTGTAGTCTACGATACAGAAACTTTTCAGAGTTATTACATGAATTCTAATGCAGTTTTGTAGTCACCTGAAAGTATATTTTACTAAAATATTAGAGCAACATGGCGATTTTGAGCGAAAACCGTTTACTGAAAAGTTGAATTTCCTTCCAGGTGAATCAGATGATCACACACTCAGGCAACTAGCAAAATTTTGTTACTTTATCCGCAATAGGCGTAGAAATATGATATATAAATAGGTTTTATCCAGTTTGTGAAATTTGGTCTGAAGGATGTTGGTTGGTTAAGTATCTGACTTTGTCTAGGGCAGCTGGCGGGGTCGGGTAACACTGTATGGTTACACAAGTCTGCCAGATGTATCGGGTAACGCTCGATGATCCATGACGAAACAGACTGTCATCACGTATGCATAATTAATGCAGAACCCGCTGTATGGTAGCAGGACTCTTAGCACAGTAACATAGTGGGTTTGGCTTTACCGGATATTCCAGTTGCTCGTTTCTATTTTGCCGTCACATTTCGGTCACATTTCCTACACGTACCTCCAGCTCTTGGTACCCCTGTCCGCGAAGCCTCTGATACATATGTGTTTTGCCTTTACCTACTGTGTTGCTGAGTTCTTTTGATATGTATGTATGTATTCTGGAACTTTTAACAGTCTCTCATAGCTCTGTAAAGAGCCGCTCTTAACTCATTATATATATTTTTTTATATTTGTAAGCTGTAATGAGAGGTGAGACTTTAATAAAATATTTGATTTGATTTGAATTGAATTGAATGGAAATGCTATTGACACATATAAAGGAATAATGAGCAAAAAAAACCCACATCAAACAGAAGACAGACTACAGATTTACGTAGTTTTACTCAGATTTATGTAGTTTGCTCATTAAAGCTGAGATTACTCAGATTTCTGTAGTTTGCTCACCAAAGCTGTGTATGAGCCCTAGATTTTATTCACTGTTGTTGCATTTATAGAATAAAAAATAGTATTATTTGTTAATCATACAACCTAAATGTATTTGATTACATGTATATTTTTTCTCTAGCCTTTTTTTTAAACGTAAACAAAACTAGAGATAATGACAAGATTATGACAACAACACTTTTAAAATGTGGTTCACGCATAAAATATTTGTGAGCATGTGTGTTACTTTTCTTGTTTCTACTTGTAATATTAAAATCTATGAACTATCTGACAACAGTATAAAGTAACTGACGTGCCTTTGACTCGAAATGGCATTGGTGTAAGTCAGATCTCAAACTTAACAATAACACATTCTATATGTATCAGTCTTACAATATTTGATGGAATATACGTTTGTTGTACTGTTATCCAGGATATCGCTTAAACCGAAAAATATGTCTGTTAACCCAGAACGAGTTTTCGGTTAACCTGGAAAAATTAAATCAAGACATATCCGTCTGTTAACTCAGAAAGACAAAAAAAAAACAAAAAAAACAACAAACCCCCCCCCCCAAAAAAAACAACAACAAACAAAAAAACAAAAAAACAATATGAACATGACCGCGTGTTTATCATGATGGACAAAAGGGCCTTTCATATTTCACACAGACGCAAGACGATTACGCGACGCGTAATCAGAATATGTTATTGATGACACGTGAAGAGACAGTCTAATGCCCTATGTAAGCCTTATATAGCGCAATGTCATATTGAAACGTCAGTTCTTATCGGCTGACATTTTATTTCTGTATGCAGAAAGCGTTTCCAATGGGGGCAAAGTAGGAAACTTAGAAAGATGAAAATTTGAAAAGGTACATTATAATAGGGATAGTCATCTAGGAAGGTAAATTGTCGTTTATTTGGTTGCAGATTGCGTTTTACGCTCCGCTGACAAAATTTCCGACCATAAAACAGACGATACCGACAATTTACCCTCCCCCCCCCCCCACCCCAAATGACATTTTAGAATACAGTTACCCCCGTATTCAACCGAATCTCAAGAATTTTATATTTTAATGAGGCTTTCATCGTGCGGTGTAAATAGCAGGATGAAAGATATATGGCCTTAATTTGGTTTGAACAATACTTATTTCAGAATACGTTGCATGCATATAATAAATACATTCTAACTTGCTTGATAAGGACTGGAAAATAAGCTTTATAAAGCTTAGAGCCATGTTTTCCTAATTTATCCGTTTGTCGTCGCGTTATCGCATTTTATATATTTCATTGCGGTATTCAATAGCTAGATGGATGACGGCTGCTGCACGGCCGTCTTGCGGCCGCCGTACGAAATATTGTTTATTTTTCCTTCTTTTAAGCTGCAAAATCGTGCGACCCGTGAGACAGACGTACGAACATCGTGCGACTGCCTTACGATCTCTAAGACCACGGTGGACCCGCCCAGATACACTGCGAATTTGTCTGCGATCTGTCTACGGCACCCATGGCCTCCAAAGTCTTACGAACAAAAAATCGCACGGCTGATGTGAAACAGGCATTATAAGCTTTTGTTGGAAGAGTCAGCCTGCATAAGTGTTCGTAGAAGTTTTGTCAGTGATGGAGCTTGTACCTCCAGTTCTTGGATATCGTGCAGTAGTGTGTGGTTGTGCTTCGGTAACCCTTGGAGTAGTCTGAACTTGTATCACTGTCACATTGGGAGATACTGAACAGAACACTTTTAATTTGTGTCACGGGCCATCCTGGCGCTGCTCATCCAGAAGAGGACGAGCGAAGCGTTGGTGGGTCAAAACCTGGATCTGTTTCGCTTGGGGCATGCTTCTTCTCTGGAGTCTAGACTATGAGTACCGATCTACTTTCATTGGGGACGCAAACGACGCAACAATCGTAGGACTGTCGTGCGGCTGTCGTGCGATTTGCGCGATTGTCAAAGTACGATTTGCAACATTCTTGCGATAGCATTCTGTCAGGACGCACGACTGTCGCAAGACAAACGCAAGAAATGATTGACAGCAGCCCCGCCTGCAAACTTGCGAACTCCTACAAAAGTCAGTTTGCGATGTTGCGACGACCTTGCGACGTCTAAAATTCGTACGACGATCTAACGGCTGCCGCACGAAACCCAGTGATTTTTGGCAGAAATGTGATCGCAGAGGGCCGTACTGCTGCCGTTACGCTGATGTTGAAAGGTAGTGTGCAATGGAGCCCCGTTTACGATTGAAAAATCCCTATCTACAGCGGGGCTCGAACCTAAGGCCGTTAGATCAGCAGGCCAGCGCCTAATCTACTGAGCTACCGAGGTTTCTTGTGTATTCACACTGCATACCTAACAAAAGCGGAAATTAAAAGGTAGAGAGTGGTGATATATGTGACATTATAACTGATAAGCGTTTCAGCTTTTCACTTAGTTTATATTATAAAATCAGTTCGATTGCACTGGGAATAGTCTAATCTGAGACACTGCAGATCATTGGTGGTTATTTTAAACAAAACAAACTAAGCAAAAACTTTAAGCTCTCTAGAGCTACGCAGCAGAAAACACATCGGTGTCTTCGTTTTCCTCCAAAATGTCATAGAATTGTCCTGATAGAGCAATTTATAATACTGCCATTGTTTAATTTTTAAGTATTTTAAAAGTTTTATTAGCAGGAAACATGTCGCCAAATGGTAATTAAATGCCAAAGCTATTTACTTTCATTTCGAACAATCACTAACCGCTACCAACATAAAACCAACCCAATACATTTGAGTCAAGTATAAATGGGCTTAGATTGTGCCTTGAGCTTTTTGCACCACCCGACAGAAGCTGGCGGTTGACTTTCTAAATTTGCAATACAAAAGCACTCATTCGTCCCAGACAGTTTGCAGAGCTGCCATTTTTGTGAAGTGACATACTGTTTGCAAAAATGCCAATAGCCTTCACTGTTCACCATTTAGATTTGCCAGGATTAGTAGATGGTACATACGACAAGAAAACTTTTGAAGGCTGAGTCTTCCCTGTTCTCACTTGCCGCAAAGTACCGTCTCACGAGACGCTAATCAAATACAGTCAAGCTGCGTACATGTGCCATATAACTGGTAAAACTGACAATAGATATCAGCCTATGCATCAGAGCTGTCTGATCTTTATTTGTTGTCCCTGCAACTCTGGCTGCGGAGCTGTCAGATATTATCCGGGAGATCAGGTAGCTAATAAATTTTGCTACCTGGGAGGATAATGTGAGGTCTTCAATACGGTAATACTAAGGATTTGAACCATATCTTAGGATCAACTGCTTTGGTCATCTCCGTGGAGGAATAGATGACTTGCAATTTTACGTCCTTTTCAACAGTCCTTCAGTCATATCTGGACGATGGAAGGGTGATAATGAACGTCTGTGTGCAATGGAAGCACGTTTACTCCCAGCAGGCACATGACGTAAAATGACGTCGTACTGACGTCGATGCGACGTAATGGCGTCATATCAACGTCAGTGCGACGTCATTTTGACGTCATGTGCCCGCTGGGCTGTTGGAAAGATTTCCGTGAACGGGAATAGGGATCAGCATGCCAGCGCCTAGCCCGCTGAGCCACAGGTGTTCTTCACCTCCGTGGAAGTATCACAGATTTAGATTTTAGATTAGGACTGTAGTGTCTTATAAGCCGAACTCGGCTGGATATCAATATGTTTTAAGTTTTAAAATAAATTATGTAAAATATGTATATATTGATATATGACACTTTAATAAATAAATTACTTACTTACTTACTTACTAGTATCACTCTGGGCATCCGTAAGGGCTCGGACCTCGCTCGGGTCAAATGTGAAAAAGTCAAGTTCCGCTTCTGGGTGCTCGGGGATCTCCCATTTAAACACCGTCATTTGACTGACTCGGCTAAGAATTCTACGATTCTTCAAGAATTCTTTGCTTTAGAAATAAGATACTCTATATGTATCAAGGTTTTGTGCATTATGGAATATTAAGAGGACATTTAACTTTTGTATTCCGGATGTATCTGTCAATACCATTTTCTAACACGGCTCCGATTTGGATTAAGTAAATATAGCAAAATATGACGCGCTATTTAGATATGAGTAGGGCGAGAAAAGATAAAGCCAAGCTACATGTTCTTCGCGATCTTCGATCCTCATGTGCGGGAGGGAGGGGAGGGGGGCATTTTACTTGTTTTTTTTTTCTATTTTATTCGTTTACAAATGATTTGTACACTAAAAGTTATGTGTATAGTTTGCTTGTGGAAAGGGCTAGAGCAATGACAAAGAATTTCTAAAAATAGCCAGTGTGACCTTGACCTTAGACCTCCAGTGCTGAAACGCCAATTTATGCCAGATATTGTCATACTTAATATTTGTGTAAAGTTATATAAAAATCGGTCCAAAAATAAAAGCGCCAGAGTGATGACAAAGTTTTTCAAAAAATAACAACTGTGACCTTGGCCTTAGATCTACAGTGCTAAAATTCCAACTTATTCCAGATATTGTCGTACTTATCATTTGTTTGAAGTTATATCAAAATCGGTGTATGAATAAAAAGAGTAATGATTAAGTTTTTCTAAAAAAGACAACTGTGACATGACCTTGAAACTACCAACCGAAAAAGCAAGCTAGTTCGAGGTATTGTCATTACCAATATACCTGTGATGTTATATCAAATTCTGTTGATGAATGAGGTTGCTAGAGCGATGAAAGTATATGAGCTTACATATTTGAAATATGGTCAAACTATGTATGTCATGTAAGGGGACATAATTCTGCAATAATGAGCTGAATCAAAGTCCTGTTTCCGTCACGCAAATGTTAAATGCATGTCTGAATTGTGTTGCAAGTTTCAAATTCCTGCATTAAATACCGTAGGAGGAATTGCAGAGACAAGAACAGTACTACAGAGTGTGAAATATGGTCAAAATATGTATGTCATTAAAGGAGACATAATTCTGCAATTATGACCTGGATCAAAGTTCCGTTTCCTTTACGCACATGTTCAATGCATGTTTGAAAAGTGTTGAGCGTTTCAAATCTCTGCATCAAATACTTAGGGAGGAGGTGCGGAGACAGAACAGTTCTACAAATAGTGACGGACAGACGCACGCACATACGTACGGACATGGGCAAAACTATATTCCGCTCCCCACCTCGGGGGAATACGTCTGTTTTAGAGTGCCAAATGCTTGTACGTTTCTGATTACGCTCTTACAGGAGCACAAGGACCAAAATCATAGAAATTTTAAATATTTGCTGCATGTTTTACGATAAAATTTATCACTTATTTATGTTTATAAAAGTTATACGCCCTAATACAGTTCTAATAGCGAGCACTCGCTTGCAGGCGTGTAGCACCTGCAATTTAAAGCCCCGAAGAAGCTTTGAAAGAGCGGGAGCTCTATTTTTTTACCTACAAAATACATTACTTTCAATGAAATTTCTTTCGTTTCGACACCAACTTCCGATTCCGTATTATCCAAATTGGACTGGTTTGAACAGAAATCCACACAATAATATTGTAAGAAATAGAGACCGTAGAATCTTCCTGTCGCTACGTTACGTAATGACGTCAAACGTTCCGTTTGAGAACTAGAAAATGTGCTTATGAAACACTATGCCCCCAACCATATGTTTGCCTCTAAAGCAGGCTTATCCCATAAAGTTTGTACCTTTGTACCACAGGCTACAATGCACTAAGTCGAAAAAGGGGTTTAAATCGGTCATAAATTTACGATTTTTTTTCAAAAGTTAATCAGGTCATCTACACCTTGGGCAATATCTTCCTGCAAAAGATCATGATCCTAGTGTCGGGGGCTCACGAGATATTTTGATTACATGGCTTACAATGCACTAAGTTGAAAAAAGGGGCATGACTGTCAAACTTCGCGATTTTTTTCAAAAGTTAATCAGGTCATCTACACCTTTGGCAGTGTCATCATGCAAAAAAGCCATGGTCATAGCATCAGGGGTTCTTACAATGCACAAAGTTGGAAAAGGGGCATAACTTGGTCAAACTTCACGATTTTTTTCAAAAGTTAATCAGGCCCAGAGGTTATAAAGCTTGAGCACATTCTCAAACTCAAAATAAAGCGCACTGAATGGCTGCTTCCGAGCACACTCGGAAGCAGCCAATCAGTGTGCTTTATTATGAGTTTGAGATTATTCTCAAGTTTTATAACCTCCTATCCAGGTCAAAAAGCCATGATCCTAGCATCAGAAGTTCTTGAGATATTTTGTTCACAAGGTTCCACAGGCTAAGTCGAAAAAGGGGAATAACTCTGGAAAAACATGACAGGCGGGAAAAAGAAAATAAACACGTGTTTGCTTATTTTCCATACTTATCTTGTGTATAAAATTTCAAGATCTTAGATATAGATAGATAGATAGATAGATAGATAGATAGATAGCTATATGAAATGATAGATAGACACATATATACCTTTACTCTTTTGGTTTTCGACTTAATATACATATTTTACATACTTATAAAGGAAGATATAGGATAGTAATAAATCATGTTTTGCGACAGATAGCTAGATAGATAGATAGATGAAAGCATAGACAGATAAATATATACTCCTTCAGTTTTTCGACTTAATATACATATTTTTGCATAATGGAAGATATAGGATAGTAATAACATCAATAGAATCTACTATAGATAGATAGGTAGATAGATAGATAGATAGATAGATTGATGGAAAGATGGAATGAAAAATAGACAAACATATACTATTTTGGTTTTCGACCTAATATACATATTTTTCGCATAAATGAAAAAATAGGATTGTAATAAGACAAACATAATGTGCGATAGATAGATGGATAAATAGATAGATAGATAGATAGATAGATAGATAGATAGATAGATAGATAGATATATAGATAGATAGATAGATAGATAGATGGGTAGATAGACAGATAGACAGACAAATATATACTCTATTCGTTTTCGACTTAATATAAAAAAATTTCTTTAAAAGGGAAGATATAGGATAGTAATAAAAACATGATTTGCAATAGATAGATAGATTGAAAGGTAAATAGATAGGTAGATAGATAGATAGATAGATAGATAGATAGATAGATAGATAGATATATACTCTTTTGGTCTTCGACTTAATATACATATTTTTCTAAAAAGGGAAGATATAGGATAGTAATAAAAACTTGATTTGCAATAGATAGATAGATAGATAGATAGATAGATACATAGATAGATAGATAGATAGATAGATAGATCCAGACAAAGAGATTGATAGACCGACATATAAAAGATAGATTATGTTTTGTATTTCGACTAAATACACATGTTTTAATTATGAAATAAATACAAGATCGGTAGATAGATAGATAGATTCGACTTAATAAACAGGTTTTTCTAATAAGAGAAGATATAGGATAGTAATAAAAACATGATTTGCGATAGATAGATAGATAGATAAATCAATAGATAGATAGATAGATAGATAGATAGATAGATAGATATATAGATAGATAGAAATATAGATAGATAAGAAGATATATAGATAGATAGATTGATAGATAGATAGATTGATAGATAGATATATAAATAGATAAGCCCAAACAAAGAGATTGATCGACCGACACATAAAATATAGATTCTGTTTTGGATTTCGACGTAATACATATTAATTTCTTTATAAAATAAATACAAGATCGATTGATAGATAGATAGATAGATAGATAGATAGATAGATAGATAGATAGATCCAGACAAAGAGATTAATAGACCGACATATTAAAGATAGGTTCTGTTTTGGATTTCGACTTTATAGACATTATTTTCATTAAGAAGTAGATACAAAGTCGATAGATAGATAGATAGATAGATAGATAGATAGATAGATAGATAGATAGGATAGATGTATAGATATATAAGAAGATAGATAGATAGATAGATAGATAGATAGATAGATAGATAGATAGATAGATAAGGAGAATGATAGACCGACATATGAAAGATAGATTATGTTTTGGATTTCGACTTAATACATATTATTTTTATTATGAAATAAATACAAGATCTGAAGACAGAAAGATAGAAAGATAGATAGATAGGTACACTAAAGATAGATAGATAGATAGATAGATAGATACTCTTTTGGTTTTCGACTTAATATACATATTTTACTTATAAAGGAAGATATAGGATAATAATAAAAACATGATTTGCGATAGATAGATAGATAGATAGATAGATAGATAGATAGATAAACTGACATATGAAAGAGATTTAACTTAATATACATATTTTACTTATAACGTGAGATATAGGATAGTAATAAAACATGATTTGCGATAGATAGATACGTGGGGTGATCATTAAATAATGGAAACACATTTGTAGATTAGTTCATTATCTACAGAAATGAGTAACTTTCATGTAACACCAACGAGTGTCTTTAGAGGTTTCGAATCCATGTTTGAAATTGAAATTTTAACGTGTTACCATAGCGATATATTACGTCACGTGCATGCGGGGTAACGCGTGTGATTTTTTTCGACGTCATTTTGGTAAAGAGGTGCTTGTATTATGCTTATTATGTGCGATATGTAAGAAGAAATTGAAATCTTAGGTACGCCTTCCGTTAAAACCAGGTTATGACTTTTGAAACACACATATGATGATTGTTTATGAAAACGCTCTAAAATCTGGCATGAATTATAGCTAAAGCAGGGGTTGAAATAATTGATTTTTAGAGAGTTTGACATCTTATTCCGTGATTTCCAGTATTATGCTAAAGTAAACTGATCGATTATCAAGTACAGGATAATGTTGGTACTTTATGCTATACAAATCTCCCAAGACTCTGCTTGTTAAAGTGCAATGACGTCACTTTTCTGGTTCCTCCGGCTTGAACTCAGCGAATAACGTCAAATTTTGCTCGATCAAAAGTGTTTCACGCTCTGTATTTCTGCCAGGTTCGAGAGAAAGTCATGAATAACAACATATTTCTTTTTGTATCTGAGACTTGCATCAAGCCATCACACCATCACAAACTTTTATCCATTCTTTGTTACTAATCAGTAGCAAATATACATGAAAATATGCAAAAATTTAGAGACTAGACCCTTATAAGTTTAAGGAATCGTTGCCATGGCAACGATATTCCTATGCAGTAATTTAAGACTTAATTATATGTCATATGCTTGCATCTTAGGTATATATACCTGGAATACTGTTTTGACACATATCTAATGAAATAAATCCTAGTTTCCATTACTTATAGATCACCCCTCGTAGATAGATAGACAGATAGATAGATAACTTGATAGATAGATAGATAGATAGATAGATAGATAGATAGATAGATAGACATATGAAAGAGAGTCTGTTTTTGATCTCGACTTAATACACATGAATTTCATAGAGATAGATAGATAGATAGATAGATCTCAAGTATCCGTCGATTGAACATAACAAAGTCCAATTCAATAAGGATGTTCACTAATGCATAACGATAATGTCCTATACCGGATTTTCACGTGGCGCACGATGCTAAATGTGTTTCACCGTGTGTATACTCGCATCTTCATCAACAACTATCCATCAACTTTATTCCATCACAAAAATCCCAATTTATGAGTCGTATGAGTATAAAGTAGAGGGGTCGGGCTGCGGGCTCAGCCGAAAACAAGGCCTCGTTGAGACTGGCTCGTAATTTATCAGAAATTTTGGCAAGTTTTGATTGTGCCCAAACTTTACATCTCAAAATGTCGGTTATTCTTTTTTTTTGCACTCGTCGGACGAGGGTTTTCGACCTAATACTGTGTACTACACATGTCATAAAAAGTCCACCATACTTGGACGCGATGATGCAAAACTGTTGCATTAGAAAGTCGAAAGTGTCGCCTCAAATGTACAGTAGACGTCTTATGGGTGATGCTTGTTTCAATAATATTGTGGACAAAAATATTTAATCTCCATAAAGCATTTTTTGTGTTCTTTTATGCCATATGGGCTTCCATAGGAACACCGTGAATTGCCTGAAAATTGCTACTTCATGAAAATACTCGAGACTGTTCAACAATGTCAATTATAGCACCATAAAGTTTCAGCAATGCTGTGGACACAATCATGTAATCTCCATACAGCATTCTTGTGTTCTTTCAGGCCATATGGGTTTCCATAGGAACAACGTGGATTGCCTGAAAATTGCTTCTTCAGTAAAAGCAAAACAAGAGACTGTTCAATAATGTCCATTTATAGCACGATATTTTCCATATTAGGTCTCCGGAATATGTGATATTAAGCGATGCATTTGAATTTCAGCGTTTGTGTGAAAATACAATGTGATATGGTGCCTTTATGCAGTCTATCAATTGAGCATGTTAATGTTGATTTATGATAATGAAATTTTGACATACTTCTAGAATTGATTTGTACATATTTAGTGCAAATTATAGCAATGCACATTATACATAATATGCTGAGATATTTCAGAAAATATCGAGTGGCGGTTTAGAAGTTTCGTTCAGTGTAGATAGATGGATAGATGAAAGCATAGACAGACAAATATATACTCCTTTGGTGTTTCGACTTAATAAACATATTTTAGCATAAAGACAGATTCTACTATAGATAGATAGATAGATAGATACATACATACATAGATAGATAGATAGACAAACATATACTTTTTTGGTTTTCGACTTAATATACATATTTTTCGCAGAAAAAGAAAATATAGGATTGTAATAAGGCAGGCATATATATGTCCGCCCCAGCCAGGGCTCGAACCAAACAATTACCTTGGCGTAAAATTATAGGTCAATGTCATTTCAAGATCATCATTGTACCAAACTATGATGGCTGAGTGGCAGTGAGTGCTCATTTCTACAAATTCAAGGTCATCGGCCTTGCGATTCCAGAGAAGAAGAGATTTGAAGCAGTTTCACTATATATGGGCACAGCGGCCATCTTGGTCATGTGACCTTGAACTTGTGAACCTACTTTGGTTTGCCCTGGTCATAGAGGCTCCACATTAAATTTGAACAAAATCGGTCCTGTGGTTTCTGAGATGTTTGAGAATGTCAACAAACAGATACATGAACGCTGGATGGACTCCCTAATATTATAAGTTCAACTTCTGAGCCTTCGGCTCAGGTGAGCTAAACCAGAGGACCAATGGTCCTGTAAACGCTCACTTGATATCTCGGCCTAGGGTATCTATATGATGTTCGTAAAAAGGTCAAGGGAACCTCCTATACTTCATTTACTTATTTTTTTAAGTGTATTAACCAATATCCCGGTCACAGGCTGCAATAATTTAAAAAAAAAAAAAAAAACAAAACAAAAAAAAAACATTACTGTCACATTTGTCTATATAAAAATCCTAAGTTGCAAAATTTGACCTTGCAACCCAGGGTCATAATTTGAACAAACTATGATTGGCCGGAGTCACTGATGCTACATTAAAATCGTTCCACTGGTCCTGAGAAGAAGCTTTTCCAGAGGATTTTTACCATATATGGGGATGGTGGCATCTTGGTCTTGTGACCAGCATCATATTAATGAATTTTCAGTTTTATCTACCTTAAAACTTGCATACAAAATTTGGATAAAATGGCTCGGTGGTTTCTGAGAATAGAAAGCTTTAATTTTGGTATGTAAATGAACTCGGGCCAAGGTCGAGAAATGACCTTGACCTTGAATACTTTTATTCATTTCCTCGATTAGATATCTGCATCTACCATCTTTCAGGTCACAGGCTTCAATAGTTTTTGAAATATCCACTGTTTTCAAATTGTCCCATAGAAAAGCCTAAGTCACAAAACTTGATGGTCAACGTCAGCCAAGGGCCATAATTTGAACAAACCTTACTGGGCAGGAGTCCCCGATGCTTCATGCCAAGTTTCGTGGAAATCGGCCCATTTGTACAGAAGATTTTAAAGGATTTTTGCCATGTATGGGCATGCCAGCCGTCTTGGTCATGTGACCAGCACTATATTGATAAATTATCATAGTTGTCTGCATCTACCAACTTTCAGGTCACAGACTGCAATAGTTTCTGAAAAGTTCGCTGTTTTCACTTATTCATATAGAAAAGCAAAAATACCAAAAAGTACCAAAATTCGACCTTACCCTAAAATAGGTCAATGTCAACACAGGGTCATCAATTGAGAAAAACTATGATGGGCTGGAATTATCAGTGCTACATTCGTGGAAATCGGTCAACCGGTTCCGGAAAAGAAGAGTTTTTAAGCATTTTAAAAATATATGGGCGTGGTGGCTATCTTGGTCATGTAACCCAGATGCCGAGAACAAACTCCCGATACCCATGGAGGCTCCACACAAAATTTGGCTTTGATTGGCCAAGAGTTTTCGGAGAAGATGTTTGAGCAATGTGAATGACGGACAACAGAAGGAAGACGGACGCCAGAGCATGGGTATACTATAAGCTTACCTATTAGCCTTCGGTTCCTATGAGCATTCGGCTCAGGTAAGCAATCAAAACCCTTTTATATGAGTATGTGCACATGTCTTCTTTTTTCTATGCGCAGTAGTCAGTTTTCGGATTAAACAAAGCAATGTTTATTCAGAGTTGTCAAATTATATCTGCTATCATTGTCATACATAAAAGGATTGAATTTGTGAGACAATTTGGTGAATATTTATACATGTTAAGTGTGTGGTAAATGTGTTTTATATTTTTATACTTAATTTTCATTTCTTTTTTTATAGATGTGTATGTCTGAGCCACTGCAGTGGCTGAGGGCGAGTTTGGGTACCCGTAAAATTGGTTTTAACCCCCCACCAATTTATATTACTGACCGTCGCAAGGCGGTACTTCTGTTGTGGGTCTCGATGTTCCTCGTTTTTTGGTGTCAGTTTCTGTACTGTTCTTTCTTCTGTGTGTTAAGATAGTATTTAATTAAGATTAGGTAACTGATTGGCCATCTTTTTGGAAAGAGCTGCCTCTAGGTTGACCGTATGGTTTCATTGTATTATGTCTATTTGTAGTCTTTGGTTTTTCCCATTTCGGATTCAAGGGTGGGTATTTGAATTTGATTGCCCCATCTACAAATCATTGCTAACATTTGACTTTTGGCAAATATCCAGATCAGGGAATAATAGAACTAATGGTTTAATTAGTTCGACAATGGTCATGTGGAGCTCCAAATGTACCTACTTGCATAAGAAATGAGTGATGCGAATGATAAAAAAAGTCTTAGATTCCCAATGTTATCTTGTTAATAAGATGCATAGTTAATAAGATACAGAGAATTACTTGTTACCATATTTTCAATTGAAAAACTCTAGTAACTTGCTCTGGCAATGATGTGGGTCATCATCTATTCTGCAATACTCAGCTTCTAGTTGGTCCTAACAAATTTAATAAACAGAAAATTACCACGAGGAGCTCTGTAATTAAAGATGAAAGCCATGATTCCCAAAGTGAATTTTCAAATAAATTCTGTTCAGCCTCTTTACCGTACCTGGTTATCCTGAATTGCTGAGTCATCTGCCATATTCGAAACACTTCTCTGGCCGGCAAAGGCTCTGTCTGAAAACGTATACAACTCAAAAGTTATTAAACGGTAAATGAACCAGAGGACCGATGTTCCTATAACGCTCTTCTGAGACGTTTGTCACGCGATCTTGATTTCATAGGAAATGTTTCACATCCCTATTTCTTAAGGTTAAATGACTTGACAGAAGTAAATAATGAACTTGACTTAGGGACGAGTCATTTATTATCAGGTGGTGGTGAGGGGTGGGGGGTGGGGGGGGGTGGGGGGGGGTCGGGTACATTTTCATTCGAGTCCCCAAATTTTTTCCGACCCCCCCACCCCCCAGTCTCACCAGAATTTTTTTCCGACCCCCAGATAGGTGACAAAAAAGTTTATGACTCCCCACTATCCCAACACCCCAGCTACCCTTCGCCCACATACTGTATTACCTTTTTTAAGTCAGACTGCCCTTAATCCAACGTGTATGAAACACAAATAACATTTTCTTACTTTGACAGGTTGATAAATCATGCAGGTTAATGGTCTTTAAATTTTGTCAGCATATTTTGATATTTTGCACTTTTCTTCCTACATATGGCCATCCAGAGATCTGTTGTTGAATGTTCAATAAAACTGCTAATAATAGTTATGGAGGGGGGTCTGGGGGCGCAGCCCCCAGAAGCCACAATAGCTTTGCTCATGACAAGGCAACTGGAGAGCTGATATCACAAATGCATGCATTAAATTTAATCCAGAACAAAATCATCAGCTCAACATGATTTTATAGACAATTGCATACTGTCTTACTAGCAAATTTATGAAAAATATCTTTTTCGGATATGAAGTGCCAAAGTTCTGTGTGTCATTTCTATAAATGTCTCTAAGCTTGAGTTTAAGTTTACAAGGATGTAAGTAATGTGGGGGTCTGAGGGGCTTTGCCCCCCAGAAGCTGGGAGATTTAAAAAAAAAAGAAGACTGATGGAAGAATTCTGACCCCCTCCCCCCAATATGCTGAATAAAATATATGACCCCCCCTGCTCCATGGCTTTTTTATTTCCGACCCCCCCCCAGTACATCCAAAAAAATTCCTAAATGTACCCCCCCCCCACCTGGCAATAAATGACTCGTCCCTTAAATTCTTATATTAAATAAAAAAAATATTCAATTACGGATTGGAATCACAATTTTGAGGTTATCTGATGTACATTAAACTCAGATAAATATTTCTAAATACACAATTCAACCTCAAACGTTTTACGTCATTTTTTATATTTATATTTTATACTATCAATCAAATATGAATTCTTTTCCCCCTAAAACTCCTGGTTTTCCAGATATTAAGAAATGGCTGAAATTATTGCATAGAAAACCGTGTCATACGCTATTAACAGCCATGTATTGACGGAGCAAACCCCATGTATTAACAATGCGATTAACGCGGTGTTAATACATGGATACGAGACTTTGCATGTAAGATTCCGGGGCTATCACAAAAGGTGATGTCATCACATAAAACCCACACTGTAGCAAACGTTATTTTTTGACGCCACTGTGACGTCTAACAAACAGACGAACGGACAAGCCGAAACCAATATAAACCTTGTATTTAGACACTCAGGACTACATCAACAATAACAGTTCTACTGGAGAAGAGGTGTGCCTATCTGAAGGCAAAATTAATACCCCACGCATATGTGTTTCATCTAAAAACCATATAATTTTATACAAAAATCTGGTTATCTTTCTTTTAAGACTTAGAGAGAATGAAAAACACAAAAATTCCTGAATTTTTGTTCCACAGTATCATGACCAACATTTCATCCATAGGAAACATGTAGATCTTCATGTATCAAGTCGGTGGATGAAATCAGGGGTTCTACATCTACATCTACCAATTAAGTGCATGGCCAAAATTGGCATAGTCGCACTGTGAACAACCTTAAAACATTCGTGCTGGGAGGTTTCTTATGTACAGTTAAAATCAGATAAAATTTCCTTTTAAAAGGAAGGCTTGCACAGCTGAAAACAGTGAAATTTTCATGAGTTGTTATTGAAGTGAACCCGATTGTTAGTGCACTTTCTGTTGCTTACTTTTATTTAGCAAAGTATCTAATTTCTAACTTCTTGAATGGTGGCATTATCTACGGGTGTAAGGTAAAAACAAGTGTAGAATTTATTTGAAAAACAAATTGAGGAAATACACACACACACACACACACACACACACACACACACACACACACACAATAAAAACAACAACAACAACAAAAAAAACAGTTTTCCAACGTTTTGGCCGGTCGTTTTAGGCATGCCTCAAGTTAAATAACTATATGGACCTATTTCAAGTCTTTTCTTTACGACTGTTGAGTCACATTTAGTCGGAATCAAAATTTTAGGAAAGACTGTTTAAAACCCATGTCTATGGAATCTTGGCACATCTGAACTTGGCATCAAAAGAAGAAATAAATTAATATTTACTGAAGTTTATTTTTGGTTTAAGTGGCATCAGTGGCAGTGACTGGAACAAAACTTTGACACTCTGAGAAGAAAATGCATGCTGTTATTGTTTAAACAATAACTTGCTTTACACCATTTGGGAACAACAAAGCACGGAACCTATTGCGTTCGTATTTCCATGAACTCCCGACAAATGAAATTTATCTTTATATTTATGCTATGTTTTTACATCAATTTTGTTTACTCATTCGTTAAGTTCTGACTAATTAAACGCCAAGCAAAGGACGAATAATAGTTACGTATTTGGTAATGAAGTACAGCAGCCGTCACTATGACATGACGTATATCAATCGTTACGTCGGCCAATCATCTATTTGAACTATCCGTGAAGTTGCTTAAACGCGTAAGATTGCATGAATGTGTGTTGTTCGTGGATGCATGAACATCGTCAGCCCAGTATAGGTTCATCTAAGGAAATCGTCGTTGAGTATAAATATTTCTCTGTACATTTGTATAGCTGAACTAAGAAGGCAACATTAGAGAGTGTTATAAAAGTAAGAAATATGTCCACACACCCCAACCCGCACCTACCGCAAGCACAGTAGGCCCTTGTTCTACTATAATCCAAATAAGTAGGACGCCCGGCACTGGAAGTTATACCCAGCATCATCGCACCAACCAACCAACCCCTTCCTTGTCATAAAGCTGTCAATGAATCCCTTACAGTTTCAAATTTGAACAATTCTGAATTGTTCCCTTTTTCTGTATCATTGTTCAGGCTATTCATGAACATGTTGATGGCCAAAAGGAAATTTATCAGATGCTAAAGATGTATACATGATATATCGCTTTGCGCCATGGAAAGGCCTGTTGCAATGCGTAAGCGTTTAGTACTCACCGACATTACCGACTTTTACATACATAACACGGTCAGTTCTACATACAAGCAATTAAGCCACACATTTATTGTAATGCGAATCTTGGATGCACACGGCAGAAATTCTGTTTACTTCCAGCATATTTATTCGTTTAACTGTCTGATTTTTTTCCCACATAGTAGACTTTTTTCCAAAGTGTTTCCCCTTTTCATCCTCACGGAGCATGTATTACGGTGCACAAAGTCGGTGCAGGGGGGCATTCTGTTTGGACATTGGTTTCCGCCACATGTTTCTCTGTACCTGACTGTGCCGCTTTTGGTAAATTCATGCGCCGTGTGGCTGAGGAGGGGGAAACCATTGATTCCAGTGTGTAGTTTTTAGGAAGTGACTGTACCCTGGCACCATGGATGCAGTGCCACGTAAGTGGAAAAAATATTCAATGTTCGCTGTATATTTTATTATTATTATTATTATTATTATTATTATTATTATTATTATTACCTCTGTGGAGCCTTTATCCGCGGTGATAAGATAAGTCTATATGTAATGCATGCTGTACATAGTATCTGTACAGAATGGTTTGGTGTATTTTATATGTCTGTATATAAACATGTATGTACTGTGATGTTGTACACCAAAATGAGGGTTATTCTTTCATGTAAGCCATTACGAAATTTCAGCTCAAAGTTACCATGTAGGATCCATACCAGGAAACACACCTACTACTGCGCTGGGGCAACAGAGCCATTACTATGAACTTATCCACTGACTGGGTTGCAGCAACAGATCCTTTAGAAAACTCAGAATTTACCCTCTGACTGGGCTGCAGCAGCGGCATTATAAGAAAACACAGAACTAACTCTCTGACTGCTCTGCGGAAACAGCGCCAATAAAAAAGACAGAACTTACCCACTGACTGAGCTGCGGCAACTGCGCCTTTAGAAAACACAGAACTTACCCACTGACTGCTGCGCTGATAGCGCCAATAGACACACTAGACCTATTTACTAGATGCGCTGCGACATTAGCGCTGTCAGTAAACACAGAAACTACTAGTTGCGCTGCGCTGATGGCGCCAATAGAACACTGGACCTACAGTGCTGTGGCAATGAAGACTTCCCACTGTAGAAGCGCACCGGCATTAGCGCCACTTCAGGAGACTTCACCCTCTAGTAGCGCAGCGGCATTAGCGCCACTTAAGAAAACTTCTCCCTGTAGAAGCGCAGCAGCATAAGCGCCACTTCAGGAGACGTCACCCTCTAGTAGCGCAGTGGCATTAGCACCACTTAAGAAGACTTCACCCTGTAGAAGCGCAGCGGCATTAGCGCCACTTCTGGAGACTTCACCCTCTAGTAGTGCAGCGGCATTAGTGCCACTTAAGAAGACTTCACCCTGTAGAAGCGCAGCGGCATTAGCGGCACTTCAGGAGACTTCAACCTCTAGTAGCGCAGCGGTATTAGCGCCACTTAAGAAAACTTCGCCCTGTAGAAGTGCAGCGGCATTAGCACCACTTCAGGAGACTTCACCCTCTAGTAGCGCAGCGGCATTAGCGCCACTTATGAAAACTTCGCCCCGTAGAAGCGCAGCGGCATTAACGCCACTTCAGGAGACTTCACCCTCTAGAAGCGCAGCGGCATTAGCGCCACTTAAGAAAACTTCCCACTGTAGAAGCGCAGCGGCATTAGCGCCATCTCAGGAGACTTCACCCTCTAGTAGCGCAGCGGCATTAGCGCCACTTAAGAAAACTTCCCACTGTAGAAGCGCAGCGGCATTAGCGCCACTTCAGGAGACTTCACCCTCTAGTAGCGCAGCGGCATTAGCGCCACTTAAGAAGACTTGCCCCTGTAGAAGCGCAGCGGCATTAGCGCCACTTCAGGAGACTTCAACCTCTAGAAGCGCAGTGGCATTAGCGCGACTTAAGAAAGCTTCCACCTGTAGAAGCGTAGCGGCATTAGCGCTCCTTCAGGAGACCTCACCCTCTGGTAGCGCAGCAGCATTAGCACCAGTTGAACAGACTTGCTCCTGTAGAAGCGCAGCGGCATTAGCGCTCCTTCAGGAGACTTCACCCTCTAGTAGCGCCGTGGCATTAGCGCCACTTAAGAAGACCTGCCCCTGTAGAAGCGCAGCGGCATTAGCGCTCCTTCAAGAGACATCACCCTCTAGTAGAACAGTGGCATTAGCGCCACTTAAGAAAACTTCCCCCTGTAGAAGCGCAGCGGAATTAGCGCCACTTCAGGAGACTTCACCCTCTAGTAGCGCAGCGGCATTAGCGCCACTTAAGAAGACTTGCCCCTGTAGAAGCACAGCGGCATTAGCGCCACTTCAGGAGACTTCACCCTCTAGTAGCGCAGCGGCATTAGCGCCACTTAAGAAAACTTCCCCCTGTAGAAGCGCAGCGGCATTAGCGCTCCTTCAGGAGACCTCACCCTCTAGTAGCGCAGCGGCATTAGCGCCACTTAAGAAGACGTGCCCCTGTAGAAGCGCAGTGGCATTAGCGCTCCTTCAGGAGACTTCACCCTCTAGTAGCGCAGCGGCATTAGCGCCACTTAAACAGGCTTGCCCCTGTAGAAGCGCAGCGGCATTAGCGCTCCTTCAGGAGACTTCACCCTCTAGTAGCGCAGCAGCATTAGCGCCACTTAAGAAGACTTGCCCCTGTAGAAGCGCAGCGGCATTAGCGCCACTTCAGGAGACTTCACCCTCTAGTAGCGCAGCGGCATTAGCACCACTTAAGAAAGCTTCTCCCTTTATTAGATGGTAACTATAAGGTAACTTTGTGCTTAAAGCTCAACCTGGGCACTGTTTGTGACCCTTTTCAGTTCCCAGGATCAACTTGACTCCATCTGGTGCACTGACCCTGTAGGGAGCTTTGTCCCAGCGGCCTTCGGCCGTGATGCTTGTCTAGTGTCCGGTGTCATCAGTAAAGAGCTGATTAGATCACGCTTGATAGTAAGCAGTGCTACAATTGAAAAGAATCCGAGTAGGGGCCACCGCCAAGATGGCTTAGTAATGAACAGATCCGCCAAGATAGCCTTGACCCAGGGGCCTTCGGCCCTGCGATCCCGGGCCCTTCGGGCCCTTGCATAAGAATTTTGTTGCAAATGGTTGTCTTGTGTCAGGTAGCTTTGGATTCATTGCTTCCAGGAGTTAAGTTGCAGTAACACTGAATAAGCATTGTTGTGACATTCTCAGGCCATTTATTAAGGTGACAATATGCCTGGTTCAGCTCAACCTGGGCATTGCTTGTGACCCTTTCCAGTTCCCAGAATCAACTTGGTTCCACCTGGTTGCACTGACCCTGTAGGGAGTTGGTCTAATAATGTCAGGTCAAAAAAGTCTAAAGATAACATAAATTTTGAATTTTGGCATGTCGTTATGACTGAAGACACAGGGATGAATAAAATGTTGAGCTACTGAAAGGTGATGGAATACATTTTTTCAGTTAATGTGATAAGAGAAGAAAATCGTCAAAAGCGCTTGTTTCTAAATCTAAACAATAAATTTGAACTCTGCTCTTTCAGTTTTTACAGATACACATATCAGCCCACTCCGGCATAAGCGCAGTCTTATCAGTCTATCCTCAGCATGAAAGATGTCTGCATCATGGATCATCATGAAGAATATTTATGCCGAAAAAAGACTGATCAGATCCCATGAAGGCTCCGGCGCTGGACAGTGTGCCGGCTGCTCTGACCAGTAAGATTATGCGATGCCCTAAGGCCTATTTTTCGCGACGCCGCTGCATGATTTTTGGAAAAGCTAATGCTTTGCGCTATTGCTATATATAAACACTGCAGTACACACTCCCCAGGTATTTTCCGACTAAGTGTGACGTATCGTTTCTTCCGAAAATAACTCGGTATCACTAAACCACTTGAATACTGGCTTGTCGCCGAGACGGCAAGCCAATAAAAACATGTTGTTCACAATCACGGTCTTAGGACATCTGCACTGACAAGGAGCTTGAAGTCATCCAGAGTCGGTGCAGATATGACCTTGGCAGGCAGACCATTCCAGAGACGACTGTTGATGGAAAGAAGGATCCCTTGTAGGCGTTGATGGAACAAAATATTGGCAGGAATCGTTGATGGTGTCCTCTAGTTGCTACTCCTGTGGCTGTCAGGTACTGGCCTGAAGGGATTTCAACAAGGTTATTGACGATCCTGTACATCATTGTGACTTTGCTCTGGTCTCGCCTTGATTGAAGATCCTCCCATCCAAGTTCTTGCAACATTGAAGTGACACTGCTGGTTCGGCGGTAGTCATTGCAGCAAAACCTGGCGGCACGCCTCTGTACAGACTCCCATTTGGCTATGTTGGATTTTGTCACTGGGTCCCATACCGTCGAAGCATACTCAAGCTGTGGACGAACTATGGACTTGTAGCATTTGGCCTTAACATCCTTTGGGCAACTTGAAAGATTTCTGCGAAGGAAAGCTGTAGTCTGGTCGGTCCTTTTCGTCACTGCATCAATATGGCTGTTCCAGGACAGTTTACTGTCTATGTGACTCCAAGGTACTTTAGTTTTGACGTTTCTTTCAAGGTCTGTCCATGAATGCTGTAAGAGGTTTGTATATATGAAATTTGGCTTGTTGGTGATCTGGATGTGTTCACACTTGTCTGGGTTAAATACCATCTGCCAATCTCTTTCCCATTCCTGTAGATGATTAATTAAGATCTCTCTGTAGTGACTCTGCATCTTTCTGGTCTCGTATAACTCTGTACAGCAGACAGTCATCTGCGAAGAGTCGTACTGAAGAGGAAACTCTTGAGGGCAGGTCATTGATGTATACCAGGAACAGGAGAGGTCCAAGTACTGTACCCTGTGGAACTCCAGATGTGACAGCGGCAGGAGAAGATGTCTTCCCATCAAGGACTACTTGCTGGTTCCTATCTGCGAGGAAACTTTGGATCCAGGATAGGTTCTTGTCTCTGATGTCCGTAGTGATGGAGCTTGACTGCCAGGCGATGATGTAGAACTTTATCGAAGGCCTTGCTGAAATCCAACAAAATAGCATCAACTTGTTGCCGTCTGTCTAGTCCAACTGCGAGGTCATGTATGGTGGTGATGAGCTGTGTCTCTCATTTTCTCTTCTTCCTGAAGCCGTGCTGATAGTCACTCAGAATCTTGTTACTTTCCAGAAATTTCTAGAGATGACTATGTACTATGTGTTCCATGACCTTTGCAACAACAGGATGTCAGTGAAACTGGCCGATAGTTAGCAGCCTTGCTCTTGACTCCTTTCTTGAATAGAGGTGTCACAAAGGCTCTTTTCCAGTCATCAGGAATCTGACCTTGTTCGTAGGAAGCTTGATATATGAGTGTCAGGGCTGGTGCAATGGAAGAGGCCATCTCCTCCAGGAATCGTGGTGAGATCTGGTCTGGGCCACTAGCTTTGTGTGGGTTCTGGCCATCAAGCAGTTTTTTTTTCACTCCATTTACCTGAATATTTAGGGGTGGCGCAGTATTAGCTGTGCTTGTTCCCATGGTCTGTATAAGCTACCAACAATAATGGGCTTCTTTAAGTCCTTGCAGTTGTAGGAAGCTGTCACAAATTCCGTGTTGGTATGCAGGTCAACCTCTGAGGCCTCTAGGTCATACTTGGCAATGATGGCTACACCTCCATGGCTGTCCTAGAATCAACAGACGTGTTCGTGGAAGAATGTGATGGTGTGCTGCAGACGGTGCTAGTTAATATAATACATGTTAGTCATAGGTAGGGCCTGGAATTATCTTCGCGTGCAGATTGTATCAATATATCTCAAAATCGGCTGGAAATAGGAATAATAAGGGTCCGTTCCGGTCTGATCCGGTAATTAGGCCCGTTCCGGTAAATTTAAGCACCGCAGAATTACAACAAAAGGTCCCGTGGCCTCCAATCTAATATGTCCCGATTCTGAGTTGGTTCCAGCAGACCACACAGTCCATACTCGAAACACTACCCAAACTACGTCAACATCGACGGTTCGCCGACAAGTCAACGGCGGGAATCTACTGTAACAACAACAACACAACAATTAATGGGTGCCGGTTTTCATGGGGGTAGTGGGCTGAGGGCGGCCCAGAATGGTCATGTCTGGTCTATGTTTGTAATCCCTAGACTGCTCTATGGTTTGGATGTTCAGTTACTTAAGAAAAAAGATATAGAAAACTTAGAAAGGTTCCAAAGGCAATGCTTGAAACAGATTCAAGGATTGCCAGATAATACATCAAATTCTGCCTGTTTAGCACTCCTTGGCATTCTCCCTATAGAATCCATACTCCACAAAAATCTCCTAAACCTGTTTGTAAACCTGATTAGGAAAGAAGACTCTATTGAGTATGAAATTGCACAAATACAGCTGGTCATGAAAGAACCACACCAAAAAAGTCTATTCAACTTTATTAAGGACATTTTGGATTTGTATGAGCTCCCATCAGTTTTTCATCTTCTTAATAACCCCCATCTAAGGAGGAATGGAAAGGTATGCTAAACCACAAAATCCATGAAAAGGTGGAATCTCTGTGGCAAGCAGACATAATCAGCAAATCTTCAACTAAGCATATTAATTCGAAGGCTCTGAAAGTAGGTAGTTGCCATCATATATGGTCAACAGTTAGAAATAATGTTCATGACAATAGAAGGGCACAATTAAAGTGTAAATTACTAACTGGTACATACATACTTCAAGCCAATAGGGCTGCATTCAATCAGTATTCAGTGAACCCAACATGCAAACTTTGTTCAAAAGAACCTGAAACTAGAGAACATTTCATAGCCAAGTGTGATTCATATGATTCTGCTAGAGAGACATATATTAACAAGAGGGCCATGAGGCCCTGAACCGCTCACCTGAGTATGGTGGCCATGTAGGTCATGTGACCTAGACCGCTTGATAAATTTTGTTCCATCAGCCCCTGGAGGCTGTGTATGATATTTGGTTACAATTAGCCCTGTGGCTTTTGAGGAGACGTCTTAAATTGTCAAAATATGAGAGACATGGGTCAGAGGTCAAAAGATGACCTTGACCACTTGTACCCGCAAATCTTTCATGTACTAAGACGACTGTATATACCAATTTTGAGGCCAAAATCTTCAAAACTTGCCATGAACTCTTATGTTCTACCATTTTCCCATACTTGACCTTGCCTTAAAAAAGGTCAGGGTCAGCCCAAGGTCATCGTTTGAACAATCTTGATAGTACTCAAGTACCTGATGCTATACACCAAGTTTCAAGGCCATCGATAACTTGGTTCTTGAGAAGGAGATTTGTAAAGGTTTTTGCCACATATGGGCATGGCGGCCATGTTGGTCATGTGACCATGACTGTTTGAACGAATTTTCATTCCCTCGGCCCCTAGAGGCTCTGTATGAAATTTGGTTACAACTGGCCCAGTGGCTTTTGAGGAGATGTGTGAAACTGTCACAATATGAGAGACCAGAGTCTACGGTCAAAGAATGACCTTGACGTCTTGTACATACAAATTTTCATGTACTCATTAAGATAACTGTATATATCAATTTTCAGGTCTAAATCTTCAACAGTTTCCAAGAAATCTTATATTCTAGCATTTTCCCATATACAAGCTACAAAAAGCAAATTTGACCTTACCGTAAAAAAGGTCAAGGTCAACCCAAGGTCATAATTTGAACAATCTTGATAGTACTCAAGTACCTGATGCTACATACCAAGTTTCAAGGCCATCGGCCTATTGGTTCTGGAGAAGAAGATTTTTCTAGGTGTTTACCATATATGGGCATGGCGGCCATGTTGATCATGTGACTAGGACCTTTTAACAACTTTTCGTTCCCTCACCCCTTGAGGCTCCATATGAAATTTGGTTACAATTGGCCCAGTGGCTTTTGAGGAGATAGGTGAAATTTTCAAAATATGAGAGACCAGGGTCAAAGGTCAAACAATGACCTTGACCTCTTGTATGCATTAATTCTCATGTATTTAAAGTGACAGTATATACTAATTTTCAGGTAAAAATCTTCAACAGTTTCCAAGAAATCTTATGTTCTGGCATTTTCCCATATAAAGGCTAGAGAAAGCAAATTTGACCTTACCGTGAAAAAGGTCAAGGTCAACCCAATGTCATAATTTCAACAATCTTGGTAGTACTCGTGTACTTGATGCTACATACCAAGTTTCATGGCCATTGGCCTATTGGTTCTAGAGAAGAAGATTTTTCTTGGTTTTTACCATATATGGGCATGGCGGCCATGTTGGTCATGTGACCCAGTCCATTTGAACAAATTTTCGTTCCCCTGCCCCCTAGAGGCTCTGTATGAAATTTGGTTACCATTGGCCCAGTGGCTTTTGAGGAGATGTGTGAAACTGTCACAATATGAGAGACCAGGGTCAAAGGTCAAACGATGACCTTGACCTCTTGTACGCATAAATTTTCGTGTACTCATTCAGATGACTGAATATACCAATTTTTAGGTCTAAATCTTCAACAGTTTTCAAGAAATCTTATGTTCTAGCATTTTCCCATATAAAAGCTACAGAATGCAAATTTGACCTTACCGTAAAAAAGGTCAAGGTCAACCCAAGGTCATAATTTGAACAATCTTGGTAGTACTCGCGTACCCGATGCTACATACCAAGTTTCAAGGCCATCGGCCTATTGGTTCTGGAGGAGAAGATTTTTCTAGGTTTTTACCATATATGGGCGTGGCGGCCATGTTGGTCATGTGACCAGGACCGTTTGAACAACTTTTCGTTCCTAAGTCCCCTAGAGGCTATATATGAAATTTGGTTACAATTGGCCCAGCGGTTTCAGAGGAGAAGTCCTTTGAAATTGTGGACGGACGACGGACGACGGACGGACGACGGACGGACGGACGCCGGACGCCGGAGCCTTACCATCCTATAAGCTCCCCCGTAGCCGCTGGCTCAGGTGAGCTAAAAAGCTGAGGACTATTCCTGGATTGCCAGATTTACGGATTCAACAACTACAAGATCCTGGTTTCCTCACACAGTTAACATTTGATGCTACCGTGCTTCCTGTGTTGGAGAACATTGATCAAGATAAGTTGGGGTCGCTGGAAGTCTGCACTAGGGAGTTTATATTCAAGATCCATAAGCAAAGACTTGCTGCCCTCAAGGGCATTGGAGGGTGCTACTAATCACCCCAAGGCACCCCACGACACCCCACGGCACCCCATGACACCCCACGGCACCCCACGGCACGAAAGTTTATGTATATGTACTATGAAGAAAGTATTTTAGATGGGTTATGATAGGTTTTTAACACCACGGCACCAATATTAATGTATTTTTTTATATATACATCTACCATATTTGTTGTATTGTTGTTTTGACATGAATTCTTCCAGTGTTGGGACACCTCGCTGAAGGAATTGTATGAATTTATTTAGTGGTATCAATATTTGTAACTGTAAATATTTTAGGCAAAAGGCTTAGTTTATTTGTTTACGAATCAGTGGAAAGAGCGTTCAGTTACAAATGGATAAAGCATAGTATTTGAACAGCTAGTAATCACGTACATTTCAGATACTGCGTGCGTTCAGTTTTCTCTCAATGGTACCACCGTCGGTACAATTGGGAGAACCTTGAACGCACATACTATATGATTTCATATCTTCTTTCACTGCTATCCATTTGCATCCAGGCCACACCACGGGAAGGCGCTCTTTAACATGGCCCGTTTTTTTTTTCTTCATTTTTTTTTCTTTTCACTATTGTTATTTCTATCTCGTCTGCGTCCTAAGTCTGAACTTTCCAGTTTTCATGCACTTCACGTAATGTAAAAATAAAGATACAAAGTAGGCGCATGCTTAATGTATTTAGAATGCGACTGAAATAAGGACAATAACCATACAACTTTCTTGATTGCTTTCCATCAAAGATATCAAATGAAGGCATAAATGTATGTACTAAAAGATTTCCTCTATTTATCGCACAGTGTGCTGCTAAATAAAATGTTAAATTAATTTCGCACACTTAAGCAAAAAGAACACATGAACTGCTGAACTTAGTATGTCCAAAGTTTGATGCAAAGATGTATACTTGCAATTAATTCTGAGAGCATTATTGAGTAAGTTTATACACCAACCATACATTCAGGCGATAAAAAAGCATTAACACTAATATGCCAGAAACGCAGACAGGGTTTCTCATGATACTGCAAAAAATCACTGAGTTTTATCTTATTAACTGAGCCGCGACACGACGAAACCAACAATGTGGTTGTGCGCCCAGCGCAAACTCAGATCAGCCTGGAGATCTACCTAGTTTGATCAGACTCTTCGTTAAGTGCTCAAATGGTAGCTAGGGGTCTAAGCTACCGCCACGCGGACAGCGAAGACTCGGATTAGACTGGGCGGATGCCCAGGTTGAGCTGAGTCTGCGCTGGGCGTACGACCACATTGTTGGTTTTGTCGTGTCGCGGCTCCTATAAATTTTGTTTTCATGCTTTTTTCAGTACAACACTGTGAGATTGAAAAAGAGCTGTATTCAACGCTTCTTTGCTCTTTCATTACATGGGCGTTTTCGCTGCCCAGGCTTTCGAGCTGTACCCTTAGCTGTGTTTACTACACTGAATTTTCCGTCCTTTGAGGTAACATATTTTGCTTTCTGCTTTCTTTTACTATCTGACAGGAAGCTTGAAAATTATTTTTCTTCTCTTCCTCTGACTTTTATGCTTTTTTGTGGTTAATATGCATAAATTTTGATGTCATGGGGGTGCCGTGGGGTGCAACTGGAGAGAAACGCTGGATCGTTAGGGTTGTGACTAGCTCAAATATACGTAAAATTTGGTGCCATGGGATGTAAAAAACATTATTGCCTCTCTAAAATGCTTTTTGGTAGTTAATATACCTAAATTGGGGTGCCGTGGGGTGTCGTGGGGTGCCGTGGGGTGATTAGTAGTACCGGGCATTGGATAAGTGTGAGGTAGAGATATCAAGACAGTCACCGTGTAAAAAGCACTGTAAATAAGTCACCAGTTCCGTGTTATAAACCGGTCCTACTAAAGACAGAAAAGGACTTACCCCACCGAAAAGGACCGAAAAGAACTTTCGGGCACTGAAAAGGACTTTTATTTGCCATTAAATGCCATATAAAACATATGTTTTAGAATTTTTTGTATCATCATGATATTAATCAGCGCTTGAATAATACTTTTATAAATTGTAGTATCTTTATTCTAAAGTTTCACAACAATATTACAGCACCGAAAAGGACTCCACTTCTGGTCAGTGAAGAGATGGCATGTACTGAAAAGGACATCTCAAATGCCGAATTTCGAGCACCGAAAAGGGCATTCTTCACTTAATGTTCAAAGAAAATTATGTTAAGAAATAAAATATTTTTACCCTTAATATCTTTTTCAAACGTTTTATAGCATAAAATGGCATATAAAAAGTCCTTTTCGGTGCCCGAAAGTTCTTTTCGGTCCTTTTCGGTGGCAAAAGTCCTTTTCTGTCTTTAGTAGGACCCGTTATAAACATTGTAAAAACATTAAATTGAGCTCTTAAATTGGCCAAGAAACGTCTACGACGTGTGCCCCGAATAAACAAGCGGGGGAACTCTAAGAAACAACAACAACAACAACAATGGCGGATGCTGTTAGACAACATTATCCAATTTTGTTTGAAACGTGGCCAGAAGTAATATGTAGGCCATTTCAGTGCCTGGAAATTGTCGAATGCAATTCAAACTGTCCTTGGTCTTTTTCAAATGTTAACATGCATGTGAGGGGATTTGCGAATCCCGAAAGACATGGTTCGGATCGTGTATTGTGCGTTTCTGACAGGTTTCTATACAGGGGAGTGATGTACGATCTAGTGTACAATAAAAAGATGGGAAAAGAAGTTAAAGATAAAGCGATAGAAAGTCTTGGCAATTTTTTAGTCAACGGTAAATATTCTGCATGATCCTTTCTTTCTCTTTCTTTCTTCCATTTACGCCTTAATCCCCGAAGGGGACACAGACGGTGTACTTTTGTACACTCCGGTGTTGCAGGATGAAAGCCTACATATAACCATGTAGCTATAGTAGGGATCTTTAACCTGCACAGGGGATGACTCTCCCTGCACAGGGGGCCTCCAGTTAACGTCCCGATCCGAAGGACGGCACACTTGTTAGCATCATCCCTGCAAATGATGCTAGAAAAACGCGTACGGACATAGGAAGATTTCGCCTCGGGCGGGGCTCGAACCCACGACCTCTGGCTTCAGAGTCAAGTGCACTAACCACTGAGCCACCGCGCTTTCTTTCTCCATTTACGCCTTAACCCAAGAAGGGGACACAGACGGTGTACTTTTGTACACTGTGGTGTTGCAGGATGAAAGCCTACGTATAGGCATGGGTGTGTAAATTTACCGGAACGGACTTAATTACCGGAACGGACCCGTTTTCCCCAACCTGATATTTGTAATATTTTTATTAAATACACACTTATTTAATATTTAGATTCTATACGTATCCTGTATGCTGTCTAGCGCAAAATCAGTTAGAGATAATACAGTGGACTCGACAGTATCGGATCAAGTTCAATAAAACTCCTGTTTTGTTGTATGTGAATGCTAAAAGTATGTATGTTATGACACATAACAATTGTAAAATATCCCTTCTATCTATCCATGTCAAAATATTTACGAAATTTATTCCTTTAAGGGCAGGTAACCTATCGAGACTTACAGGGGGTCTTAAGACAGTAACAAATCAGGTGCGACAGTATCGGATCATATGATATTATTTTATAGGAGAGTTTTTCGGATGCATTCTGCCAACCTTCTTAGCTTCAATAATTTTGCTACATAAACAGTTGGACCTATTAAACTCTCAGAGAAACTTTTACGGCCTTTTAACGATATTTTTCGTGTGGTCCTTCACCAGCAAGGGTTTTGTCTGTTAAATAAAAGTTAAACTGTATACAAAAGTACAAGTATGCCAAAAATTCTTAACTCAGTAATCCCCTGCGCCCCATAGCACGGAACTACTCAAACAGTAAAGATCATAATCTGCCTTTGCAAATTGTAGACCCAGATTAGACCGTAGTGTCTGATCAGGATCAACAAATTTACGGTGATTTTCCGCCTGAACGATATTTCAGTGCAATCAGTGTATAAACATTACATGGTCATTCAACGAGTTCTCTGGCATTAATCTGAGTCTACACAGTGTATAGATGTCCATCCGATGAACGCCAGTCATTATTGGGTTCACAACACACATGCGAGCTGCCCAAATGTTTTTACAGAATGTTTAGAAGAAGCTAAGTTGTGCTACGCATAACCTTCATTATCATATGCTAGCATGTGGGGCGTGGGATGGGGGTGTTTTACAAAAAGGATGTTGTCTTAGTTTTATACTGATCTCCTTTGAAAGAAGTCATAGCAGCCACTCAGGTAGTTGATTTATGACTTGTTTCCAGCGTCAGACCATACATCCAACATGCAGTTTTCCAGCTGAGGCCTGTATTTCAGTTCAATTTATATAATTATCCGTTACTGTCGCACATCGGTGCCCCACTTTTCAAGTCTGCAGGTTCATCAAATACTGGGATGTCACAAAAATAATGACTCCCTGCAATTTTAGTGATGCTAGGACACATTACAAAGCAAAATTGGTTTCAATCGCCTAATGATAAAATAGTTTAAATAACCGAAATCTATTTAGGGGTTAACGAGCAAAAGGCAAAATGCAAGCGCCGCTGAAGAGGGACCAAGCTTTTCAACAACTCTGATTTGTTTCTCAGCCGCAGATTTCGATCGATACTGTCGATGATCCGATACTGTCGAGTCCACTGTAGTAAAAAATAATCTGTAGCAGTTTGTAGGGCTTCTACGTTTACAAAATATTGTAAACGTTTACACGAGCGCTAGAAAACGAAACGATGCCGTTTAAACGACCATTACCGTTGAAATTTTACTCTTAGTATCGGACATCTATGAGACGCCCCCCATACCTTATAATTATTATAATTATGTTACCACAGTGTCATCCAATAATGCTCTTTCATTTTCAGGGGGTCAACTACTCAACTCGAAGTTTACAGTAACCGACGGTATTAAAAAACGTATTTACTATTGACCAATTTCCGACGGCAGCAATTATTTCCACCGTATTGGATAATTACATGGATTAGATTAATTTTATAAAACATGGCACATAATTATCATGTTAATTGATACTTACTGTCACGTTACAAGCTGCAATTATCTCACTTTCGCGGTAAGCTTATCCTGTGAAACACAGGTACCGAGGTAGTCCTAATTTTTTCTATTGCACAACACGTGTTGTCGGCAGACATAACCTTGCCTTTGATCTGTACCTTATACAATTAGCTGCCGATTATGACGTAACAATTTTCTGGCAAAACGTGTACAGGTCATGCTTTGCGTAAGGTACACAGAAGTTAGAAAATAAAGATTTTAATATTAGATGTTTCCAAGGACGCCGTCAGGTACAGTAAGATTGACTATTGACGACTGTATAAGATATTATATAACTTGTTGGTGGTTTACCGGGTGTTCAGGTTCGGTTAAATGATGTGTGAATTTTGTAAACGTTTAGCACATATACACGAACCGTTACCGTTTATCCATGTAAACGTAGAAGCCCTAGCAGTTTGCGCCATGGGTAGGCCTCTTAATACCCCACGCATATGTGTTTAATCTTAAAATCATATAATCTTATACAAAAATCTGGTTATCTTTCTTCAGGGACTTAGGGAGAATGAAAAACACAAAAATTCCTGAATTTTTGCTCCATAGTATCATGACCAACATTTCACCCATAGGAAATATGTAGATCTACATGTATCAAGTAGGTGGATGAAATCAGTGGTTGCTAGTTAAGATAATACATGTTAGTCATAGGCAGGGCATGGAATTAATCTGCGTGTGCAGATTGTACAGGGGCTGACAAATCAAAATTTAGTCAACTTGTCCGGTACGCCGATTCTGCTACAAAACACTGAAAGCCTTAGGTTTTCCCTATATATCCTATACATTTTTCTGGGCAAGTAAGAAAATTTTTTACTTGCCCAGCAAAAATTTTAACTTGTCCCGGGCAGCCGGACAATGGATTTGTCAGGCCCTGTTGTATCAAAATATCTAAAAAATCGGCTGGAAATATGAATAATATGGGTCCGTTCCAGTCCGATCCGGTAATTAGGCCCGTTCTGGTTTTACGCACTGCCATGTAGCTATAGTAGGGATCTTAAACCTGCACAGGGGATGACTCTCCCTGCACAGGGGGCCTCCAGTTAGCGTCCTGATCCGAAGGACTTCACACTTGTTAGCATCATCCCTGCAAATGATGCTAGAAAAACACGTTCGGACATAGGAAGATTTCGCCTCGGGCGGGATTCGAACCCACGATCGACCTCTGGCTTCAGAGTCAAGTGCACTAACCACTGAGCCACCGCGGATCCAGACAGGATAGGGTAAAACCATCAATGTTCGGTCGCTATTGAAGGACCCCAGCCGAAGACGACTCTTAACCTAGACGACAACCCCCTACCCAGATATTGGAGATTTATTCATTGACCCTTATGGGGTCAAAAAGCTATTAGACCGTCTTAATCCCCATAAATCTTCAGGTCCAGACGACCAAAGTGCACGTGTGTTAAAAGAATGCAGTGCTGACATTGCCCTGATCCTTGCCTGCATTTTCAATCAGTCTAGAGTTCCTGATGACTGGCTGCAAGCTAATGTGGCTCCCATATACAAGGAGGGAGAAAAGTATGACCCTGCCAATTACAGGCCGGTCTCTTTGACTTGTATTTGTTGTAATTCTCTGGAGCACATTCTCGTGAGCAGAATCATGCAACATCTCTCGAACCATAAGATTTTAGTTGAGTCTCAGCATGGCTTCAGAAGTGGTAGTACTGGTAGATCATGTGAGACCCAACTGGTCCAGTTCATTCATGATTTGCAGGTAAACCTAGACAGAGCCCATAATATAGGTCACAAACAGACAGACCTCATTATTATGGACTTTGCCAAGGCTTTTGATAAGGTCCCCCACAGATGATTGATTTATAAACTTGAGTATTATGGTATCCGAAATGATATCCTCCGGTGGATCTCAGCCTGGCTATCTGGAAGAACACAAAAAGTTGTTCTGGATGGTGTCTGTTCAGACCCTCTCCCCGTGTTGTCTGGTGTCCCCCAGGGTTCTGTGTTAGGGGTCTTATTATTCTTAATATTCATTAATGACCTGCCAGACAACATAAGTTCAACAGTCCGCCTTTATGCTGATGACTGTGTCATGTATAGAAATATTAGACAGTCTGAAGACCAACAGATACTCCAAGATGATTTGAATAAATTGACACTTTGGGAAGAGGCATGGCTCATGAAATTTAATGTTGCCAAATGTCACTCTATGAGGGTGACTAGGCACCCCCTCCAAAGCAAGTAATCCATGGTTATACGTTGCATAACCAAGTCCTAGAGAATGTATCTTCAGCCAAATATTTAGGAGTTAAAATTATGGATGCCCTCGAGTGGGGTCAGCATATCAATGAAATTACCAGTAAGGCTACTAAGACTTTGGGTTTCCTTCGTAGAAACTTGACTTTTGCAACAAAGGAAATCAAGGCTGCTGCATATAAAACTCTGGTCCGGCCCAAATGAGAATATGCAGCGCCAGTTTGGATGCCCCATCAACAAGTAGATATTAACAGAATAGAAAAAGTACAGAGGACTGCTGCCCGTTGGACCTGTAGGCGTTGGCACACTTACCAAAGCCATGCGGGAGAAATGTTAGAAGAACTCCAATGGCCAGACCTGCAGGAAAGACGACAACAGGCTTCTCTGTCTCTATTCTATGAAATTCACAATAATCTTGTGACACCGGGTGCTCAGTAATAGGTAGAAGCCATCTCGTGTCAATATTTATTTACAATTGTAGAAAAGGGTGTCCTAGAACAAATGACATAAAACATATTTACTACAAGCACACATCAAGGGAAAAGACATGTACATTGTCTTACGACTGACTATAGAGTTAATAGAAACTGGATTTTCTATTATCTTCAATAATACTCTTGGAGACAATATAAGCCAGAAAAGACTCCTATCAGACTGCACGTATGTGCAGGCTGATCCCAGTCTTCACTGCATCATCGAAATACTGTTGTAAACCGTCTCCTTCAGTTATTTACAACTTAAAACGTCAGGGAATTATGCACTGCATGTATACTGCATGTATACTATCGAAATACTGTCAGGAAAATACACGAAAGGAGGTTTTCAACATAAACAAACATATTTGTCCTTTCTGCACTAAGGCGATACGAAATACATCTCGCCGAGAGTGAAAGTAAACATGGTAACAGGAAGAATATTCAAATACACAGCAGAAAGGTCATGAAACGAAGATTATACCTGACAAGTGGAAGGATGAACAAATACTGAATACTTGAAATATATTCAACTCATCTTGCCAAGAATTTGTAGTTTGGCAGCTACAACAAATATGGCTCATAAAACGCGCGTGCAGAATTTTGTGCTATTTTTGTCATGCAGTGAATTATTGGTTTTAATAAAAGGGAACTCCACTCTGACGTCATCATACTCGCTAACCGATAAGAGGATGAAATTCATTGGGCCTTAAAAATACTGTAGAAGAAATCTCCGGATAATCCCTTCCACAGGTTACGGTCAACCATCATTTAAGCAGCCGAATATCACAGATAATTAATTACATAATAAAATACTGCTATAATAAGTGACATAAATTTGTTATTTTATTAAGTATGCAAAATATGACCTGTTTGACACTTGCTATTGTAGATAAGAATAGGTACCTATCTGAGGTTGGTAAAGGGAGCATGAGAACTAGGTCCCACCCATTCCAGTACCACCTTCCAAATGCTTACACGGACGTTTTTTAAGAATTCCTTTTCCCCAGGACAGTTGCAACTTGGAATGGCCTTACAACCGAAGCTGTCTCTTCGGAGACAGTTGATGGGTTTAAGGCCAAAATTTAATATCCTAGGGTAGAGCAGGGGTTAGGCATGGAATGCCTGCCCCTGAGGACTTCTTGTAAATAGTTTTAATCTCCTGGTGGCTTTGTCACAAATTCCTTTATTTTCTTTTTTTTTTTCTTTTTTTGTGACAACTTATGCACCACACCAGAAACCTGTCATCATGTTCAAAGTTGACCGAGTACAGTAATGATAGAAAGAAAGAACCATGCATTCCCTCACTGTCACGCGAAAGAATCAATGACGATCACTTTAGAGATGTCCCAGTGATGTAATAAGTGTGCTTTTAATTGGTTAAACCGTACGGTTGTTTTCAGATGAAACTCTTTAATGGCTCAGGGTGAAGACAGGGAAGTACGGACAGAGGAAGGGAAATTTGGACAGTGAATAATTTTTTTTAAAATGATCGGCATTACACTACAAAACACCAATTTGAAACGCAGTGGCTAATAAAATATACGGTAATTCTTCTAAAATTTCGCACACTCTAAAATTTCGGACACCTAAAATTATTCCCGAAAATAATTTCTTAAAGTTCTCCAAAATTTCGATCAGTGAAAAGGTGAAGGACTTCTATGATTAAGGCGAGGATTTTCCCCATTAGACCGGCGCAACAGGTCCGAATTTTCAAAAGTATAAAGTGTGCAAATTTTTCTTAGCAGAGCTTCCACAAATATGTAAACCGTATGAAATCAGATCATTTGTGATTCAGACCCAAAGGCATGGGGAGATAATCCATTCTGACCCTACCTACCCTAAATTCAAGGTTTTCGCATACCTCATCTTTTGAGGTAATAAAAGTATTTCAACCAGTCATTCATTCCATACATTTTTGTCATAAATGCATGCTAAATACACGCATATCACTATACAAAGCAATGATTTTCTTCTTGTTACGCCTGACTGGCATTTAAACATGCAAAACCATAGTTACACTTCTGGGCAAAACGGCCAAAATAGAACGCTTCACTATAATTAAGGTACAAGTGCTTTCCCCCCCCGTGACCCAGCATTTCCTTCATGCAGCGGACTTATGTGATCCAAGTACGCAATATATATGAGTGGGAAGCTGGGTCACGGGGGGGGGGGGGGGGGGAACAATACTCAGTAAGCCAAAGAAGAAGAATGGTCAACAGTAGCATTGTGATCTTCAAGGATTATATTGTGTACCATGACCTTGAAATGAGGTCAAGGTCACATATATATAGTCAAAACTATCCAGTGTTGTCTGTTATGTAAGTAATGTAAGTCAAAAAAGGGTGAAATGTATACAATAATTCATTATTTCAACGATCAGTTTGAGGATAATTTACAATTTATCTCAGCAATGACGTCAACGTCAACGTATGTTTAACGTACTTTACATAGACACAAACAGTTGAAAATTCATTTGTCATGCAAGTTACATGTCATAGTCAAAAATGCAAAGCAGAAGTCAGTGATCCGTATAACTTTTTTATCATGGGGAAAATTCACGCCTTAACCATAGAAGTCCTTTCTAAAATTTCGAGCAAAAATATGGGACCTCAGTTTTTACTTATCTCGGCTGTATATTTTTTTTTTACTGAGAACTTTTGCTCGCATATATTCTAGCATGAATTTGCACGTGCGTTAAAGTGTGGGCAGCGAAAGGTATGTGAGTCGGGATCTTTTTTCCTTCCGGTATTTGGGCTGTGCATCCAAAAATGTGCTTTACACTAAGTGGGATTAGCGAAACCCGGATCAACCTACACATCTGTGCAGTCACATTAGCGTGATATCTGTCTGTATCAACAATTTATCATGGAAATCTAGAAATTAAACCGAGAACGAGGTTGCGGGGTAGCGCAGGCTAAGTGGGTCTTTGCTTTTCGTACATGCAATAAGGCGCCATTTCTCACAGCAATTCAATTTTTTTTGGCGGTAATATGCACATGTGCCAAACTACAAAGGCATTTTTTTTAGCTCACCTGAGCCAGCGGCTCCGGGGGAGCTTATAGGATGGTAAGGCTCCGTCGTCGTCCGTCCACAATTTCAAACAACTTCTCCACTGAAACCATTGGGCGGATTGCAACCAAATTTCATATGTAGCCTCCTGGGACCTTAGGAACCAAAAGTTGTTCAAACGGTCTTGGTCACATGACCAACATGGCTGCCACGCCCATATATGGTAAAAAGCTTTAAAAATCTTCTTCTCAAGAACCAATAGGCTGATGGCCTTGAAACTTAGTATGTAGCATCTGGTACGCGAGTACTACCAAGATTGTTCAAATTATGACCTTGGGTTGACCTTGACCTTTTTTTACGGCAAGGTCAAATATGCTTTCTATTGCTTTTATATGGGAAAATGCTAGAACATAAGATATCTTGGAAAATGTTGAAGATTCTGGGCTAAAAATTGGTATCTACATTCATCTAAATGAGTACATGAAGATTTATGAGTATAAGAGGTCAAGGTTATTCTTTGACCTTTGACCCAGAACTCTCATATTTTGACAATTTCAAACAATCTCCTCAAAAGCCACTGGGCCAATTGAAACCAAATTTCATATAGAGCCTCCAGGGGTTGAGAGAACAAAAATTTATTCATAGGTCCAGGTCACATGACCAACATGGCCGCCACGCCCATATATGGTAAAAACCTAAAAAAATCTTCTATTCAGGAACCAATGTGCCGATGGCCATGAAACTTAGTATGTAGCATTAGGTGCACAAGTCCTACCAAGATCGTTCAAATTATGTCCTTGGGTTGACCTTGACCTTTTCTACGGTAAGGTCAAGTTGCTTCTTTGTGCTTTTATATAGCAAAATGCTAGAGCATAGATATCTTGGAAACTGTTGAAGATTTTGGGCTAAAAATTGGTATATCTACAGTCATCTTAATGAGTACATGAAGCTTTATGAGTACAAGAGGTCATGGTCATTCTTTGACCTTTGACCCAGAACTCTCATATTTTGACAATTTCAAGCAATCTCCTCAAAAGCCACTGGGCCAATTGTAACAAAATTTCATGTAGAGCCTCCAGGGGTTGAGGGAACAAGATTTATTCATACGTTCCAGGTCACACCATGACCATATATGGTAAAAACCTTAAAATATCATCTGCTCCAGAACCAATTGACTGATGGCCTTGAAACTTGGTATGTAGCATTGGGCACTCGAGTACTGTCAAGATTGCTCAAATTATGACCTTGGGTGACCTTGAATTTGTTTACGGCAAGGTCAAGTATGGGAAAATGCTAGAACATAAGATTTCATGGGAAGTTTTGAAGATTAAGGCCCAAAAATTGGTATATACAGTCATCTTAAAGAGAACATGAAGATTTGTGAGTACAAGAGGTCAAGGTCATTCTTTGACCTATGACCCTATACTCTCATATTTTGACAATTTCAAACAATCTCCTCAAAAACCACTGGGCCAATTGTAATTTTATTTCATATAGAGCCTCCAGGGGTTGAGGGAATGAAAATTTGTTCAAATGGTCCAGGTCACATGACCAACATGGCCGCCATGCCCATATATGGTAAAAACCTATAAAAATCTTTTTCTACAGAACCAATCGACTGATGTCCTTGAAACTTGGTATGTAGCATTGGGTACACCAGTACTATCAAGGTTTGTCAGAATGATGTCCTTGTGTTGACCTTGACCATTTTACGGCAAGGTCAAATATGGGAAAATGCTAGAACATAAGATTTCATTGGAAGTCTTGAAGATGTTGGCCTAAAAATTGGTGTATACTTTTGTCTTAATGAGGTCATGAAGAATTAGGAGTACAAGAGGTCAAGGTCATTCTCTGACCTTTATCAAGATCTCTCATATTTTGACATTTTCAGACATTTCCTCAAAAGCCAAAGGGCCAATTGTAAACATATCATATAGAGCCTTCAGGGGTTGAGTGAACAAAAATTTGTTCAAACAGTCCAGGTCACATGACCAACATGGCCACCATACCCATTTATGTCATAAATCTATAATATTTTTCTTCTCCAGAACCAATAGACTTACGGCCTTGAAACTTGGTAAGTAGCACAGAATACTAGAGTACTACCAAGACTGTTCAAACGATGACTTTGGATTTACCTTGACTTTTTTATGGGAAAATGCCAGAACATAAGGTTTGATGGAAAGTTTAGAAGATTTTGCCTAAAAATGGTATGGTTGTCTTAATGAGTACATGAAGATTTATGAGTACAAGAGGTCATGGTCATTCTTTGATTTTTGACCCAAGACTCATATTTTGACAATTTCAGACGTAAGAAAAACCCACTTTGCCAATTTTTCAGGTGAGCCATTCAGGGCCTCATGGCCCTCTTGTTTTCTTTCTTTTAATTTTTGGTGAAGATGCATGAACGTAAGAATGAGAAACCAGGGTTGCAAAAGAATATACATGTAAACTGCCAGAACGAAAATTTCGTCTTTGTCATAGCTTTTAAATTGACAACGTCCTGACAAATTCTGTCTCAACGCATGCACACATGCTTTGAGAGCACCGACCGGCTGTATGCTTGGTCTCTGCATTCAAAGTTCGCACTTCCACTGGCACATTTGTCCCAAGCCCTTGATTTGACCATACACGGTTTCAGCTTTGAGTTTCTGCGACAGCAACCGTATCAATAAACGGACATCGGTCTGTGTTGAAATGCGGCGTCTCATAGACATTAGATTATGTCCGATTAGCAAATAATATAAATATTTGCGAACACTGAACGATCTTACAAATCTAGATGGAAGGGTGGGAGTTATAAGGACTGGAGACCAAAGGTGAGAGGTGGGACCAAGGGGGTGAAAGAAGAGGAAGAACGAATCAAAATCAAACCTCTCTACAGAGGGTTCCTCAACAAACTGTAAATACTCAAAACTCCATATTCTTGCGGCAATCTTTCTCCTTCCACTGATTCAAGAAGGGCTGTTGTCAGTTACTGACGAAAGTATGTGCACTTGGTACTGGTTAACCGCTTAGGAGGTCTAACCCTCCCCAGAAATAGTGTGGTTAGGTCAGCTGACAGTCCCAACATGACCTTAGCTGTTTACCGTGGATGTTAATAAATCAACCAACCAACTCGTGGCATTCATATTCTCACGGTAGATCCAAATAAAATCAGTGAGATAAACATGCCTCCTTATTTTTTGAGTGGCTTAAAGGCATCATGTAAACAAAGTACTATAACACACTAGATTTCAGTTCTGTTACTGTTTGAAGATGTTGTCACAATACAATCAAACCTGTCTTAAGGGGTCACCCCATGGGACTTACAAAAATTGGCTGCTTAAGACAGGTGGCCCCTTAATACAGGTTCATTTGCACTATATTTTGGTATAAGGGACCCCCAAAAAGTGGCTGCTAAAGACAGATGACCCCTTAATACAGTGACCCCTTTAAGACAGGTTGGACTGTAGAGAAAAATCACCCAAACTTGGAACAAGCAACCCCCAAATATGATAAAGTCTGTTTCTTGCTTGAATCAATTAAGATATGGTTGTATTAAACATTTTAAACATTAAACATTTTAAATAAGGAAACATTTCTGCATGCAGTTGTTAACGAGGAAGCAAATATCCATACCGATATACCGTGAGAATATAGAGTCCATATTTCTGCCTAATCATAATGGGGTAGTTCTATATGCTGATTAAACCAGGAAACAGAAAATGCAAACATGCTGTACTACTACAGAATTATCTAAATTATTAACTTCTTGCCTCACTGCTGTGAAATCTCGTGTCATTTGGTACTATGAGACAGTGTATGAGAGGTCAGGGAAAAATATGTTTTGGTCTATAAAAAATTCTGGTGAGGTACTTAGTAAACTGAAGTCAAGAGGGTTCCGTGCGACTAGTTTGTCCACTTATGATTTTTCTACTCTTTATACCACATTACCCCATAATTTAATAAAGGAAAAACTTGTTGATTTGATTGAGAGGGCCTTCAAAAAGTTCTCCAAAAATGAAGATACCCTTTATATTGCCTGTAACGATAAGAAAGCGTTTTTCACTTCTACTGACCGTAAAATATATAAAGGATATAGTCTTTGGTCATGTCAGAATGTATGTGACGCCTTATCATATCTCTTAGATAATATTTACATCAGATTTGGTAATAAGTTATACAGACAAATTGTTGGTATTCTGATGGGTACAAATTGTGCTCCTCTTGTGGCCGATTTGTTTTTATTTTGTTATGAAAGAGATTTCATTACTTCTCTTTCTGTTGATAATCAAGCTGATATCATTGAGGCATTTAACTCAACCTCTAGATATTTAGATGATCTTCTGAATATTGATAATCCTTATTTTGAAAGCATGGTTAACCAAATTTACCCACCTGAACTTAAATTGAATAATACAATTTCTTTACTCCGAATGATAATAGACACTAACCCGGCATGTACCTGATCCCAACCAAGCATTTATGCATTACGAATATAAAGACCAACTGTAAGCTTTGACAATGTTATATGGATTCAATCTGCGGGACTGGTTCTGCAGTTAGAAAAAGAACAAAAGAGTTATAAGATTTTTTTTCTACCCGTGTAGAAATACGACCTTGATATACGTTAATATATATTTATATATGTTTGTTTTCTTTAAAAAGAAACTTCTATTGTTTTTTGTCTTCACTCTCTCTGTATCTCTTAGTTTTTCCTTTTATTCTTTTTCTCGCTTCTTTGCTTCTTTCGTCTTTCGTCTACTCTATCTCTCTTCTAAAATAAGCTAGATTGGATAAGTCTCTTCAGATTTACTTCTGTGATATAAAAAAATAACTATATAATATGAATGTATGTTATATTGTATTATGTCTTTGAAAAAATAAAATTATAAAAAAAACTTAAATTGAATAAAGCTAATACTTGAGATACCGAGGCCCCCTTTTTGGATTTACATCTATCTATTTCTAACGGTTTTGTATCTTCTAAAATTTATGATAAACGTGATGACTTTGACTTTGATATAGTTAATTTCCCATTTTTGGATGGTGACGTTCCACGTCGTCCCTCTTATGGAGTGTATATTTCTCAACTTATAAGATTTGCTAGAGTGTGTAGTCATGTAGATGACTTTAATGCTCGTAATAAATGTTTAACTGCTAAACTTCTTCAACAGGGCTATCAGTATCATAAGCTTAGAAAGGCTTTTTCTAAATTCTATCGCAGACACCATGAATTGGTTTCAAAATTTGATGTTGGATTAAAATTTCTTTTACACCAAGGCCTATCGGAACCAGAATTTTATGGTGACTTAGTATACAAATTCAAAAAGATTAAGGGTAGGACTGATTTTTCTGATCAATTCCGAAAAATAATAATACGTCACAAACGTATTGGCTATAATTTAAATGTTATGCGACAGTCTGCATGCTTAGTGATTAACCCAATCACGGTTGATAGCTTTGCTGCACTCTTTAATTGCACACCGGGGGATCGGTCGTCAGACTCTATGATGGCCCCGACCTAAAGCTATATATTTTAGTTGGTTGGGACCGGAGCCTTTTTGTCTGTTGCTTGGTCCACCGGGGCTCAACTGGTGACCTTCTTTTGCTTCAGATTTCCAGTGGGGTTGTTTGGCAGGACAGGGATCTCCACCTGTCAGACGGCCCGTTGTATCTGTTGAGTCCTCGTCTTTGCTTCTTCATGGTGTTGAAATTTGATTTATGTGTTTACCGTGATGGTTCATTGACGAGTTAGAGGGTTATCATGCGAACCGAACAACCAACTAAATGTTTTGTACCACTTCAGAAACTGAGGGTGAGGTTGGGCCTGTAAAATCGATTTAAGCCCCCCAGTAATTCATTACTGACCGTTCCAAGGCGGTAGTTCTGTTGTGGTTCTTTGTTGCCTGTTTTTGGTGTCAGAGTTTCTGTGATGTTTTACCTTATGTATGTTATTATTATTTTTGGTTCGGTTTGGGTTGCTGAGTGGCCACCTTTTGGGAACAAGCTGCTCACTCGGTTGGCCATATGTTCTCTGTATCTTGATTATTTGTAATCTTAGTTGTTTCCAACTATGGTTTGAGGGCTGGATTTGGATTTTGATTGTTTCAGTTCCTGGTCTTTGCATACTTTTTACTTTTGATGTTAAGATGAAATATTGTAGAGTTAAACTACGTGCACTATCTTTTATTCTTGGTTCTCCATATATGGACAGATTTAGTTGTATCTTAAGTACCGTGAGAATAGGGAGATCCAGTCTATCACTTGCATAAGAATGTTCCAGAGGGCTATTTCCCCGACAGTAGGGGGGACGGGATTACCCAGGAGAATTAGACAATTTTGAAAAACGTAGTGTCTCCACGTACGGTACCGTATCCCTAAACCCTTGGTCTCAAGGTACGGAACCGTACCCAAGACAGTCCTATGAGGATTGGCGCTCGGGTACAGAAGTAAGTTTAAAATACTATGTATTAAGTAGTTTTACCCATTTAATATGTAGTTAATCCAGCAATAAAATTACTCCTTGTAAAATTCATTAAGTCACCATCTTGCTAGGGATCATTATTAATGATAATGTGGTCAAAACAATGTGTTTATTTTGCATGAAAAAAATAACATGATGTTTTCGGGTTCACACCGATAATTGTTGTTTTTTCTTACTTTTTAGCTCACCTGAGCCGAAGGCTCACAGGTGAGCTTATAGTATAGGCAGGCATCCGTCGTCCGTCCGTCAACATTTTCAAATGACATCTCCTCTGAAACTACAAGGCCCATTGTTACCAAATTTCATATATGGCATCTATAGGCAGGGGGAACCAATAATACTGTTTTTTTATCCAAATCGCGATGGCAACTTAAAGTTTCCATTGACTTGTGTGGGGAAAATTGAAAATTTGCATTTATTGCTATGTCACTGCAGATATTTTTACAAAACTTTTACAAAAATGTTCTTTGAGTAGTCCTCTATCAACCACATGAAATTTATATAGATTGCACAATTTGGCTGGTTTCCATGGCAACCGAAAGGTTAAAAACAGAAAATATATTCTAAAATCATCTCCTCAGAAACTATGCAGCCAATAAAGCTCAAACTTCACAGAAAGGATCTTAGTAAGTACTAGCTTTTATAAAAGTACTGTTTTTCTTGGCAATTGCTGTAGCAGTTTGGTTGCTATGGAAACTTAAAGTTACCATTGACATAAAATGGCAAAATAGAAAATTTGCATTTATTGCTATGCCACTGCAGACATTTTGACAAAACTTTCATAGAAATTTACCTTGAGTAGTCTTTCACCAGCCTTGTTAAATTTATGCAAATTGCGCAGTTTGGCTGGTTGCCATTGCAACCGTATAGTTAAAAAAAGAAAAATATTAAAAAAATCATCTCTGCAGAAACTGTGTGGCCAATAAAGCTCAAACTTTACAGAAAGAACCTTAGTACTAGCCTCAATAGAATTACTGTTTTTCATGGCAGTTACTCCAGCAGTTTGGTTGCTATGGCAACTAAGAGTTTCCATTGACTTATAATGGGGAAAATTGAAATTGGCAATTTTTGCTGTCTCACTGCATTTATTTAGATTTTCTTTCTACAGAAATGTTTCTTGAATAGTCCTCTATGTTTCTAATGAATTTTCTCCAAATAGCTGAATTTGATTGGTTGTCATGGCAAAATATAGGGTAAATTTTCAAAAAAAAAGAAGAAAAAATGAAAAAATCTTCTGCACAGAAGCCATATGGGGGATGAAGCTGATATTGTGCAAACATGTTGATGACAGAAGCCTCTGCATGAATTTTGATTTTTCTTCCAACCCCATAAGAACTTTGGTTGCTATGGCAACTTACAGTTTCCATTGACTTTTAATGGGAAAAGTGAAGCCATGAGGAGGATGAAGCTGATACTTTGCATACATATTAATAACATTAGCCTCTACCTAAAGTATGTTTCATATTATCATTGCCCATGTGAACTGGTTTTGCTATGGCAACTTAAAGTTTCCATAGACTTACAAATGGGAAAGTGGACATTTGGTATTTATTTCTGCGTTACTGCAGATATTTTGACAAAAACTGTACAGAAATGTTCCCAGAGTAGTCCTCTATCAGCCATATGAATTTTGCCCAAGGACCTGATTTTGATTGGTTGCCATTGCAATTTTTTTTTCATTTTTAGCTCGCCTGAACGAAAGTTCAAGAAGAGCTATTGTTATCACCCTGGCATCGGCGTCCGCATCCGCGTCCGAACTGGATGTTTTGGTTAAAGTTTTTTAAATATCCGTATCTCCTTAACCCATGGATTGATTCTTTTGATACTTGGACTGTAGTTAGATATTGGTCCAAAGTTTTACAAAATACCACCCTTACCATGATTGGTGACCTTGAGGTCAAAGTCATTGGCTTAGAAATTCAGGTTTTGTGAAACTTGATGTTTTGGTTAAAGTTTTTTGAAGACCCATTGAAGACCCATATCTCCTTAACCTGTGGATAGATTCTTTTGCTACTCAGACTGTAGTTAGATATTGATCCAAAGTTTAACATAGTACCACCCCTAGTCTAATCAGTGACCTTGAGCTCAGGGTCAGGAAGTTTGGTTAAAGTTTTCTTATGGCATGCTCTTTCATGATGTTTGGCTGTGTTTAGTTTATACTTAACTGATGTTAGATACTGGCTTGAGATTTTATTAAAAAAAACTACACCCACCCTACAAGGTGGCCTTGAAGTCAAGGTCATCAATTCGGAAATCTTAAAGCTTTTGGAAGACATTACTTTACAATGCCAAGGTGGATTCAGTTAATACTTAGACTGTTGGTAGGTTCTGGTCTAAAGTTTTACAGAGTACCTCCTTGACCCACCCAGTGACCTTGAAATCAAAGTCATGGCCTCAAAAATTTGAGATTGGGTCAATGTTTTCTGAAGGTATATGTTTCACAAAGCATGGACGGAGACATAACTTTACAATGTCAACTTGGACAGTTGTTAGATATTGGTAAAGTTTTATAGTGTACCTCCTGAACCCCACTGAAGGACCTTTAGGTCAAGGTCATGGACTTAAAATTTATGATTGGGTCAATGTTTTCTTAAGGGTTAGTTGTTTCACAATGCATGGGCAGATATAGTCAGTACTGAGACCAGCTGATGTTAGATACTTGTTTGAATTTTTACACAATACTACATGTTAAGCCTTTTTACATAATACTACATGTTAAGCCATGTCGCTATTAATTCTTTTTAAGTGTTAGGTCAAACTTTTAGAATGACTGTTATACAGTGCCATGATGAATTTATCTGATAATTTGGGTAATGCTGGTCCAAAGATTTGCATTGTTGCACTTCTGACTCTTTTCAGTTACCCTGAGATCAAGATCCCTTCTGTATCCCCTCCTCCCCCTTCCCAGCAGGTTGAATATGTTATCATTTGTAAAATACTCACACCTCCTTGCTGCCCTTGTGGATTTGCCAGGTGATTCCTGGATACATAATTGCTATGTGAACTGAATGTTTCTGTTTACTGCTTGAATACCCTTTAAAATTAAAACAGTTCAACCAATTACTGCTGTTAGTGTTAGATTTTAACACTTGCTTTTAATACTGGTTGGTTGTCAATAAAATCTAGGTTACATTAGCAAACATTGCAGGCTCTGATTAGACTGCTCTAATATGAGCCTTCTGGTGTGAGTGTACATGTTTGTTTTAGCCTATTATTTACAGTCATCATGGTAATGATGTTACATCATGTTGCTTTACAGTGTCTCTCTTGTACATGTAGTGTTTTTAGCTCGCCTGAACGAAAGTTCAGGAAGAGCTATTGTTCTCACCTTGGCGTCGGCGTCCGCGTCAGCGTCGGCGTCCGGATTGGATGTTTTGGTTAAAGTTTTTTAAAGACACATATCTCCTGAACCCTTGGATGAATTCTTTAAATATTTGCACTGTAGTTATATGTTAGTCCAAAGTTTTATTTAGTACATCCCCAACCCCGCTCAGTGACCTTGATGTCAAGGTCAGGGACTTAGGAAATTTGGTTAAAGTGTTCTAATTGCATACTGATCCATAATGCTTGACAGAGATTTAGTTTACACTTGACCTGATGTTAGACACTTTTGAGTTTTTACAAAACACTATATACTTACCCCACTGGATGACCTTGAAGTCAAGGTTATCAACTTTGAATTTTGTCTTCAAGATTTTGGTTAAAGTTATATATTTATGAACTTTGAAGACATAATTTCACAGTGCCACAGTGGACTCAGTTCATACTAATACTTGGACTGATATTGGATAATGGTTCAAGGTTTTGATACATCCTAACCTCCCCCCCCCCCCCCCCCCCCCCTACACACACACACCCCACCCCTTACCCCTCTACCCCTTAGTTCTTTGTCCTCAAGCTCATGGACTTTGAAATTTCATGTGGATTTTTTTTTTTAATTTTATTTTAAGACTTATTTCTGAGATAGCTTTTGTTTATAAATGTGTTGTCATTATGAACATGCTTGTCTGAAGTTTTATGCCTAGCAGTCCACACCACCATAGCAACTGTGTGATGGGCAAGCACTTATTCAGGCGAGCTATGCTGTCAGGCGACAGCTCTTGTTTTTTTTTTTTTTTTTTTTTTTGCCAAATATCTTCTCAGAAGCCATTAAGGGGGGATAAAGCGTATTTTTTTCATAAATGTTTGTGATATTATCCTCTACATAAATAGTGTGTTTTATTGCTGTTGTGCATGTTGTTTTGTTGCTGTGGCAACTTAGTTTTTCCAACATAACCTCAGTGCTCTGGTGGGTGATATAGGGCCATTGGCCCTCTGGTTTTTATCTAAAATCATAATAAATTCAAAACTGAGGTACAATATTTTATTCAATGGATGGAGTAAAGGAGCTATGGATACGTTCTGCTAAGGTGCATTTAAATGTCTTCTGTAACGTTAGTGATTAACATTTTGGGGGGCAGGGATGGGGGTGCGGAGCTTAAACCAAAGACGCTTGTAATAACCGTAAATCCCTTCAAGTTGTGTGTCAGGAGCTGTTATTTTGTCAGGGCACATACATGAAATCAGACTTTAGATTATCAGTGGCATTTATACATAACAAAGCAAGATAAACACGATAAATCAGGGCCTAGTTTTTATGCCCCTGCCATGAAATGGTGGAAGGGCATATAGAGTTTACCTGTCCATGTGTGTGTGTGTATGTTTGTGTGTTACCAGAATCATGTCCGTGCCATATCTTTGGCCTGCATGGTGGGATTGAAACATTTGTTCAAGTAGGTCCAAGATCAAGGTCACTCTTGAAGGTCAAATGATAAACTGGTCATAAATTGAGCTAGTCTGAGCCATTACCTCTACATTCATGCATGGATTTCAAAATAGTTTTGTACAATTATTTTCCTTGGTGATTAGAAGTGCCATTTGAAACATTTGTTTAGGAAGGTCAAGGTCGGACTTGATGGTCAAATAATAATATCGTCATAAGTTGAGCTTGTCTCAGCCATTATTCTACATTTACGCATGGATTTCAAAATAATTTTGCACAATTGTTCTTCTTGATAAGTGGAAGTGTCAAGTGATGTATTTGTTCAACTGTATATACCAAAATCTTGAAAACTTTCCATGAAGTCTCATGTTCTAGCATTTTCCCATATTTGACCTTGCCATAAAAAAGGTCAAGGTAGCATTGCCTAGTGGTCCCTTACCAAGATTATTCAAATGATGGCCCAGGGTCCAAAATGGCCTGACCCCAGGGTGTGTGGGGTTTGAACCATAGCAATACATAGAAAAATATTCAAAAATCTTCTTCTTCAGAACCATTTGGAAATGGTTGCAAACTGTCAGGTTTGTTCAGATGGAGACCCTAGTTTGACCTTTAAGCATTTTGCTCAGGTGAGCGATTGAGGGCCTCTTGGCCCTCTTGTTAGTGTATGAAGAAGCTTGGGATAATGTGTCAGTATGACTTCGTGTTTAACTTCAAAATAAATGTACATGTAGGTCACAGTGACCTATATTTCATGGTGTAGTGATCCGACCTCATATCTTGAAGACTATTTAATGACAACAAGGTAGCCATGGAAAATAAGAAATGGAGGTGGCTGGGGGTATTTGTTCCCTACATGGCACTTACTAGATAGTTTTAAACACAATGTATGGTGTCTCAGTCTGTCATACTGCAGTATGATTTGATCAACTAAGGTTAATACTCTAACAGTTCTTATGATTTTTTAATTCGATAACAAACATGTGGTTTCAGAGCCAAAATTCCTGCTGATCCTTTCTGTCATTGAGTTCTGATCAGGGATGACTTGCAAAAGGAAGAAATGGGAGGTGGGGAGGGTGGGGAGGGTGGGGGGAGAAAGACAGTCCTAACCCTATACCCAGCTAGGTTCACTTGGGATCAACTTCTTTAACATCAGGGCCCAGTTGTTTAAAACTAACAACGTTGTTAGTTAACAAGACGTTAAAATTTCAAACATTAATCTCAAATACACCAATATTTTTTGTTAAAGAATGTGAGAAGCTTTTGCAGTGCAAAAGCTTCTCACATATTGTCAACAAAAAATATCAGTGTATTTGGCAATAAAGTCACAAAACGCAAAATGCTTAACTTAACAGTTGAGCTCTTAACGAGCTCGTTAGGCTAACAATGCTTTGAACAACTGGGCCCTGGTTTATGAAAAAGTTTATTCATTTCCAGTTGTTACCAGGTCAAGGGAATCAGGACTGCTGTATATAATCCAGGCTATTTCTCAAAAGTTGGTTTATATCGGGTGAGCAATTTAAAGCCATCATTGTCCTCTTGTTTGCATTTCATGCAATGACATTTCCTTAACCTTTTTTTCTAGATCAGCATCGGCAGTGTTTAGAAGCAATGGCAACCAGACCAAACAAATGTGAGGCAGTGGTGCAGTCAACACTAGCTCTTCATCTTTTCCAGCCACTTTCAGGAGAAAGCAAAGTAATTACAGATGAAAGGAGCTACCAGCATAGTCGCGTTCCTAGAAAATGTATATTCTGTGGGGTAAAAGTTGATACCGGTGACACCTCATTTGGTAAGTTATAATTGCTGCAGGCAGGCCTTAAAAATTTGCAGAAAAATCAGTTTTAAAATTTGTATGAGGGTCATCCAAAAACTCCTGCAAATGGCCAAGTTTCAGGCAAATCAGAATTAAAATTGAATCAAGCGATCCACATTCCTACATTGCATCTTCCCTTCTTTGCAGTCAATAATTTCCAGAAACGTCATGATCTTGCAAATGGCGTTGCTAGGCAACTGAAGAATACTACCATCATGGGTGCGGAGGTGGATTCTAGTTGTCTGTTTAAGACCCCCTAGCTTAGTTCAGAAATCTTGTAAAATATCTGGAGATTACTGGGAGATACGGAAAAAAATACTGAAGTATGTACACGGTAACAAGGGTAAGATATTGCCATCAGTCAAGATATTATTATGGTTCAAAGGAAGAGCAACATGTTTTTCGGGCAGCTAAAATATCAAATGAAATGAGTATAAGAAAAAGCGGTTTTCACAGCAGATGAAGTGTTTCCTAAACTGCCATTATTTGTTACCAAAGAATAGTCCTGAGATGCTGAAATTTAGTTATTAGAGAAAATACAAGCTTCGAGCCTTGTTTAATATTGTTTGCAGCCTTGAGAAACCAGATGTAAACGTCAAAACTAGGATTTTGCTAAAATTCTGTAATATTCTCCTGTTGCCTAGCAACCATATTTGTTATCCCCCGCCAAAGGCGGAGGGATATAGTTTCCTCCATGTCTGTTTGTCCTTCTGTCTATCTGTCCTTCCATCCGTCTGTCCTTCCGTCCGTCCGTCCGGAGCCATAACTAAGTAACCACTGGACGGAATTTCATGAAACTTAAATATACTATGTATATCACTATAACGCGCTTATGCATGTGAAGTTTCATCAGACTGGCAGTAATGCATGAGTTATTGCCCTTTAAATGGACTTAAAATTAATAAAAAGTGTCATAACTAAGTAACCAATTATCAAAAGTAAAAAGTATGCAAAGACCAGGAACTGAAACAATCCAAATCCAAATCCAGCCCTCAAACCATAGTTGGAAACAACTAAGATTACAAATAATCAAGATACAGAGAACATATGGCCAACCGAGTGAGCAGCTTGTTCCCAAAAGGTGGCCACTCAGCAACCCAAACCGAACCAAAAATAATAAGAACATACATAAGGTAAAACATCACAGAAACTCTGACACCAAATTCAGGCAACAGAGAACCACAACAGAACTACCCCTTTCAAAACTGAAATTTAAAGTGAATATGTATCACCATAATAGGGTTATGCACATAAAGTTTGGTCAGAAGTGCATCATTAGTGCATGTGTTATTGTTTTTTTATGGATTTAAAATTAATAAAATGAGTCATAACTAAGTAACCAATTATCAAAACTTTATGAAACTTAAAGTGAATATGTATCATCATAATGCGGTTATGCACATAAAATTTCCTCAGAAGGGCATCAGTAGTGCATGAGTTATTGCCCTTGAATCAATTTATGGTTGATTAATTCAGCCATAACTAAGTAATCAATGAATAGAATTCTATGAAACTTAAACTGATTATGTATCACCATATCATATTGGTGCATCTTACGTTTTGTCGGAATTGCTCCAGTAAGCAATGAGTGCCTTGAATTGGTTTAAAATCAACAAGTTATGTCATAACTAAGTAACCAATGGATGGAATTTCATGAAACTTAAAATAATTATGTATTGCCATGGCACAGCAGGGCACATTAAGTTTTGTCATAATAGCTTTAGTAGAGCATAATTTAATGCCCTTGAATGGATTAAAATCCACAAATTAGCCATAGCTAAGGTATTGGTGAACAAAATTTCTTGAAACTGAATTAAAAATGTATCATCATAGCGCAGTGATGCTGCGACAAGTGTTTTACTTTAAGAACAGCTTCAGCTTATGCCTCACTTATCCCAGAGTTATTGCCCTTGATCAACGAATTGGGGGTGTGGGGGGATATAGATTAACGACTTTGCTTGTTTGGTAATGTGAAATGTGAAATAATAACTGTCTCTTATTTGGGTTTTTAAACTTTAGAACATGAATTCTTGTAATTTGAAAGAATTATAAACATATATGCAGGAATTTTCTTCCCTCCACCTCTTGTAAAAGATGTTGTGTTTATGCAATTCCACTGCTGGTATCGCTTACACCTTTGCATTCAAAACCCTCCCATGTCTGAGAAAGGAATGTCACATGTATGATTTTTAGCACATATGTGTATCGTATACATAAGCTGTTAATTGTATAATTTGAATACCCTACCTCAATTAATAAGGCAGTAATGATGGCTTTTGCAAGACTTAATGGATGACCCTCATAGTATATATAGCTGGCGCAAATTGACCTGTCTCTTTGACCCCTCATTTAAATATATTAGTAGGTTCAGTTGATTTCACAGATAGGGATGCATGGATTATAAAACAAACTTAAGGCCATCCTTTAAAAATATGTTTGTTGAGCTCCAATGCAGACTTAGCTGGATCGGTAGGTTGGGAGGAAGTTTTTTTTTCGGGTGCCACAAAGTACTGGTTGCGACTAAAATACATTTGCAAATAGTGCAGACCCGAATCAAAGTATTCCTTAAGAGCAGTCTGATCATGATCAACAGTGTTTGCCATCTTACACTGACAGTCTTAACTCCGTTCAGCAGCCGTTACCCAATTTAAAGTTGACAATTACATGTATTATGATTAAATATTACTACATACGAAAACATATGAAAGAAAGGACACAAAGGCTAAATCTTGGATAGTATGGATAGCAGCAAACAGAATTTTTATCTTGGCCTTACAAATAACGAATCCGCTCAAGATTCACGAGCATTTCTACCAGAAATGAATTACTTCATGCAATTGTGAATAGTTTACCAGATATACTTGCATAAACTTATAGACGTCTTGCCCTTGTTAACTGTTGGCACAACTGTATGGGGTTGGTACAAATAAAGTTTATCATTTCTCAATAGGACTTTTGATTCGGGGCCGATAATGCTATGCATTGAAGAAGACATAATTCGTTTTAATCGCTTAATTGCAAACAGAAGCAACTGCAAAAGCATACGCCTCAAAGAGTGTTCAAAACCTGGGCGGGGAGAGGGGGAATGGATTGATAACGTGCAGTTTTACTTCCTTTTAGACAGTATTTAAGTCATATCAGGACAATGGGTGGGTGATAATGAAAGGCTGTGTGCAATGGAACCCCGTTTACGATCGAAAAGATTCCCGTCTGCAGCGGGACTCGAACCAGGGGCCACTAGATCAGCAGACCACCGCTTAACCTACTGAGTTACCGGGGTTCCTGGACGTGTGTGTCTGAGAGAGAGAGAGAGAGAGAGAGAGAGGGAGAGAGAGAGAGTTGCATTCTACATCTTAATAGCATGTTACCCAAAGTGAGAATACAATGTAGCAGAAGATACATAAAGAGATACAGGGATAGTGTATTACATCAATCTACGTATCTGGATATTATTTCAACGTCGTCATGATTCATGATATGGTAAACAATACCATGGGTGAAAAAGTAAGCATCTTAACTTATTCAACATCTTGCCTCAACCTACTGCATGATGCTCGTGTTTGCAACGTTTCCATTCATCTAAGCTGAAAATTGAATGCGTACTCTCTCTATTGAATACTCTCTCTCTCTCTCTCTCTCTCTCTCTCTCCCATAACCAGCTCTGAAATCAAACATTCATGAAAAATGATTATATGATAAAATTTAGGCGATTTTCCATACAGCATAGTTACGCGCCGAAACTCCTTGGCATTTGGAAATGGAAAACCGGCTTTATGAGGCAACACGCTCTGTAAATATCTAAGGCTCTTTTCTATGGCGTGTACTTTTTGATGGTTTCGGCGCCGAAGCTGCCTTTGTAAATTCATGGCAAAAAGAGTTTCGACGCTGAAGCCAACTATAATACGCTCCACGAAAACCCGGCTTTAGGATATGGCAGTCATTCAATCGCGTAAATACGTGTAGGTGTGGTTCTGCTAAAAAGCTTTGTCTCCTATTTCGCAATGAATTGTGCTATTTTGCATATTCATGCATAAAGGTCAGAAAGACAGGTCAATTTGCGCCAGCTATACAAGGGTGGTACTAGGACAGTACACATTGTGGGTACAGTCCACTAAATATTCATGAGGACTTGCCCCGCCTATTTCGGGGAGAGCATTAGGTTTACATTGTACGAGAGATGACGTCATCTGTCAATCATTCATGTTAGATTTCTTGCAGTATAAAAAAAGACCAACAAATGATAGTTACAAAAAGGCATATTTAATTGAGAAATATTTTACCAGAAGGAGATGGGGTTGATTTTGGTAACTGATCCCCTAGGAAAAAAGTATGCTCTTTTTATGCCCCCGGACTTCGGGGATGCCCCCGAAGGGACTTCGGGTGGCATATTAAAATCGCACCGTCCGTCCGTCAGTCCGTCCGTCCGTCCGTCCGTCTTTCCGTCCGTCCGTTACTAATCGTGTCTCAGCTATAACTTTAAAACTACTGAAGCAAATTTGATGAAACTTCACAGATAGATAAAGCATAATGTGAAGGTGTGTCGCGCACAAGACTTAGGTCCCTACGCCCAAGGTCAAGGCCACAATTGGGTCAGAGGTCAAATTGTGTCTCTAAATCGTGTCTCAGCGATAACTTTAAAACTACTGAAGCAAATTTGATGAAACTTCACAGATAGATAAAGCATAATGAGAAGTTGTGTCGCGCACAAGACTTAGGTCCCTACACCCAAGGTCAAGGCCACAGTTGGGCCAGAGGTCAAATTGTGTCTCAAAATCTTGTCTCAGCGATAACTTATAAAATACTGAAGCAAATTGAATGAAACTTCACAGAAAGATGAAGCATAATGAGAAGGTGTGTCACATATAAGATTGAGGTTACCACGTTCAAGGTCAAGGTCACAATCAGGGTTCAAAGGTCAAATCCTGCCTCTAAGATAACTTGAAACCTGCTGAAGCGACTGTCAGCAAACTTCACAGAAAGGTAAACCATAATGAGAAGGTGTGTTATACACAATATTTATGATCCCAAATCCAAGGTCAAGGTCACAATCTGGGGTCAGAGATCAAATCATGCCCTGGCAATTACTCAGAAAAGTACCAAAGCAAACATTACAGAAAGATAAAGCCTACTGAGAAGATTTGCCATTCACAAAACATGTTTCCACATCCAAGGTCAAGGTCATACACAGAGGTCAAAGGTCAACTCATTTATCCTCAATTACTTAAAAACTACTGAATCAAACTTCATTAATTTTCATGAAAATGTGAAAAATAATTGGATGATTCACAAACAAATTATGGTTTTGTTGCCCAAGGTCAGTGTCACAATCAGGGCTCAGAGGTTAAATCATGTCTCTGAAATGGCTCAAAACTGCTGAGGCCAGTTTCATCAAATTTCACTGAAAGGTAAAGCATGATAAAATGGTAATTTAAAAAAAAGTAAAGTATTATGATAAGTTATGACTGTAAGGTGTGACATTTAGGTTCCAGTACCCAAAGTCAAGGACGCAACACAGTTTGGTCAGTGGTTGAATTAAGTCCCCATGAATTCTCTTGAACTTCCAAAGTGCATTTAAACATCACAGAAAAGTAAGACAAATGAGAATGTATGTCATGTGCAAGAGTCAGGCTCTACGCTCAAGGTCACGGTCTCAACCAGGACTCAAAGGTCAGATTAAGGGGCCTTTGGGGGCATTTGTTACACACTGTAACATTTCTTGTTTATGGTACGAATCGGTGGTTGCCATACTCAGCCTAGCTTAGCGGCTCACTGAGATGGGAAGGCAGTGGATGTTTTCATCTCAGATTGATAGGCTAGGATGACACTTTAAAGCAAGACAGGTTTGGAAAACTTTGTATGCACAGTTTTGTAATAAAATGACCAGATGTTAACATTGTCGTCTATGGAAAATTAATGGTGGAATGCAACCTAAAGTGCATTAAGTCAGATTGACCTTGGCCTTGTTTCTTACTTTCGGTTTCACTTTAGATGCATATCTAGAGATATGTGTCCCTTTGACCATTAAAAGTGCATTCTTCTGTGTGTTATCCATAGTGAGATTGTTGTTGTAATTGATGATTTGATGCTTTAGGCCTAGGATCATCAGCAAAAATGAAAACATTTTTCTCCATGTAGAATCCATGTGGGGGGGTGGGGGGGGGGGGGGGGGGGTAGAATGCTACTGTATTTTTGTACTATAAGTTTTTATGGTAAATTATTTCACATTACACATTAGTCCAATTTCACATCACCCGGTTAGAGAAAAAGCATCTGGAACACCTGGAAACATTTAAAAGCCCATAAAAGCATGATAATATGCGATTCTGCGAAATACAGAAAGCGTCGCTTTTCGGAGACTTTTGCATGTAAATAAGTATTTTTTGAGGAAAAATATAATTTTAACCAAACATTTGCCTTAAATACATATCAACCTTGTTTCTCTGCTTCTTTTGGTGTGCAGATTTGGACTATTAAACCAGTTTTACTGCATTTATGTCTTAAACGGCCTCCAAATACCAAGATTTTAACCAAGTTGAGGGGGTATATATAGAAAATTGCCAATAAATGCTGATGTATAACAGATTCAACCACATTTTCTTGTTTTTATTATTAAGAGAAGTATTAAGGCTCCTATGAAAAGATAACTGTTTCCATAGATATAAAAGAATAGCAACAAAATCATTATTAATTTTCATTAATCCTTAAAATCATCGGTTTCAGTCATTTCGCTACAGAAACCTCAGCCGACATAGTGAAACTGTCTTAAATGGTACATTTCTTTATGCCCCCAACTTTGAAAAAGTTGGTGGGGCATATTGCTTTTGGCTTGTCCGTCCGTGTGTGTGTGTGTGTGTGTGTGTGTGTGCGTCACACTTTTCATGATTGCTGTAACTTTAGAACCCTGCAAGCTAGGGTCTTGAAATTTCATATATGGATTCTTCATGGAAAATTAGCTGACACATATTTTTTTTCTATTTGCAGCTATGCCCCTTTTTGGAGTTATGCCCCTTTTAGAAAAATGAGATAAATATCTTGTTAGCAAGATATCTCAAAAAGTATTTGAGCTATGGCCTTGATATTTAGTATACTGATTGGGTATGAGGAGTAGATTACCTGATTAACTTTTGAGACAATTCCGTAAAATATTGATGGAGTTATGGCCCTTGTTTGAATTTGGCATTTTTCCAACTTTTGAACCGCTTGAGCTAGGAAGCTGATTTTTGGTATAGTAGTAGTTCTTGGTGTGTTAAATACTTTAGTACAAGTAAGGTAACTCTGCATTCATTATTTACTGAGTTACTTCCCCTGATGTTCAGTACTTATGCAGCTACTGAGTTCAAGAACCATTAGGAATAGGGTTTTGAAATTTCATATATGGATTCCTTGTGGAAAATTAGCTGACCCGTATTTTTTTTTCTTTTCCCAGTTATGCCCCCTTTTTGGAGTTATGCCCCTTTTAGAAAAAATGAGGTGACTATCATGTTAGCAATATATCTCAAAAGGTATTTGCGCTATGGGCTTGATATTTGGTGTACTGATTGGGTATGAGGAGTAGATTACCTGATGAACTTTTGAGACAATTTTGTAAAATATTGATGGAGTTATGGCCCTTATTTGAATTTGGCATTTTTCCAACTTTTGAACCGCTTGAGCTTGGAAGCTGATTTTTGGCATAATAGTAGTTCTTGATGTGCTAAATACTTCAGTACAAGTTAGGTAACTCTGCATTCATTATTTACTGAGTTATTTCCCCTGATGTTCACTACTTATGCAGCTACTGAGTTCAAGAACCATTAGGAATAGGGTTTTGAAATTTCATATATGGATTCCTTGCAGAAAAGTAGCTGACCCATATTTTATTCTTATCCCAGTTATGCCCCCGTTTCGGAGTTATGCCCCTTTTAAAAAATGAGATAACTATCTTGTTAGCAAGATATCTCAAAAAGTATTTTAGCTATGGCCTTGATATTTGGTAGACTGGTTGGGTATGAGGAGTAGATTACCTGATCAACTTTGGGGAGAATTCCGTAAAGTTTTGATGGAGTTATGGCCCTTGGTTGAATTTGGCATTTTTCCAACTTTTGAATCGCTTGAGCTAGGAAGCTGATTTGTGGAATAGCAGTAGTCCTTTATGAGTTTGATACTTTAGTACAGGCTAGGTAACTCTGCATTCATTAATTATGGAGGTATTAAAAGTATTTGAGCTATGGCCTTGATAGTTGGTATGCTGATTGGGTATGAGGAGTGGATTACCTGATTAACTTTTTGGACAATTCTGTAAATATTTATGGAGTTTTGGCCCTTGTTTGAATTTGTCATTTTTCCAACTTCCGAATTACTTGATCTAAGAAGCTGATTTTTAGCTCACCTGGCCCGAAGGGCCATAGTGAGCTATTGTCATACCAATGCGTCCGGCGTGCGTCGTGCGTAGTGCGTCGTGCGTCGTGCGTCGTCACGGAATGTGTCCGTCAACACCTAAAAACAAATATTCAAACATCTTCTTCTGTAAAACTACTGGTCCCATGGTTCTCAAATTTCACACGGAGCATGATCTGACACCAGGGTCTCAGAATTGTGAAATTGGGTCAAGTTGAAAATCCAAGATGGCCACCGTTACTAAAAATAGCAAAAACAACAAAATAAACTTCTTCTACAGAACCACTGGGTATATTTGTCTGAGTTTTGGCATGGAACATCAATGAAACGTGGGAATCCAAAATTGTAAAAATGAAAAAAATCTGTATCGGAGTATTGTCACAGTGACCTACTTTCTGTTTACGAGTGTAATTTTGCTGAAATGCCAATGTCAAAAAACGACATATTTAAATGACTTCAAACAACTTCTTCTCTAAAACCACTGCACCCATGGGTTTCAAATTACACATGGAGCATTACCAGACTGCAGGGTTTCAAAATTGTAAAATTGGGTCAGGTCAAGAATCCAAGATGGCCGCCATTACTAAAAATAGCAAAAACAACAAAATCAACTTCTTCTCCAGAACCATTTGGTATATTTGGCCGAAAGTTTGCGTGGAACATTAATGGGACCTTGGGATTAAAAATTATAAAAATGAAAAAAATCTATAGCGGAATTAGGTCACAGTGACCTACTTAGCGTTTACAAGACCGATTTTGCTCAGATGTCAGTATCTCAAGAAAACGCAATCGGTTGTGGTCAGATTTGGTCAGCAATGGTCCTTAAAAGGAATTATTTCAATTTTGTGCCAGTTGACTATCCAAGATGGCCACTCTGGGGGCTGTTACTAAAAATAGCACAAACATAAAAATGACAATTACTCAAGAACCCTTGAATGGAATTCGACCAATTTTGTGTCAGAATGTTCCTTGCATGAAGCCATTTCGATTAATTACAATTTGGCTTTCCAAGATGGCCGACATCTGCCGTTACTAAAAATAGCACAATCATAAAAATGACAATTACTCAAGAACCCTTGAATGGAATTCGACCAATTTTGTGTCAGAATGTTCCTTGCATGAAGCCGTTTCGATTAATTGCAATTTGGCTTCCTAGATGGCCGACATCTGCCGTTACTAAAAATAGCACAAACATAAAATGACAATTACTCAAGAACCCTTGAATGGAATTGGACCAATTTTGTGTCAGAATGTTCCTTACATGAAGCCATTTCGATTAATTGCAATTTGGCATTCCAAGATGGCCACCACCTGCCGTTACTAAAAATAGCACAAAACATGAAAATGACAATATCTCAGTAACCGCTGAATAGATTTTGACGAAATTTGTGTCAAAATGATTTTTGCATTGAGATGTTTCAAAAGTAACTAAATATAGACAAGTCATAATGGCCTTTGTTACTAAAAATAGAAAAATGTGAAAATAAGAAAATCTCAGTGGAATTGGACTAATTTTCTGTCAGAATGATCATTTCAATAAGCTTTTTCGATTTTCTGCATTTTGGCATTCCAAGATGGCCGCCATCTGCCGTTACTAAAAATAGCACAAAACATGAAAATGACAACATCTCATTAACCGCTGAAGCGATTGAGACGAAATTTGTGGCAAAATGATTCTTGCTTTGATGTGTTTCACAAATTAACAATATTGACCCGTCAAGTTGGCCTCTGTTACTTAAAATAGCAAAATTTGAAAATTACAATGGACTGGACCAATTTTGTGTCAAAATGGCCCTTGCATGAAAGCTTTTCAATTTTTTGCATTTTGGCATTCTAAGATGGCCGCCATCTGCCGTTACTAAAAATAGCACAAAACATGAAACTGACAATATCTCAGTAACCCCTGAATGGATTTTGATGAAATTTGTGGCAAAATGATTCTTGCCTTGAGGTGTTTCAAAAGTAAATATATAAAGACCAGACAAGTTGGCCTCTGTTACTAAAAGTAGCAAAATGTGAAATTGAGAAAATCTCTGGAATTGGACCAATTTTGTATCAGAATGGGGACCGTTCGGATACAAAAGCCAGGTGAGCGATATCAGGCCCATTTGGGCCTCTTGTTTGTTTAACAGTAGTTCTTGATGTGTTTAATATTTTAATAAAGATTAGGTAACTCCTTTTCAGACTTAGACATTCTAAAGTTTGACACCTTTAGAAGCAAGCATATGGTTGGGGGCATAGTGTTTCACAAACACAATTTCTAGTTACGGATTCATTTAAAACTTGGAGATCACAATGAAAATGTATCAAACTAACATTCAAACTGTTCAGCATATGGCATATTGCAAAAAATTAGTTTGGTTTAGGGTACAGTCCACTAAATATTCATGAGGACTTTCCCCGCCTATTTCGGGGTGAGCATTAGGTTTACATTGTACGAGAGATGACGTCATCTGTCAATCATTCATGTTAGATTTCTTGCAGTATAAAAAAAGACCAACAAATGATAGTTACAAAACTTGCATGGATACATCATTTGGACAAACTTAAGAGCTGATTAGATTATCGTGACCTTGACCTGATTTTCAAGGTCACTGGAGGACTTAGATGAAATTTCTTGTATGCGCGATATCTCTTGAATCAATCGATGGAATTTCACCAAACTTGCATGGATATATTATTGGGACAAACTTAAGAGCTGATTAGATTTTGGGGACCTTGACCTCATTTTCAAGGTCACTGGAGGACTTAGATGACAATTTCTTGTATCCACAATATCTCCTGAATTAATGGATGGAATTTCACCAAACTTCCCTTGATACATGATTGGGACAAATTTATGAGCTGATTAGATTTTGGTGACCTTGACCTCATTTTCAAAGTCACTGGAGGACAAAGATGACAATTTCTTGTACCCACAATTTGTCCTGAACCAATGAATGGAATTTGGCCAAACTTTTATGGATACATCATTTGGACAAGTTTAAGAGCTGATTAGATATTGGTGACCTTGACCTCATTTTCAAGGTAACTGGAGGACTTAGATGACAATATCTTGATCCCATGATATCTCATAAACTAATGAATGGGATTTCACAAAACTTGCATGGATACATCATTTGAACACATTAAATAGCTGATTAGATTTTGGTGACCTTGACCTCATTTTCAAGGTCACTGGAGGACTTAGATGACAATTTCTTATACCCATGATGTCCCCTAAACTAATGGATGGAATTTCACCAAACTTTCATGGATACATCATTGGGACAAGTTTATGAGCTGTTTAGATTTTGGTGACCATGACCTTATTTTAAAGGTCACTGGAGGACTTAAATGACAATTTTTTGTACCCATGATATCTCTTGAACCAGTAGATGGAATTTTACCAAACTTGGTAGATGGAATTTTACCAAACTTGCATGGATACATTACCAGGACTAGCTTAAGAGCTGATGAGATTTTGGTGACCTTGACCTCATTTTCAAGATAACAAGAGGAGTTAGATATGATAAATTTCACTAAAATGGATATGTCTCATTAACCTTTGGCTTGATTTGCACTTTACTTTCATAGCTATACCTTTGGGACAATCTCAAGAGTCTACTATGTTTTAATTACCTTGACCCCATTTTCAAGGTCAAAAGCTAAACTTACAAATCCTTTTTTTTCTCTTAAATGAGTTATATCTTGAACCAAATGACAGATATTCATCAGACTTGCATGAATACATCGTTTGACAGGTTTAAGACATGTTTAGCAGTTGGTGACCATGACCCATTTTTCAAGGACATAGTCTTATATGTAGGATATCTTTAGAACCAGTGGATGGATTTTCTCCAAACTTACATAGATATTTTATTTGTACAGGCTTTTTATTCATTAGAAGGGATGTGAAATGGGCGGGTGGGGGGACATCAGTTTTTCTCTGAAAAACATTTTTAGTGTTTTCAGTGGATCTTTTTCAAAGCTTGCATAAATGTTGTGGACATATTGAAGATGTGCATGTGGGTTTTTGATGGAGTTAGAATCAATTTTGACAGAATTACAGCCTTTTGAACTTAGTCATTTTAGTAAAATTTTGCATTGTAGGGTATGGAATTTGTGTAATCAACTCCTTCTACAGTTTTTCGGTGGATCTTTTTGAAACTGTGCATACATGTAATGCACATATTGAAGATGAGCATGAGGACTTTTGATGGAGCTAGAATCAATTTTGACAGAAGTACGGCCTTTTGAACTTAGTCATTTTAGGCAATTTTTTTGCATTGTAGGGTATGGAGTTTGTGTAATCAACTGCTTCAACAGTTTTCAGTGGATCTTTTTCAAAGCATGCATAAATGTTGTGGACATATTGAAGATGTGCATGTGGGTTTTTGATGGAGTTAGAATCAATTTTGACAGAATTATGGCCTTTTGAACTTAGTCATTTTAGGCTTATGTTTTGTATTGTAGGGTATAGAGTTTGTGAAATCAACTACTCCCACAGTGTTCAATGGATATTTTTCAAACATTGCATACATGTTTTGTCGAGCCCGCTTGCGGTCAGCCAGACATAGTCGACTTCATCACAATATGCCCCACTAAAATGCTAATTGGCTCCCACAAATTAGGTCATTGTGACCTACTTTCATGAAAAAGTACCACTTATTTAGTTTTCGCCTGCAGCCTCATATCTCCCTTTTCGTAGGCCTCAGAACATTAATACTTCATCAGTACATGCACCTTACCACTCCAGGTCACCACCAACAAAACTAGGTCACTGTAGCCTACTTTCATGAAAAAGTACCACATATTTAGTGTTCGTCTGCAGCCCCATATCTCCCTTCACATAAGCCCCAGAACATTGAAACTTCATCAGTGCATGCACCTTACCACTCCAGGTCACCTCCAACAAAACTAGGTTGCTGTGACCTACTTTCATGAAAAAGTACCACATATTTAGTTTTCTAGTGCATGCCTCTTACCCCTCCATGTCACCTACAACAAAACAAGGTCACTGTGACCTGCTTTCACAAAAAATTACCACATATTTAGTTTTTGTCTGCAGCCCCTTATCTCCCTTTTCATAGGCCCCAGAACATGGAAACTCCATCAGTGCATGCTTCTTTCCACTCCAGGTCACCCCCAACAAAACTAGGTCACTGGGACCTACTTTCACAAAAAAGTACCACATATTTAGTTTTCGATGTCAGCCCCATCTCTTTCTTTTGACAGTCACCAGAACTTTGAAACTTCATCAGTGCATGCACCTTATCACTTTAGGTCACCTACAACAAAACTAGGTCGCTGTGACCTACTTTCACGAAAAAGCATTTTCACTACTGTCAAAGCGCCAACCGGCTGGACATGCTGGCCGCGGCCATCTGGTGTAAACATTGAAGATGTGTGTGTGGGTTTGTGTTGGAGCTGGAAATAGTTTTGACAGAATTACAGCCTATTGAACTTAGTTATTTTAGGCATATGGATGCATTGTATGGTAAGTACATTGTGCAATCAACTCCTACCACAATTTTCAATGGCTGTTTTTCAGACATTGTACATTTGTTGTGGACATACTGAAAATGTGCGTGTTGATTTTTGATTAAAAAATGATAATTATTTTGACAGAATTATGGCCTTCCAAAAGTTGTTTTTATGCTGCATTTTTGCACTATAGGGTATGGGGTTTGTGTAATGTTTTTAGTGGGTTCTTTGTAGATAGTGATTTAACTTAAAAGGTGCTTTAGGAATGTACACGTTTCCTGTGACAGGTGCTGCATGGGGGCATCATTAGTGTCTTACTGACACAATTTTCTAGTAACTCAGGTGAGCAATTCAGGGCCTCATGGCATTCTTGTTGTTATATGATTGTCATGGGTCATTACAGGGGTGTGTTCTCTTGTAAGAAGCTTTGTTTTAATTACAGGCAATCGTCATATTTGGTATGGTTATGGAGATATTCTGCTGGAGCAAAGTTTTGTGAAAATTGACAGTAATGAGGACAGTGACTCACAAGCCACACTTGATTATAATGCAGAGTCCACAGTTGAATCGGTTGAATCGGATGAGGAACCAGAAAGCAAGGTTTTAAGATTAGAAAGCCAAGGATCAGAGGGTACAGATGTTGAGACGTCTGATGATGTTGGAACATCTGATGAAGAATCCTGCTTTTTTACTGTGGTTGAGGTTAAAGTGTCAAATGACAGTTACATGCCAAAAGGTCCGGGAAGAATTAAATATGTTAATGGCACAGGACATCCAACCCTGTCACAGGTTCTTTCTCAGACCATAGTTAATGCATTTTTGCAAGTAAAAACGCATCCAGCATTACAAGGATGCTGTATACCTGGCTTTTTAGCCTCTGACTACTTTGTTACAGTGCATATGTATAACCCAACTGATGATGTGCTGCTTACACAACAAAAAGCTATGCCCTTATGGAAAAACTCACAACCATCTCAAGGTTTTAATCTTGATACTATTTTGAGTCTTTGGATTGCACTTAATATGCACAAATTTTCAAGATGTTTTCCAGGTGAATCTGAAAAGCTTGGTCTTGAAACAGGATTGTTTAAAGTTTCCACTTTTCATGATAAAACCAAGGGCAGTCTAAAATTGTACCAGACTGAACTGAAAAGGCCTCTTGATGAACCTGTACGTGAACTTGATGACTCTACAGAGGGTGATTTGGATTTATCAAATCGCCTTTTAAAGGAGGTCATTAAAAACTACAAGGGTCTAAGCATAAATAAATAAATAGCAAGCTGAAAATGTTGAAACATTATGACTACCTAAACAACCATGTGCTATAATTTTGTACTTTAATGCATGTTTATTTGTCCAGCTTATATATATTGGCAACATTTAGAGAAATTTAAACTGCTGGGAAAGGGAATGTTTTGGGACATCTGTTTTTGTCAAAAAAAAATCTAGTTAAATCCTTCTGTCCATATGTCCTTCTTTCCAGATTTAATACTATCCGCAATCCCTTATTGGGGGACATCCGTTTTCGGCCAAAAATTAACAACAACAAGAACAACTAAAAAACACAAAATTTCTTGTTAAATCATTCTGTACAGAATTAATACTATGTTATAACGCTGTTGTTATGGTTATTTTGCTTCGCAAGTACACCTGGAAATGATCCACAAGATTTAATGAGTTTTCGTCCATTATTTTACACAGTTGTATTCTACAAGTTACAGCATACAGCATAAAGCATAATGTCAGTTTTATATTTCAAGTATCAGGCTTCATTTGCATGAACGTTAAGGGTAATTCATAGAGCTGATATAGCCCAGTGCAGTTGAATACCTTTTCTCTAAAAAGCTTTAAGAAAAAGTTAAACATCATAATTCAGCTACTGTGCTTGGCATGAGTATAAATTTTATTGGTAGCTAAAAAGTCATATGCGTAAAAGTGATCCATAGATCTCATTTCAATTTTGCCAACACTCAGAGATCATAGTGCAACAGTTAATATTTTTCGGCTCGGAGGCAGTTATAGGGATTCCTCAGGCATCTGCCATTGAGCGTACCTATTTGGACGGCTGCCCGCCTGTAAATATCATCTGTTGCCATGATAACCCCTGATAGTTAGAAGTAGTCTGGCCCATGTTCCTTCTTCTGAATGTATTCTCTGCTCTTGAAGGAACTATTTCAGATTTTAATTTAATGACCCTAGTTGTTAGAGCTGAACAAACATGACATGTCAAGTTCAGTAGCAGAGTAACAGACAGGATACCTATGATATCATGAAATGAAGCTTGACCCTTCTATTTTGTTTTACTGGAAACAGTATATTACTTGAATGTAAAGAAATAATCCACTCAAAAATACAATTTAAATAGTACCTAATCATTTTCACTAGTCATGCAGTTTTAATGGAACTTGTTTTACACTGAATAATCATGATTTTTGGGGAAAATAACTCGCTTTTGGCTAAAGAGGCTCCAGAACCCATAATTTGGTTATTTACATATTTTTTGCAAATTAACCATAAAAGCAGATCATGGTGCATGATTTAATTTAATGAACTGATACTAAAATAAATCCATTCAAAACGCATGACTGTTAAGATACTGCTATTTCCTTAATAAATTTATCTATTTATTTTACTACAACCTTACATAACGTATGTTGTATGTAATATTATAGTTGAATACATGCTGGCACAGCATTGCCATTGCTGCCTTTACTTCTTACCCTTACATTTAAACCGGTACATAGAATAACCAAAAAACACAGAAATAACGGAAAGCACTGGAATAACCAAAAAACAATTAAAAACTTTAGTTTTTATATAAATACGAGTTATCACTGGAATATTACTTTCATGGGTGGGAGAAACATTGAAAGAGAAGTTTTCTGCACCACAGTTGTCTTGGTTTCGAACGTAAATGAAAAAAAAATAGGGCACTAACATATAATAGAAAAGCATCCGAACTAGTCTTATTTACCAAAAAATTTTGTGTCTCCGATTGTGATTGATAGTCTGCTCAGAATATAATTAGTATATTTGACTATACACAAATACGCTGTTTATTATCCCCTCGCACAATTAAGTGGGGAGGAGATATAGGTTTTGTCCCGTACGTAAGTTCACCTTTTGTCATCGCTATAGCGCTCCATTTCTCAACGGATTTTCAAATAACTTCACACAAATGTAGGGCATGACAATATCTCGAGCAAGTTCGACTTTCAGGGTGCTGCGCCCAAGGTCAAGGTCACTGTGGCTATTTTTAGAAAAACTTTGTCAGCCCTCTAGCACCTACATTTCTCAATGGATTTTAAAAAAAATTCACACAAATGTAGGGCATGACAATATCTCGAGCAAAGCTGACTTTCAGGGTGCTGCACCGAAGGTAAAGGTCACTGTGGCTATTTTTAGAAAAACTTTGTCAGCGATCTAGCGCCTACATTTCTCAATGGATTTTAAAATAACGTCACACAAATGTAGGGCATGACAATATCTCAAGCAAGTTCCACTTTCAGGGTGCTGTGCCAAAGGTCAAGGTCACTGTTGCTATTTTTAGAAAAACTTTGTCATCACTTTAGCGCCTACATTTCTCAACGGATTTTAAAATAACTATACACAAATGTAGGGCATGACAATATCTCGAGCAAGTTCGACTTTAAGGGTGCTGCGCCCAAGGTCAAGGTCACTGTGGCTATTTTTATAAAAAATTTGTCATCGCTCTAGCGCCTACATTTCTCAATGGATTTTCAAATAACTTCACACAAAATGTAGGGCATGACAATATCTCAAGCAAGTTTGATTTTCAGGGTCCTGAGCCCAAGGTCAAGGTCACTGTACCGGTAGCTATTTTTGGAAAAACTTTGTCATCGCTGTAGTGCCTACATTTCTCCATGGATTTTAAAATAACTTCACATAAATGTAGGGTATGACAATATCTCAACAAGTTCGACTTTCAGGGTGCTGGGCTCAAAGTCAAGGTCAGTGTGGCTATTTTTAGAAAAACTTTGTCATCGCTCTAGGGCCTACATTTCTCCATGGATTTTAAAATAACTTCACACAAATGTAGGGTATGACAATATCTCGAGGAAGTTTAACTTTCAGGGTGCTGGGCTCAAAGTGAAGGTCACTGTGGCTAGAAAAACTTTGTCATCGCTCTAGTGCCTACATTTATCAATGGATTCTCATATAACTTCACAATATATCATTATATTAAAGGTGAACATCATAGGTATAGATTCAATAGGTGCAAAAGTGCTGGTACCTATCAGCATTCTAATGCTTGTCATGACAGAAATATTTTCTATCAGGTGAGATCTAATCCCCCGAATGCTTACAATACTGTACCTTAATGTCAGGGTCATATACAACCTTTACAATAAGGTCACAGGCTTTTTGTGGAGTGGGGTATAGTGCAGTGGTTAGTGTGCTGGCCTTGCAATCCAAATGTTGAGGGTTCACTCCTCCACTTCTCCAGTCTTTGGGATGAGACTCACTTTAGCTGTTAGTGGGACATTAAACTCAAATCAATCACTAAGCAATCACAGGCTTTTTGTTTTTTCATTCACATAACTATTATATGTCATGAACTTCCCCAGTTCAGTGTTTGCTCACACCAAGTAGTCCTGTGCGAGGGGATTTGTATCGCCTGCGATGCCTTGTTTACTAGTTTGGTTTGTTTTGCTTAAAAAATTACATAAAGCAGATGGCAGTTCATATTCCTGGATATAACCGAAAACCATTGGGAAAATGTTGAGCATCATTAGCACCTTTTTCTGTTACAATGCTAGTAAAGTATGAAACCCAAGCTAATAAAACTCTCACAAATAACACTACAAATGATTTTTAACCAAGAAAAGCCTAAATTAAATAATTGTTCCCATGTAAATCTAATTTTTGAAATTGCTTTTCGGTTATTCAGGTGCTTTTCGGTATTTCTGTGCTTTTCGGTTACTCTATGAACCCCATTTAAACCATATGTTGTGTATACTATAGCATCCTTAAGACATATGTTGTGTGATACTGCATTAGAGCTAAGGAACTGCTGATGCACTCTTTACTTCAAACTATTTCATCTAAACATATGTCATGCATCAAAAATACCTTCACTGTTGTCCCACAACATATGTCACATATATAGAACTCTCTTATTATCAATTCAAATATTTTGCAGACTCATAAAATACAAAATTTTAGAATACAAACAAGGTTAAGAAAATCTGAAAGTTTCAAGGAAGTCAGAGAAAATAAGAGATAATATAAAGGTACATACCTGGAAATGATCCACAAGATTTAACGAGTTTTCGTCCTTTATTTTACACAGTTGTATTCTACAGGTTACAGCATAAAGCATTATGTAACCTTCAAGGACACTAACTTCATTTAAATATGGGGATCAATTTCCAGGGTGAGAATTACCTCAACCTGTCAAACCCTTTGAATTCTTTTTCTTCTGAGTGGCAATATAGGATTATACAAAGCTCAGCCTGCCAAAGTATGTTCAGATGGCACCATAAGTGTACCTTGTTTGGACAATTAAAACAGATCTCATGCCCTTTTGATCAGACTGGCTTTGATGCACATTTATATCTCACCTTAGAAGTTTTTTTAGCCTAATGGTTCCTTCTAAATATCTGTCAAACAGGCACACAGGTGCTCAAACCATTAAGCTTTGGGTGATAAATAATTAGGACATATTTGTACAACAAATATTTGTACTTGGCACGGCACCAAGTGTGTGCAACTATGGTTACGTACCGTTGAGCCACTTGGGTAACGTCAATAAGAGAATTGAACTGAACTGTACAACAAAAGAAATATACCAAACAAAAAAAGAAACGCACACAGTAATATTTTGGCATTTTCTTGGAAATTAAAAACAATTTGAAAAAATAAATTATACAATGTTAGAATTAGACAATCGGACAGTTCAACCCGAAAATTTCAGTGAATTGTGTCAATTCAGCACTTAGTGACGCATCTCTGAACAAGCCAGGGGTCAGTTTTCAATGTCACAGTTTTCAATAAGGGGCCATCGTCAACGATTTCATCAATGCATATTTTTCATGCATATAGAAGGTAAAGGTGCTCGATTACGCCATGATAAGGTTTGAACAAGATTTGATCACCAATATAGATTTTTAGACATTTTCTAATCATGCTATAAAAGGTAAATTAAACGGGAAAATCTTACTATGTGCGTTTCTTTTTAGCTCACCTGAGCACAAAGTGCTCAAGGTGAGCTATTGTGATCGATATTCGTCCGTCCGTCCGTCTGTCGTCAACAATTTCTTCAAACGACATCTCCTTCTAGACCGGTAAGCCAATTTCAAAATAATTTCACACAAATATTTCTGTTATAGCCCTGAACCAAAATTGCTAAAATGGTTCTGCTCCGCTGAACAAAATGGCCACCAGAGCTAAAAATAGAAAAACCTTTAAACGACATCTCCTCTGAAGCCGATGGCTTGATTTCAAAAAAATTTCACAGAAATGTTTGACTCATGGCCCTGAACCAAAATTGCTAAAACGGTTCCACTCCGCGGAACAAAATGGCCGCCAGAGCTAAAAATATAAGTCTAAAAATAGAAAAACCTTTAAACGACATCTCCTCTGAAGCCAATGGCTCGATTTCAAAATAATTTCACAGAAATGTTTGACTCATGGCCCTTAAATAAAATTGCTAAAACGATTCCACTCCTTTGAACAAAATGGCCGCCAGGGCTAAAGATAGAAATAAATCTTAGAATGTCACAGAGGGCACAGTTTTGACCAAATCAGCATGAAACTATGTCAGAATGTTTATCTTAATGAAATCTAGACCAAGTTTGAAACTGGGTCATGTGGGGTCAAAAACTAGGTCACTAGGTCAAATCTTAGAAAAACTTTGTGTACACTCTAGAGGGCACAGTTATGGTCCAATCTTCATGAAACTTTGTCTGAATGTTTATCCTTATACAATCTAGGCCAAGAATGAAACTGAGTCATGTGGGATCAAAAACTAGGTTTCTAGGTCAAATCTTAGAAAAACCTTGTGTACACTCTAGAGGGCACAGTTATGATCCAATCTTCATGAAACTTTGTCAGAATGCCTATCTTTATAAAATCTAGACCGAATTTGGATCTGGACCATGTCAGGTCAAAAACTAGGTCACTAGGTCAGAACTACGAAAAACCATGTGAATGCTCTAGAGGGCACAGTTTTGTTCCAGTCTTCATGAAACTTTGTCAAAATGTTTATCTCCAACAAATCTAGACCAAGGGTGCAACTGGGTCATGTTGGATCAAAAACTAGGTCACTAGGTCAAACCTTAGAAAAACATTGTGTATACTCTAGAGGGCACAGTTTTGGTTCAATATTCATGAAACTGTCAGAATGATTATTTTAATGAAATTTAGGCCAAGTTCAGAACTGGGTATTGTCGGGTCAAAAACTACTATTGGTCACTAGGTCAGATCATAGAAAAACCTTGTGTACACAATATTGGCTTTATTCTGCATTGAATCTTCATGAAACTTTGTCAGAATATGTATCTTCATGAAATGTAGGCCAAGTTTGGAACTGAATAATGTCTAATCAAAAAATAGATTGCCATGTCAGATCTTAGAAAAACATTGTGTACACTCTAGAGGGCACAGTTTTGATCCAATCTTCATGAAACTTTGTCAGAATATAGATTAAAAAGTGCAAAACTGCTCCAATTGAACCATCATCAAATAGATGATCTTCCATGTTATTTCATCATAACTCAGGTGAGCGATTTAGGTCCATCATGGACCTCTTGTTTTGTTTGGTATATTTTGTAGCCCTGATAGGTGTGTAGACTACTTATTGATAAGTTAATATGTGGCTAAATGTTGCAAAAAACACCAAATGCCCAAAATATTACAATAATCTGCCAGAAAACTGTTGTCTTGCCTGACAACTTGAATTTTAGAAAAAGTTCTAGTTTATAAAAGATTCTTACTGACTTCTTGAGACAAGATGATGAAAAATGGCAAAAAGAACAAATCAACAGTAAAATCCCTCACACACATGTACAATATATTTTCTCACTCACAAAACTTAACTTTTCACAAAAAGATGAACAGGAGGAGTTTTTATGCAATTTGATGTTAATTTGAGAAATTTCAATTTAAATAAAAAAGAATTTTGGTTTTAATTTGAGGCATTTCAATTTAAATGAATTTATTTATTTATATATATATTTTATTATTGTTTGTAGTTACCCAAAGTTATATAATAAAATGAAACCAAAATATGCATTATAACAATAATCTACAACTCATGAATCAAGTTTGATTGATCTGAACAGCCCTAGATTTTTAGCTCACCTGTCAAGGTGAGCTTATAGTATAGCCTTGGTCCGTTGTCGGTGTTCACACTTTTAAACATCTTTTTCTCAGAAACCACTGAGCCAATTGAAGCCATATTTCATATGGAGCCTTAACAGGATGGGGGAATGAAAGTTTATATATTTGGCCCAGGTCACATGACCAAAAAGGCCGCCATGCCCACATATGGTAAAAACCTTAAAAAATCTTCTTCTCCAGAGCCACCGGGCCGATAGCCTTTCACCTTGGTTAGTAGCATCTTGGACTCCAGTACTACAAAGTTTTTATATATGATGACCTTGGGTTAATCTTGACCTATTGTATGACAAGGTCAGACTTGGTCCCTTAGGCTTTTGAATGAGAAAAGCTGAAAAAGTGTATTTTTCTGTTGCCACTGTACCCTGTGATATGGAAATGCAGCAAAATTCAACTCCTCTGTATTTAAAAGGTCAAGGTCATTTAGTGACCTTGGCCAAATATCAATTGTCCATCCTTTGTCAACATTTTTAAAGGACTTCTCCTCTGAAACTACTAGGCCAATTTTATTGAAATTGCATATACAGCCTTCAGGTAAACGGGGAAAGAAAATTTATATTCTTGGTCCAGGTCACCTGAACAAGATGGCTGCCATGCCTATATATGGTAAAAACCTTAAAAAAACTTCTTCTCCAGAACCACTGGGCTGATTGCCTTGAAACTTGGTATGTAGCATCTGGGGCTCTAGTACTACAAAGTTTATATAAATGATGATCCTGGGTAGCTCTGGACCTATTTTAAGACATGGTCAGACTTGGTCCCTTAGGCTTTTGAATGGGAAAATATGAAAAAGTGCATTTTTTTCTGTTGCTATTGTGCTCTGTCACATGGAAATGCAGCAAAATTCAACACCACTGAAATTAAAGGTCAAGGTCATTTAGTGACCTTGGCAAAAGGTCACTAGAGGGTCCTCTGTCAAAATTTTTAAACAACTCCCTTCTCTGAAACTACTAGGCCAGTTTCATTTAAATTTCGTAAACAGCCTTCAGGCAAAGGGGGGGAAGAAAGTTTATAAACTTGGTCAAGGTTACTTGACTAAGATGGCCGCCATGCCCATATATGTTAAAAATTTGAAAAAAATCCTTTTCTCTAGAACCACTAGGCCGATCCGCTTGAAACTTGGTATGTAACATCTGGAGCTCCAGTACTACAAAGTTGTATTAAATGATGACCTTGGGTTGACCTTGACCTATTTTGTGACAATGTCAAATTTGGTTCCATAGGCTTTTGAATGGAAAAAGCTGAAAAAAGTGCATTTTTCTGTTGCTATTATATGCTTTGTGATATGGAAATGCAGTCGACTTCAACCCCTGTGAATTCAGAGGGCAAGACCTTGTACTTTCCAATCACCGTCACTGAACAAGCATTAGATCTTAGATGCATTCGAAATTCAAACTTTTATACAATTTGCCTTATATTGTACAATTTGCCTTTGACTTATGTGCCGAGGATGAATGGACTCAGATGAGTTGCAGGACCGATGGTCCTCTGGTCTATGGTTATTCTGGGATAATTTTTGTTCATTCTTCTTTAAAACATGTTGTGGCCCCTCATTAGGGCTCCTAAATGAGTTAATTCTATTGGGATTGGTTGGGTGGTGCGATTGTGCTGCATGTAACTTCCAGGGCCAAGGCGTCGTTCTGATTTGAATAATAGTAAGACAAGGGCCTACTGTGCTTGCAGTAGGTGCAGGTGGGGGTTGTTTGGACACTTTTTCTCTTGTCTACCATTTCTTTCTTCTTCCGCCCTCTCTTTGGGAGACGGCCCAATATTGACAGAAATACTGTCTCAAAGGGCTGTTAACACCCCCCCCCACCCCCCAAAAAACCCAAACATTTCTTTTGGAGGTAACAAGATATATGTTTTTTCAGCAGTGCCACAATGTGCTTAAAAAATGGGACACCTAAAGTATTAATTTTCCATTGGGACAAATGGAAAATTAATGGTTTTAGGTGTCCCAATTCTTAAGCAATTAGAGAGAATAGGAAACAATAGAAAGGTGAGGTAGCTATAATGAGGGGTCATAGCATGTTTCTATGGAGAAATAAGGAAAATGATCCCAGAATTATTTTTAAAAAATCCACATATCTTTAGCTTCATGTATTTGTAGATGAAATCTGTATATTTCATGGTACATCATAAAGGCATGTATAGTGATAGTGAATTTTATGTATGCTTCTGTAAATTCATGTTGTGAAAATGTTCTGGGCTAGGTTGTTCAAAGCATCATTAGCTTAACAAAATTGTTAGTCGAGGATTTGTTGTGCCCCCACCATTAAAAATTGGTGGTGGGGGGGGGGGGTCTATAGTGTCACCCCTGTCCATATGTACGTCCTGTACGTCCCGTATTATGCCCCCTGCCATTTAAAATGGGGAGCATATACTATCACCCCTGTCTGTACATACATCCTGTACGTCCCATACGAAATGGTTTCCGTTCAATATCTTTTGAAAGCATTGGTGTATTGAATTCATATTTTATAAACCGGTATATAATCATAAAATACAGGTCAAGTTGATGTTGGATAAAATCCTGTTATTGTGGGAGTTATGGCCTATTTCGACTTAATTTTGTATGAAAAACTGGTTTCCGTCATTATCTTTTGAAAACATTGGTGTATTGAACTCGTATTTTATACACAGATTTATAATCATAAAATACAGGTCAAATTTGATTTAGTGTAAAATCTGTCTATTATTGTGTGAGTTATGGCCCTTTTTCGACTTCAGTTTGTATGAAAAAATGGTTTCTGTTCATTATCTTTTGAAAAGATTAATGTATTGGATTCATATTTTATACACAGATATATAATTATGAAATACAGGTCAGGTTCAATTTAGGGTAAAATCTACCAATTACTTTTGGAGTTATGGCCCTTTTTCAACTTCATTTCATACAATAATGGTTTCCATTTTTTAGTTTTTGAAAAGTTACTTGTTTCCGGGTTAATTCTTTTTGAAAGTTGCATGGCATCCATTTCTGAGATAAGATACAGAACGTTATCACATATCACAGTCATGACCCCCCCCCACCCCCACCCCCCTCCTCCATTCACACACACACTTCTCTTGATCCGAGAAGCACAATACATCTGCCTAAGGAAAACATGTACGACAGAAGTCTGCCTTTGTCAACCTAGTTATCCTACAAGTGCCAGTAACTTAAACAAGGCGCCATCTTACTTGGGGCACTTGGCGGGGACATCCGTGTCCTATGGACACATTCTAGTTAGATATTACAGCACTCAAAGTCAGTTGCAGAAATATTTTTTGCTGAAAAATTGTTAGAAGCTTTTGCATTGCATTGCATTGCATTGCAAAAGCTTCTCACATTTGTTTGGCTAAAACTGGTGTTGTTTTTGCTTACAGTATATTTGAAATTTTAATGTCTTGTTGAATAATAATGTTGTTAGTTTTGAGAAACTGGGCCCAGGTATTTTTCTGTTTTAAGATATTAGCTTGCAAGATAAATGGACGTCATCAGTTAACTATATTTCTTTAATAGTTGCATTTTGACATTTTTATGCTCCCCTAAGGGTGAGCATATAGTTGCCGCTTTGTCCGTCCGTCTGTCCGTCCGTCCGTCCTTCCGTCACACTTTTGTCCGGAGCATATCTCTGAAAGTATAAGGCGGAACTAAATGAAACTTCACACATAGGGGGAAGTGCAGTGCACAAGAACCGTAACCCTGTCACAAGTATTTACGAAGTTAGCTCCCTTTCCAGTTTTTTCAATATGGTACGTGGCCCCAGGGTCCAAAATGGCCCTGGGGCAGGGGGTCTTGGGTTCGAAACTAAAAAATTCTTAAAAATCTTCTTCTCCAGAACTGCTTGGCTCAGATGCTTGAAATTTAGTATGTAGCATTGCCTAGTGGTCCTCTACCAAGTTTGTTCAAATGGGGGCCCCAGGGCCCAAAATGGCCCCGGGGCAGGGAGTCCCAGGTTTCAACCATAGAAATACATAGGAAAATATTCAAAAATCTTTTCTCCAGAACTGCTTGGCTCATATTCAAAAATCTTTTCTCCAGAACTGCTTGGCTCAGATGCTTGAAATTTGGTATGTAGTATTGCCTAATAGTACTCTACCAAGTTTGTTCAAATGGTGGCCCCAGGGTCCAAAATGGCCCCCGGGGAGGGAGTCCCAGGTTTGAACCATTAAAATACATAGAAAAATATTCAAAAATCTTCTTCTTCAGAACTGCTTTGCTCAGATGCTTGAAATTTGATATGTAGCATTGCCTAGTAGTCCTTTACCAAGTTTGTTCAAATGATGACCCCAGGGTTCAAAATGGCCCCACCCCAGGGGGTCCTGGGTTTGAACCGTAGAAATACATAGAAAATTTTCGAAAATCTTCTTCAGAACCGCAAGGCTCGGATGCTTGGAAATTAGTATGTAGCATTGCCTAATAGTCCTTTACCAAGTTTGTTCAAATGATGACCCCAGGGTTCAAAATGGCCCCACCCCAGGGGGTCCTGGGTTTGAACCATAGAAATGCAAAGAAAAAATATTCAAATTTTCCTCTTCAGAACAGTATGGCTTTAAATTTGTATGCTTAAAATTTGGTATGATGCATTTCCTAGCAGTCCTTTACCAAGTTTATTCAAATGGTGGCCCCAGGGTCCAAAATGGTCCCGTGGCAGGGAGTCCTAGGTTCGAACCATAGAAATAAGTAGAAAAATATTAAAAAATCTTCTTTCCCAGAACCTTTTGGCTCAGATGCTTGAAATTTGGTATGTAGCATTGCCTTGTAGTCCTTCAACAAGTTTATTCAAACATTGGCCCCAGGGTCCAAAATGGCCCCGCGGCAAGGAGTTTCCAGTTTGAGCCATAGAGATACATAGAAAAATATTCAAAAATCTTCTCCTTCAGAACCACTTGGCTCAGATGCATGGTGCATTGGCAAGGTGCATTGCCTGGTGGACTCCTACAAAGTTTGTGTAAATGGTGGCCCTGGGATCCAAAATGGCTCTGGGGCGGGTAGTCTTGGGTTTGAAATTAAAATGTACTTAGAAATCTTTTTTTTTCCAGCACCTGTCAGTGCAGATGCTTGAAATTTGGTATGATGCATTGCCTGGTAGTCCTTTACCAAGTTTGTTGAAATGATGGTGCCAGGGTAAAAAATGGCCCCTCCCCAGGGGGTCCTGGGTTTGAACCATAGAAGTACATAGAAAAATATTAAAAAATCTTCTTCTTCAAAACCACTTGGCTCAGATGCTTGAAATTTAGTATGTAGCGTTGCCTAGTGGTCCTTTACCAAGATTATTCAAATGATGGCCACAGGGTCCAAAATGGCCTTGCCCCAGGGGGGTCCAGGGTTTGAACCATAGCAATACATAGAAAAATATTCAAAAATCTTCTTCTCCAAAACCATTTGTAAATGGTTGCAAACTATCAGGTTTGTTCAAATGATGACCCTTGTTTGACCTTTAACCTTTTTGGTCAGGTGAGCGATTCAGGGCCTCTTGGCCCTCTTGTTTCAATATCAAGCTTGTCCGGTGCATATCTCCAAAAGTTTTAAAGGGAACTTAATGAAACTTCAGACATTGAAAGAGGACAATAAGAGGAAGTGCAGAGCTTAAGAACCATAACCCTGTCTTAAGTATTTATAAAGTTAGCTCCCTTCCTATTTTTTTTCAGTATTTTGCGTGTCCGGAGCATATCTCTGGAAGTATATAAGGGAACGTAATGAAACTTCACACACTGATAGAGGGCAATGAGTGAAAGTGCAGAACACAAGAACTATAACCCTGTCAAAAGTAATTACAGAGTTAACTCCCTTTGCTTGTATGGAACATATCTTAGGAAGTATTGAAGGAAACTAAGTGAAACTTCACACACTGATAGAGGGTAATAAAAGGAAGTGCAGAGCTTAAGAACTGTAACCCCACCTTTAGTAATTATAGAGTTAGCTCCCTTCCTAATTTTTTCAGTTATTTAGCTTGTCCGGAGTATACCTCTGTACATAATGTTTAAGAGAACATGAATGAGACTTCACATATTAATAGTAGAGGGTAATGACAAGAAGTGCAGAGCAGAAGAACCATAACTGTATCCCAAGTTACTTTGTAGTTACTTCTCTTCTTATTTTTTCTCAGTTGTATGCATGTCCAGAGCATTGCTCTAAAAGTATTGAAGAGAATTATTTTTTTCCATTTTGAATTGCGTTTAATTTACACAGAAAATCACTCCTTCACCAGTATACCCATTCTCCTATTCCAAGCCTTCGGGGAGCATCCATCGGTTCCACCGATTCTCTTGTCTTAACATTGTTGCTATACTTTGTAATACTCTGTTTTCTTCTAACTGCACAATTTAAAACTCAACCAACCAAAAGTGCTGCATTAATTTTTAAAACTATTTGCCATATTTTTCATCATTTTATTTTTGCAAAACTGCACAAGTAATTGTTACTGCACAATTACTGACATATTTGATGCTTATTAACTTTAATAAATGTAAAAAAAAATACACATAGGATATTCATCCACCATAGGAATTAACAGTGCAATACGTAACCAGACTAATAAACACTGATGATATTCATTTTTAGCTCACCTGGCCCGAAGGGCCATAGTGGGCTATTGTCATACCAATGCGTCCGGCGTGCGTTGTGCGTCCATGCGTCGTCCGTCAACACCTAAAAACAAATATTCAAACATCTTCTTCTGTAAAACTACTGGTCCCATGGTTCTCAAATTTCACATGGAGCATGACCTGACATCAGGGTCTCAGAATTGTAAAATTGGGTCAGGTTGAAAATCCAAGATGGCCGCCATTACTAAAAATAGCAAAAACAACAAAATAAACTTCTTCTCCAGAACCACTGGGTATATTTGTCTGAATTTTACCATGGAACATCAGTGAAACCTTGGTATTCAAAATTGTAAAAAAAATCTGTTGCGGAGTTTTGTCACAGTGACCTACTTTCTGTTTACGTGTGTAATTTTGCTCAAATGCCAATGTCAAAAAATGACCTATTTAAACAACTTCAAACAACTTCTTCTCTAAAACCACTAAGCCCATGGATCTCAAATTTCACATGGAGCATGACCAGACTGCATGGTTTCAAAATTGTAAAATTGGGTCAGGTCAAGAATCCAAGATGGCTGCCATTACTAAAAATAGCAAAAACAACAAAATCAACTTCTTCTCCAGAACCATTTGGTATATTTGGTTGAAAGTTTCCATGGAACATAAGTGGGACCTTGGTATTTAAAATGGTAAAAATAAAAAGAATCTATAGCGGAATTAGGTCACAGTGACCTACTTAGCGTTAACAAGGCAGATTTTGCTTAAATGTTAATATCTAAAGAAAATGCAGCCAATTCTGACCAGATTTGGTCAGAATTGGTTCTTGAATAGAATTATTTCAATTTTGTGCCAGTTGACTATCCAAGATGGCCACCATGGGGGCCGTTACTAAAAATAGCACAAACATAAAAATGACAATTACTCAAGAACCCTTTAATGGAATTGGACCAATTTTGTGTCAGAATGTTCCTTGCATGAAGCCGTTTCGATTAATTGCAATTTGGCATCCCAAGATGGCCGCCATCTGGTGTTACTAAAAATAGCACAAACATAAAAATGACAATTACTCAAGAACCTTTGAATGGAATTGGACCAATTTTGTGTCAGAATGTTCCTTGCATGACGTCGTTTTGATTAATTGCAATTTGGCATTCCAAGATGGCCGCCATCTGCCGTTACTAAAAATAGCACAAAACATGAAAATGACAATATCTCAGTAACTGCTGAATGGATTTTGACGAAAATGATTCTTGCATTGAGATGTTTCAAAAATATCTAACTGTAGACCATTCATATTGGCCTCTGTTACTAAAAATAGAAAAATGTGAAAATTAGAAAATCTCAATGGAGTTGGATTAATTTTGTGTCAGAATGGTCCTTTCATTAAGCTTTTTCGATTTTTTTGCATTTTGCCATTCCAAGATGGCCACGATTTGCCGTTACTAAAAATAGCACAAAACATGAAAATGACAATATCTCAGTAACCGCTGAATGGATTTTGACGAAATTTGTGTCAAAATGATTCTTGCATTGAGATGTTTCAAAATATCTAACTGTAAGACCAGTCATATTGGCCTCTGTTACTAAAAATAGAAAAATGTGAAAATCAGAAAATCTCAATGGAATTGGACCAAATTTGTGTCAAAATGGTCCTTGCATGAAGGCTTTTCGATTTTTAGCATTTTAGCAATCCAAGATGGCCGCCATCTGCCGTTACTAAAAATAGCACCAAACATGAAACTGGCAATATCTCAGTAACCCCTGAATGGATTTTGATGAAATTTGTGGCAAAATGATTCTTGCATTGAGGTGTTTCAAAAGTAAATATATAAAGACCAGGCAAGTTGGCCTCTGTTACTAAAAGTAGCAAAATGTGAAAATGAAAAATTCTCAGTGGAATTGGACCAATTTTGTATCAGAATGGTTCCGTTGCACAATAGCCAGGTGAGCGATATCAGGCCCATTTGGGCTTCTTGTTACAATAATCAGATATGGAAGGGTATTTAAAGTGACTGTATACATTTTCAGGGGAAGCAACTCTGTCATTTCAATTTTTGAATCCCTTATCAGTAGGGGTCAACTCTTGAACAAAAGAATTTGCTCTCACAGGAGCAAATTCTTTCTTCCAGAATTGACCCCATTGTTGAAAGGCTTTGTGGTGCAGGGAAGCAAACAAATTAAGAAGACACAAAAGTTGTTTCCTTTAGTTCAAATGGCAGCAAAACATGGAGGTTTATCCATACACGTTAAGTCATCAGAGAAAGACACTTTATGACGTATGCAATCAGTCATAGAAGATTTGGATTATAATAAGCAATGTAGAATGTTATCCTGTACTGGCATTCAAAATAGCAGATGTCCAAGACTGAGTTGGTCTCCACAATAAAGATAGCTTTGTCACCCCGCAAATTGTTATAAAAACGCAAAATTTATAGCAACGCAAAATGTTATAACTTATAGTCTGGAAGAATAAGGGTGATATTATGATAGACCTGGAATTTGCATTCAAACTTTTTTCTTTATTGATTCTTGTAGCTGAGACATAGTCTTTTAAGATTCTAACTGATGCCATGTTGTCATCATGGAGCATTTTGAAATATTCAAGATGGCGTCCAAGATGGCTGCCGCTTTGTAACAAAAATCAGATATGACCTAAGCTTCAGTAAGTCATTTTCTAAACTGTTATTACCAAAAAATTCAAAATAGATTCTATATCTGTCAAGATGGCCGACAAGATGGTGGCTGATATAAGGAAATTTGTGAAAAATAACCCAGACCCCTTAGTGTAGTGGGATCTGATCAAAATAGTTCACTTAGTGATACAAGCACCAAATTTGGTATGCAAGCTACCTAGGTGATAGTTTTTACAAAAATAACATTGGCCACCAATTTTTAGCTCACCTGAGCCAAAGGCTCACAGGTGAGCTTATAGTATAGGCAGGCATCCGTCGTCCGTCGTCCGTTGTCCGTCGTACGTCGTCCGTCGTCCGTCAACATTTTCAAACGACATCTCCTCTGAAACTACAAGGCCAATTGTTACTAAATTTCATATATAGCATCTATAGGCAGGGGGAACCAATAATACTGTTTTTTATCCAAATTGCTTTGGAACTTTGGTTGCTATGGCAACTTAAAGTTTCCATTGACTTGTATGGGAAAAATTGAAAATTTGCATTTATTGCTATGTCACTGCAGATATTTTGACAAAACTTTTACAGAAATGTTCCTTGAGTAGTCCTCCGTCAACCATATGAAATTTTTGTCAATTGCACAATTTGGCTGGTTGCCATGGCAACCGAAAGGTTAAAAATAGAAAAAATATTCAAAAATCATCTCCTCAGAAACTATGCAACCAATAAAGCTCAAACTTCACAGAAAGGATCTTGGCACTGCCCTCTATAAAAGTACTTTTTTTCTTGGCAATTGCTCTAGCAGCTTGGTTGCTATGGGAACTTAAAGTTGCCATTGACTTATAATGGCAAAATAGAAAATTTGCATTTATTGCTATGCCACTGCAGATATTTTGACAAAACTTTTATAGAAATGTACCTGGAGTAGTCTTTAACCAGCCTTGTTAAATTTATACAAATGGGCAATTTTTCTGGTTGCCATTGCAACCGAATAGTTAAAAATGGAAAAATATTAAAAAATCATCTCTGCATAACCTGTGTGGCCAATAAAGCTCAAACTTTACAGAAAGAACCTTAGTACTAGCCTCTATAGAATTACTGTTTTTCATGGCAATTACTCCAGCAGTTTGGTTGCTATGGCAACTAAGAGTTTCCAATGACTTATAATGGAGAAAATGGAAATTGGCAATTTTTGCTGTCTCACGGCTTTTATTTAGATTTTCTTTCTACAGAAATGTTTCTTGACTAGTCCTCTATATTTCATATGAATTTTCTCCAAATTGCTGAATTTGATTGGTTGCCATGGCAAAATATAGGGTAAATTTTCGAAAAAAAAATTAGGGCCATGCTAACATGTTGATGACAGATTTAGCCTCTACATGAATTTTGTTTTTTCTTCCAACCCAATAAGAACTTTGGTTGCTATGTCAACTTATAGTTTCCATTGACTTATAATGGGGAAAGTGAAGCCATGAGGAGGATGAAGCTGATACTTTGCATACATATTAATAACATTAGCCTCTACCTAAAGTATATTTCATAGTGAACTGGTTGCTATGGCAACTTAAAGTTTCCATAGACTTACAATGGGGAAAGTGGACATTTGGTATTTATTTCTGTGTTACGGCAGATATTTTACAAAAGCTTTACAGAAATGTTCCTAGAGTAGTCCTTTATCAGCTATAAGAATTTTGCCCAAAGACCTGATTTTGATTGGTTGCCGTTGCAATTGAAGGGCCAAATTTTCAATTTTTTCATTTTTTTTTTTTTTTTTTTTTGCCAAAGATCTTCTTCTCAGAAGCCATTAAGGGGGGATAAAGCTTATTTTTTGCATAAATGTTTGTGATATTATCCTCTACATAAATGGTGTGTTTTATTGCTGTTGTGCATGTTGTTTTGTTGCTGTGGCAACTTAGTTTTTCCAACATAACCTCAGTGCTCAGGTGAGCGATATAGGGCCATTGGCCCTCTGGTTTTTTTCAAGGTGGCCGCCATGAAGAAAAATATTTATTTTCCCTCTTCACAATTATGTGACTCAAAGTCAAGGACTACGCCACAATAAACTGTGATAAACACACCTAAAATTGATAATCATAATCCTTATAACTAAGTTCATATGTTTTAGCGAATTAGGGCCATAACGTTTACTCCCAAAACGTCTACTCCCATAACGTCTACTCCCAAAACGTCTACTCCCATTTAGTCTACTGTGCCAAAACGTCTACTCCCATTTGGTCTACTGGGCCAAAATGTCTGGCCTGGTTTGGTTTACCCTGGAGTTTTAAATAATGATCATCTCTGACTATATTTATAATACAGAAACATATGTTGACATTAAAAAACTAGAAATATATCTCCAGAATGCTAATTTGAACTACAACCACAAAGAGATGAATTGTTAACCCACTCAAAGTTAACAAGGGTAAGCAGTTCAGCAAGTTCTAAGTTAAATTTTCTTTAGACTGTAAACAAAATTTGTGTGACCGCACATTTTTATGTTTCAACAATTCATTTTCTGTTGGAAAAAAAAGTTACATGTACAGATAGTAGGTACACAAAAACTGTCTGCTGGGTGCACCCATATTTATATTTTAAGCCCAAAACCCCAACCCTTATACCCTATACGTCTCTATATAAAATGTTGACCCCAATGGCAATTATCCAAAATACTAGTATGAATATTCATAGTTACTTTCTGTGTGGACAAAAGGGAATTGAAGTTTTGGAACAGTAGACCAAATGGGAGTAGACGTTTTGGCACAGTAGACCAAATGGGAGTAGAAGTTTTGAGAGTAGACGTTTTGGGAGTAGACGTTTTGAAATTAGACGTTATGGCACTACCCCGTTTTAGCATAGCCTTTACAATAGAACAACAATGTCTTCATTAGCTTATGTAGTTTACGATACAGAAATTCCTTACTGTTGTTACTTAAACAGTGACCATAATAATGATTTGAAAAGATATTTACACATGTATATGCAAGATTTCTATAGCACGAGTAATAAAACACACACTTAGTGAAATGCAGATAAAGGAATCTGTTGTAGTTTACGTTACCTAAATAAAGTATTATTAGAATAGATTTTAGAAGTTATAAAGTCCAATTTTGGTGTACACAAGTGTTGTATTAACCATTATACATTTTTATTTTTAAATTAATACTCACCCTTCTGTTTTGTCGGTTCAAATTGGGTTCAGACTAAATGTAAATTTATTAGCATGTTGTGAATCATTTGCTTTTATAAAATAATACAGATATTTGTTAAAACTAAGCTATGCTTGTTTGGCAGACACCTCAAAGGTAATTTACGTATATATTTGATTCTAGTAATATGTTAATGTCATTCAGAGTTCAGCAGTCATGGACAAAACTGTAATATACAGGCCAACTTCGTTGTGTCAAACTTGCTTATCTCGAAAACCCTGCTAGTGTCGAAGTGATCTCCCATTCCCAAACATTCCCCCCTATATAATATTGCATTTCGACCTCCGTTGTGTCGAACTCGCTTATAACGAAAACTTTGCTGTATCAAAGTGATTTTTGATTCCCCTCCGACACTTTGTGTTTTACCACTGTTTGTGTAGAAGTCAAAATGTGTATTCAGAAAAAGATCGCCGAAACGACGGAAAGAAAATGATGGCCATTTTGTGTAGACGTTTTGCGGTAATGAAAAACCAGCATATTTTTGTCTGTAAGCAAATAGGTACAAACATCGTACAATAACAATGAAAAAGAACGATTAACCGAACAATTGTCTTTAATTGATCACAGTTCAATCAATTATCCCAAATTATCCAATAATTATCCAATGATTGCGTGAAACGATGCAGACATTGTTTTGTTGATCAGCTGTTTTTGTTTGTAAGTTTTTTGACATTGAACCGCGTATACGTCACAGGTCAGGTGCGTTCGATTGGAAAGTTTGGTCAATTAGGCGCCTTTGAAATTTAATTGATTGAACAGTATTAAGCTGCGCTCTTTGATGCGGGCTATTAGTAACATTCTTTAAGCTGTCCCAAATCATCTCATAATTAGTGTCATAAAATATCAATCCCGTTTTCAGTAGAAACAGTTTTACTACGTTCGTGCTGCACACGTTAAAGTTTGTAGAAATACTGACTCTACGAAAGTTAAGATACATGTATTCTACATGTATAGAACAAAAATTTTGGTGACGTCACAATTTACCTATCTCGAACTTCGGAAAACTCGAAGTGGGTTCTCCATTCCCTTTGAATTCGAGATATCGAAGTTGGCCTGTATTATAAATGCCGAAGCACTCCTGATGGTTACCGGCATATCATACGATTTAAGCAGAAGTAAATAAAAATCAAGTGCTCTGTCGATTAAGGTGCTTGTGTGGAAGCCGTAAAATGTTGCCAGAGTATTGTTTTACTCAACAATAGATTTTCTTCTTCCCTCCTTTTGAAATCTAAGCTCAGACACCTTCTTTAGAAAAGGAGCTATGCTGAAGGTGTTCCAGGCTGCGTGTGGCTGTCTATCTCTGTCTTTCTCGTGAACAGAATGAAACTAAGTCTGCTCATACAAAAGTTTGATCCCTTTATTTCAAAAGGGCCACCCTTTTTCCAGACAATTTGGATTAACTCATTTGAATCTGGCAAAATGTGTCCTTATAACTGAGTAAATATCATATCTTTGCACAGTCTGGACACAGAATACAGATCACCATTTACTAGCTAGTGTTGTTTACATTACAGAAATTCTGGCTATAAAATTAGTGCTATTTTCTTTCAGTCTTAGTTATGATGTGAAATGGTATCTATGCCAGGTTATAGAAATGGTAAAAAGTATATACAATGAAATATAATTAAATTATATAACAAAATGCAGCTTACTCAAGCTGGAAATAGTGGTACCAGTTGAGACCGCTACAGATTCTCTAGAGAGTCTTAGGTTAATTCAAAATATATAAGATATTTAGGGTAGGCGGATACTCACACAACAACAATTCCTTTGAGGGGTGAGTCTAAATACCACAGACCACCACAGACTACCACAGACCACCACAGACTACCACAGACCCTACCACAGACCTCAATACAGATTATCATACACCCTCAAAAATAACATTTTAAAGAGTAGAATATAAAAAAAAATACAAATTTTGACAAAATTTTAGAAAGTTTATGTTATAATTTTATGTTATGTACCACAGACCACCACAGACTACCACAGACCTCACCACAGACTACCACAGACCTCAATGCAGATGATCAAATATCTTCAAAAAATAACATTGTAAAGAACAGGTATAAAATTTGACAATTTTTTTTTTGAAAATTTTGTGTTGTATTTTATGTACATATATATAATGAGTAAGCAGACAGAATTAACAATGACATGATTTTCCCTGTCCTTAAAAAAGTTTTTGGATGCTTTAATTTGGCAATTATTTTACATTTTGTTCCTTAAAATGTTATTTTAGAGGGTGTATGATAATCTGCATTATTGTCTATGGTAGTCTGTGGTAGGGTCTGTTGTGGTCTGTGGTAGTCTGTGGTGGTCTGTGGTAGTCTGTGGTGGTCTGTGGTATTTAGACTCACCCCCTTGAGGGCAATGTTATATACGCTGCAGATATCAAACAAAGCAATTCATGATTGTGGTTACTCCCTTGAGACCTTTTAATTTTTCGGTACTGACAGCAGCGTTTAAGTTACTTTAATACCTCTATGGAAGCTATATAACAGTCAACCTGCTAATTCAATTCCGCTAACGACACGGTCTCTTTGGACCCTGATCTCTGTTTTTGCAAGTTCAAATTATTAGAGACAACTATAAAGAATAACATACCATTTCAGGCTACTACAGGACCTCTATGAGAACATGTAAACTACTTGGAACCAAAACAAGGTCAATCAGGTAACACTGTGATATCAGTTCAAGGTACTATTAGACCTAACACTGGTGATACCTCAGTTTACGGTTACTTCAAACCCTTCCCCAGGCTCACAGTACCAGTTAAAGCTTTTTGAATATGGTACCATGGCAGGCTGCTAAAAGACCTACTTATGCCACTATATAGTGCACACGCTTGAACTTAAATAACCATGTTAATGATCCATGTTAAGGTAGGCCTAAAAATTAAAATCGGTCACATATATAACCTGGCAGCTGAGGCTATTACAAAACTTCAATAGACAATAGGGTATCTGCTAAATCGTCAAGAAAGTCAAGAAGACCTTTGTAAAATACTGAAGTGTGATGCCAGCTCAGGCTTTAAAAAGTTATTATCAATGGGCACTACGATACCATCTAAGGATGTTACAAGACCTTCACAGAGAATATATACTGCTCACAAAAAGTAGGGGATATTATGACACAGAAGCGTGTACAAAAATTAATAATTATGGCTGGATTAGCTTTTTGTCGTACATTGACAAAACACTATTCAAGTAACAATATTCATCTAAAACAGAAACAGTCAATGCAGGTCATGTGACCTAGAGCAGCACATAAAGGACTATGGGGTCTACACCTCAATTTCACATCGGTGAAAAAAATTCTTTTGGACCCTCAGATTCTGTGAATAATAAAATTCTTCATAATTTTCCAAACTGAAAACACCCACTTTGGTAGGCTTTATTGCATTATTTAAGATATATATACTTACGGCTGTTACAATGTCACCATATGTGAGACAATTCACCACACAATGGTATCTTTTACGCCTATCATTTTCTCCTTTTATAAAACCACATGAAAAAAGTATCTGTATCTTGTTAACTGAGGCATTAGGCGTCTGTTTTAATTAGGTTTGCATAAAAATTGTTAGTCATTGCTGCACTGGATTCGTGTGAAATTTGGGTGTCGACCCCTTGTCTACTTCCACTTTACTCTAGGTCAAGTGACAGGCTTAATCGTTTCAATATTCCTATTGAGGGTCTCTATGAATATTTGTTTTGTGAATTATAACAGTTTAATATTCATTTACTTATTTTCCTTACTTCTTCTGCCTTAAATGTCTTAATATCCCTTACTTATTTTGAGCAGTATAATATCAGATTTTCTAAATACAAGACTTTTACACTGTTTGCTGTGCCAGCTTTATTTTACTGCAAGATACATAGAAACACTTAATGTTAGCCTTATGCTTGTCCGATAGACACTATGATAGCCACTTGCTAAGAAAATAAATGTGGCAGCTGCTCAAGGTAGTGTAATGATATAAGGACACAGCTGTTCCAGTCCAAGCTATTACAGGACTTTTTGGTATACTCTGATGTCACCACAAGCTACCTAACACAAGAACATCGGAAAGACTATGGAGCTTTGGTGCCACACTTTTTCAACAAGATGTCTAGAGAGACTGTAATGTCAGCTCTCAATTCTACAACTTGTTAGTATCAACTTAGTTAACTACAAGACCTTATAGAATATGTTACGTGCTCAAGCAATTTTGGAAGCTTTCCATCAAAATACTTCCTCTTAAGTCACAACCCTCTTCCATATACTGCACATACTATATATAACCTCCCTTAACCAGATAGGGCACTGGGGCAGCACAAATGATTTTGAAACACTTTCTCTTATGTACAGAGTCTGGGAACTCAAGACCTCTCTTTAAATTGCCTCATTTTCTTCTGTCTACCTTTTTCATCCCGTTCCTCTCTAGCCCAGGCCAGTGAAAACCTCTATGAAGATTAATTGAAGACTCGTGGCTAATAATGGTCTCTTTCAGTTTTGTGGTGCGCTTGTGTAAATGTAAAACCTCTGGGATAACAACCTCCTAGATTTATTACAAAACATCTTTGCAGACTAAGGAATAAATTCAAGCCACTGAAAAGCTCTGTTTACAATAACTATAATGCCAAGTCACTTTGCTAACACACCACAGTAGTGTTTGCTCCTAATATACAGTTTGTAATGCAAGTATTCATGTTTCAGAATTTTTTCCGGTAACATATACTCAGAAACGTATATAACAGCAAAACATAATCTACATTTTGATACAAATATATTAGTTTTACTTGTTTGTATAAAATTATTGTAGTTTGTTTCACTGGTATAAATAAAATAGTTTTTTTATTCATCAAAATGAGTATTTTGCTTATTTTGTCTTATAAAAGACCTAGTAACGTAAATAACTTCAACTCTATTCACTCTAAGGTTACATTTTTTTGCTGTAGAGAATAATAAAGTATCGATTTCACAATGATACCCTTTATATCTACTTCAGTGTCGATTTAGATAAGAGTCTTTCAAAAATAGACAAAATTCCTAAGCATGATACTGTAACGTAAGTCACTGCCAAAATACAGTTGTCTGATGGCAAAAACTGTCAAACTATAGCTGTTTTTTACAAATAAACTATTTCTAAAAGTGTGGGGTGAATTTATTGGTAGTTCAAAGACTACAGGAATAGACAACAGTTGCTGCTTCTGCAAAATTGACCAGTTTTGAATCCGATATTTCAGAGTTCTCCCATTTACTTATCCTGCAAGGATCTGCTGTGTACACCGAGTTCTTCCATAACTGTGGTCGTTTGATAAGTTCTGTGGATACCATAAATAATTCATTAATATGTCCTCACTAAAACTACTTGTAAAAAGACAAACAAACACCAAAATTGCAATGCATATTAAGCAAAACTCTTATATTGCTCTATTACATCCACCATATCAGACGCCATCTTGATTTTCTCAAATTGCTCAAGGATGCCAAGGTGGCATCAGTCGGAATGTTGAAAGACAATATCTAAGCTACAAGAAAAAAAGTTTGAACGCAAGTTCCAGGTCTAACTGGTTTTCTGCCGGACTATTAATAACATTTTGCGACCAATCTCAATACTAATAAAAACACAAAATGTTATAAATTCCCCCCTCCCCCCCCCCCCCACCCCCCCCCCCCCCCCCCCCCCCACAAATGTAATGACAAAGCAAAATATTATAACAATTATAGGAATGCAAAATGTTATATCCTCATAACATTTCGCGTCCAATCTCAAAACTAATAAAAACGCTGAATATTATAAATTTCTTTGTCCTGCAAAAATGTTATAGCAACGCAAAATGTTATAACAATTAGAGGAATGCAAAATGTTAAAAATATATAACATTTTGTGTTGAATCTCAAAATTAATAAAAAAGCAAAATGTTATAAATTTCTTCTCCCCGCAAAATGTTATAACAACGCAAAATGTGATAACAGTTATAGGGATGCAAAATATTATTACTTTATTCCATTTTGTGCCAAATCTAAAAACTAATAAAAACGCAAAATATTATAAACTTCTTCATCCTGCATTGTTATAACCCAAAATGTTATAACAATTATAGGAACCCAAAGTGTTATAAGTTTATAACATTCTGTGTTTTTATTAGTTTTGAGATTCGACGAAATATGTTATAAAGTTATAACATTTTGCGTTCCTATAATTGTTTAAATATTTTGCGTTGTCATTACATTTTGGGGGGTGAAGAAATTTGAAATTTGCGTTTTTTTTAGTATTGATATTCGCTGCAAAATGTTATAAAGTTATAATATTTTGCATTCCTATAATTGTTATCACATTTTGCATTATTACATATGCGGGGTGAAGAAATTTATAACATTTTGCGTTCATATTAGTATTGGGATTTGACGCAAAACGTTATGTTACATTTTGCGTTGCTGTGAATTTTATAACATTTTGCGTTTTTATAACATTTTGCAGGGTGACATAGCTTTAGTTATCTACAAACAGCAAAGACAAACATGTTAGCTAGGGAATCCATGCAATCAGGCCAGAGGCTTCATATTGTGCATGTAGTCAATTAAGATTCCTAGGTTGGTATATGGGGTGTGCAAACAGTAAAGGCTCTGATCAGACTGGGAGAATGTTTGATGTTTTTATATGCCTTAAGACCTATTTTGAACTTTGTGGCTCACATGCCATTAGGTACTTTTTCTCACAAAGTAGCAAAAAAAACCTTATCCAGAGTCTTAAGTCAACCATTTCGTAAGTGCAATAATCAGTAGTCTTTTTGAAATTATCTTATATCTCATATTTTCAAGAAATTGAATATCAGGACTAGTAGAAATATTTTTATCTGATAATAAAATTATATATCCAGTTGGGTCTAAGAATACTCATAAAATCTATCAAGATATGTTTTATACAGTTCATTAATTTTAACAGATTGCATTCTGGATATTTTTTGTTGTCTGCTGAAATTGTCATCTGTATCAAAAATCAAGAATATTTTGACAATATTGGTCTAACTAACTCTTGTAGAAATGATGTCTAGGCAGCAAACAGTTTGGATCTAAGACTGTTTCCCCAAATACCCCTAAAGGGGTATCCCAAATGGAATGGGTTAATTAAATAGTCATGAAAGGAGGAGCTTACGGAGCTTTGAAAGGATTCAATCAGGATTTCTGGAAGGTACAAGATTCAAAGATCAACTACATCACACCAGATCACAAAGCAGAGGTATAAATAGGTAAAAATTTTGGGTATGATTTCCAATTTGAGCCGTGACATGACGTCACAAAACAAAGAAAGTGGCGTGTCAGCCTGGGCATCTACCCAGTCTAACCAGTCTTTGCTGTGCACTTAAAGGTTAGCTAAACAAAAGTGACATTTGCTACACATGAAGACACAGATCAGCCTGGGCATCCCCCCAGTCTAATCAAAGTCTTCGCTGTGCTCTTGAAGGTTAGGATCTAATCTATCTCCACATGGACTGGGAAGACTTTGATCAGACTGGACAGGTGCCCAGGCTGATCTGAGTCTTTGTGTGGCGATCTGAGTCTTTGTGTGGCGATCTGAGTCTTTGTGTGGCACACTTGCTTCGTTGGTTTTGTAGTGTTGCAGCTCATTTTATTTTTTAAAAAAATGTATATTGTGGGATCTTAGTGGAACTTGCTCATTGAGGAGATTCTATTCTGTCTCTGTGGCATATATGTGTTTAAAATTTTTATCCTATGAATGTTAGTATATATCTAGAAATATTTTCACCCATACAAACAGAAGTATTATCCCTAAAATATTGGCATATCTGACTATTCACATCACATCAAATATAATCTATTACCTGTTAGTTTAGTTTCATATATAATCATCTGTATCTGTAGACACAGTACAGCAGTGTCCAACAAACAGGAATAACATGTTAAATAGTTGTTCATACACACATGTATTTCACAGATATGTACTAACCCTGAAAGTGCCAGAAATTAAAATAGTTAAGTTGCAAACAGTGTAGATCCAGATGAGGTGGCTCATAATGAGCCACCTCATCTGAATCTTCACTGTTTGCCCTCTAGTTTTCAAATTCTCAGTATGATATTGCTTGGAGGAAACATTTTTGGAATTCTACAGAAGTTTGTTGTCTGCTTTTTAGTGCATTTAGGGCTAAGTGTGGTAAAGGACCAGTTGCCATAAGGAGGTTTTCCTGGTACAATTATAATTGAATAATATTTTGTGAACAATTAGCCCTATCTAGGGAACGTTCATAGGTAGAAAGTTTAAGTCAATCAGAGCTTCTGTTTTATGTACACACACTCTTAAAAGTGGGTGGGGTAATTCCATACCAGTCGACCCTAATGAAAGTGATTGGTAATTTATAATCTTCCAATAATAGATTGACTAAACATTGTGGCATATATTAAATGAGCAGTAGCTACACTTTAAGTTGCTGTAAGGTTTCTGTGTCCACTACGTAGCTGTGCTGAAACAGATCACTTTATTTGCATTTTTTAGATTTTTGTGTATTTTGCACATACCAACTTTGTGGAAAACCACAACATTTCTCCATCAAGCAACAGAATTGCCCTTCCTTTGGTACAAATATTTGTCAATGACTGGACATTGCAGAATTATGAGCATTTTTCTATAAACACTCTGAAAAAGGAGTTATATGCCCTTGAATGCAGAAAATTGTGTTAAAAGTCTGAAAAATGTCAGTTTTGTATGTTACAGACTTAAAGTCTCCAATGTCGTACCAGTTGTAGAATCTCTAAATACAAATCATTATGAAAAGTGGTTTGAATGTCACGTTCAGTGATGGATGGATGGATTACTTACAATTTTACGCCTTTTTAGCTCACCTGAGCCAGCGGCTCCGGGGGAGCTTATAGGATGGTAAGGCTCCGTCGTCCGTCCGTCGTCCGTCCTTCCACAATTTCAAACGACTTCTCCTCTGAAACCGCTGGGCCAATTGTAACCAAATTTCATATAGAGCCTCCTGGGACCTTAGGAACGAAAAGTTGTTCAAACGGTCCTGGTCACATGACCAACATGGCCGCCATGCCCATATATGGTAAAAACCTGAAAAAATCTTCTTCTCCAGAACCAATAGGCCGATGGCCTTGAAACTTAGTATGTAGCATCGGGTACGCGAGTACTACCAAGATTGTTCAAATTATGACCTTGGGTTGACCTTGACCTTTTTTACTGTAAGGTCAAATTTGCTTCCTTATGCTTTTATATGGCAAGATGCTACAACATAAGATATCTTGGAAACTGTTGAAGATTTTGGGCTAAAAATTGGTATCTACAGTCATCTTAATGACTACATGAAGATTTACGAGTATAAGAGGTCAAGGTCATTCTTTGACCTTTGACCCTGAACTATTATATTTTGACAAGTTCTAACAATCTACTCAAAAGCCACTTAGCCAATTGAAACCAAATTTCATATAAAGCCTGCAGGGGTTGAGGGAACAAAAATTTATTCATACCGTCCAGGTCACATGACCAACATGGCCACCATGCCCTTATATGGTAAAAACCTTTAAAAATCTTCTTCTCCAGAACCAGTTGACCGATGGCCTTGAGTTTTGATATGTAGCATTGGGTACTTGAGTACTATCAAGATTGTTCAAATTATGACCTTGTGTTGACCTTGATTTTTTTTACGGCAAGGTCAAATTTGGGAAAATGCTAGAACATGAGATTTCATGATAAGTTTTGAAGATTTTAGCCTAAAAATTGGTATATACAGTCATCTTAATGAGTACATGAAGATTTGTGAGTACAAGAGGTCAAGGTCATTCTTTGACCTTTGACCCAGTACTCTCATATTTTGACAATTTCAAACAATCTCCTCAAAAACCACTGGGCCAATTGTGACCAAATCTAATATAGAGCCTCCAGGGGTTGAGGGAATGAAAAAAATTTCTAACGGTCATGGTCACATGACCAACATGGCCACTATGCCCATATATGGTAAAAACCTTTAAAAACCTTCTTCGCCAGAACCAATTAACCAATGGCCTTGAGACTTGGTATGTAGCATTGGGTACTTGAGTACTATCAAGATAATTCAAATTATGACCTTGTGTTGACCTTGATCGTTTTTACGGCAAGGTCAAATATGGGAAAATCCTAGAACATAAGATTTCATGGAAAGTTTTGAAGATTTTGGCCTAAAAATTGGTATATACAGTTGTCTTAATGAGGTCATGAAGAATTATGAGTACAAGAGGTCAAGGTCATTTCTTGACCTTTGATCCAGATCGCTCATATTTTGATATTCGTAACCATTTCCTCAAAAGTCAAAGGGCCAATTGTAAACACATTTCATATAGAGCCTCCAGGGGTTGATTGAATAAAAATTTGTTCAAACGGTCTAGGTCACATGACCAACATGGCCGCCATTACCACTTATGGTATAAATCTTTAATATTTTTCTTCTCCAGAACCAATACACCTATGGCCTTGAAACTTGGTAAGTAGCATGGAGTACTAGAGTACCACCAAGAGTGTTCAAATGGTGACCTTGGGTTTACCCTGACCTTTTTTGCGGCATGGTCAAATATGGGAAAATGCTAGAACATAAGATTTCGTAGAAAGTTTTGAAGATTTTGGCCTAAAAATGGTATATATGGTTGTCTTGATGAGTACATGAAGATTTATGAGTACAAGCTGTCATGGTCATTCTTTGACTTTTGACCCAAGACTTATATTTTGACAATTTCAGACATGATTAGAAAAAGCCACCTTGCCTATTGCCCAGGTGAGCGATTCAGGGCCTCATGGCCCTCTTGTTTAGCTCACCTGAGCACGAAGTGCTCAAGGTGAGGTATTGTGATCGGTCTTCGTCCGGCGTCAACTTTTGCTTTAAACGACTTCTTCTCCAAAACTGCTAGCCAGATTTCGAAATAATTTCACAGGAATGTTCCTTGGGGGACTCTCTACCAAAATTGCTCAAATGGTTCCGCTCCGCTGAACAATATGGCCCCCAGAGCTAAAATTAGAAAAACCTTTAAACGACTTCTCCTCCAAAACTGCTGGGCCGATTTTGAAATAATTTCACAGAAATGTTCCTTAGGTGACCCTCTACCAGAATTGCCCAAACGGTTCCGCTCCGCTGAACAATATGGCCGCCAGAGCTAAAAATAGAAACACCTTTAAACGACTTCTCCTCCAAAACTGCTGGGCCGATTTTAAAATAATTTCACAAAAATGTTTTTTAGGAGACCCTCTACCAAAATTGCTCAAACGGTTCCGCTCCGCTGAACAATATGGCCGCCAGAGCTAAAAATAGAAAAACCTTTAAACGACTTCTCCTCCAAAACTGCTGGGCCGATTTTTAAATAATTTCACAGAAATGTTCCTTAGGAGACCCTCTACCAAAATTGCTCAAAAGGTTCTGCCTCGCTGAACAATATGGCCACCAGAGCTAAAAATAGAAAAAAGCTTAAAACATCATCATCATTTCTAAAGCCAATGGCTCGATTTCAAAATAATTTCACAGAAATGTTTTACTCATGGCTCTGAACAAATAGTGCTCAAACACTTCCGCTCCGCTGAACAAAATGGCCGCCAGAGCTAAAAATAGAAATAAATCTTAGAATGACACAGAGGGCACAGTTATGATCCAATCATCATGAAACTTTGTCAGAATGTTTATATTAATGAAATCTAGACCATCTTTGAAACTGGGTCATGTGGGGTAAAAAACTAGGTCACTGGGTCAAATCTTAGAAAAACCTTGTGCACACTCTAGAGGGCACAGTTATGATCCAATCTTCATGAAACTTTGTCAGAATGTTTATTTATATAAAATCTAGGCAAGATTTGAATCTGAGTCTTGTGGGGTCAAAAACTAGGTCACTAGGTCAAATATTAGAAAAACCTCATGTACACTCTAGAGGGCACAGGTATGATCCTATCTACGTGAAACATTGTCGGAATGTTTACTTTCATAAAATTTATACCAGATTTGAAACTGGGCCATGTCAGGTCAAAAACTATGTCACTAGGTCAGTTCTTAGAAAAACAGTGTGAACGCTTTTGAGGACACAGTTTTGTTCTAATCTTCATGAGACTTTGTCAGAATGTTTGTCTCCAACGAATCTGGACCAAGGGTGCAACTTGGTCATGTTTGGTCAAAAAGTAGGTCACTAGGTTAAACCTTAGAAAAACATTGTGTACACTCTAGAGGGCACAGTTTTGATAACTTTGTCAGAATGTTCATATCCAAGAAATCTAGACCAGGTTTGGAACTGGGTCATGTAGGGTCATACTCTAGGTCATAAGGTTAAATCTTATAAAAACCTTAGGTACACAATAAAGGGTTCATTTTCCATTTAATCTTTGTGAAACTCTGTCAGTCATATTGATGTCTCTGAGGTTAAGTTCACAGGATACTCAGGTGAGCGATCCAGGGCCATCATGGCCCTCTTGTAACAGTATTTCAGTCATACCAGGACGATTTGTGGGTGATAATGTATGACTGTATGCAGTGAAACCCCATTTGCAATTGAAAAGATTCACGCCTCCAGCGGGGCTTGCGATTTGAACCTCTAGATTAGCAGGCCAGCGATAAGCCTACTGAACTACAGGGGCTCCACGTTTGGTAACCAAATGTGGGATGATGCCTATAAACTGAGCCATATAACTGGCGAACAATCGCAGGAGATGCTTTCTAAAAGCACAAAATGCTCCACAAAATACAGTTTCAATTTCTGGTTACCCGTCAAGCGATGCATTTAACTGAAGCAGCACAATGACCGTGGTTCGGAGCCTGTATATTGTATTTTTACCATTTTAGTCCTGTTTATTATACCCCCGACATACGAACCCGACATACGAAGTATGTCAGGGGGTATATAGTTTTTGTCATTCCGTCCGTTAGTCCGTCCGTCTGTTCGTCAACTTTACATCAAAGTTTTGCGTTAAACCTTTTGTAATTGCTCTTATTTCTGTAACCTTATATCAGATTCTCTTCATATTTGGTTCATTATATCTCTATAGCATTACCTTTGATTTGATATATCTAGACAGCTGGGTCAGGCCCCTGGGTGGAGGTCAGGGGTCAATAATTAGGACATAGGGGTTTTCATTATGTCGAAGTTTTGCGTTAAACCTTTTTTGATTGTTCATATTTCTTTAACAACATGTCAGATTCTTTTCATATTTGGTTCATGATATCTCTTAAGCATTGCCTTTGATATGAAGGTCTATGCCCCAGGGTCAGGCTCCTGGGTGGGGCCAAGGGTCAATTATTAGGACTTAGGCATTTTCATTATGTCAAAGTTTTGCATTAAACCTGTTAGATTGCTCACATCTCTGTAAATGCATTGTAAATATCTTTCATATTTTATTCATGATAACTCTGTAGCATTACTTTCGATAGGGACTTCTGGGTCAGGCTTATGGGTGGGGCCAGGGGGTCAATAACTAGGACTCAGCCATTTGTTTTCTTACTTTTTATACGCCCGTTTTGAAAAAACGGACGTATTATGGCATGGCGCTGTCCGTCTGCCGTCTGTCCGTCCGTCCGTAAACATTCTTGTGCGCGCCATAACTCAGTAACCGTTCGGGATATCTTCATGAAATTTTGTAGGCATATGTATTAGGTAGGGGGAACGTGTCGCGTACAAGAATGGTTGCTCCCCCTTCCTTGGTTTCAAAGTTATGCCCCTTTGATTGTTTTTTATCCTACAGGTCTTGTGCGCGCCAGAACTAGATAACTGTTTGGAATATCTTCATGAAACTTCATAGCAATGTGTATGAAGTCCCAACAATGTGTCGCGTACAACAGTGGTTGCTCTCCCTTTCTTCCTTTCTGAGTTACATCCCTTTTATTAGTTCTTTTTGGCTATTTTTGTGTATACTTATGTTGTGCATACATTAACTTAGTAACTGTTTGGAATATCATGATAAAACTTTATAGCAATGTGCATGATCAGAAGATAATATGTCGCATATAAGAATGGTTGCTCCCCCTTTCTTAATTTTGGAGTAACTTCCCTTTATTCCGTCCATAAACATTCTTGTGTGGGCCATATATCAGTAACCATTTGGGATATCTTCATGAAATTTTGTAGGCATATGTAGTAGGTAGGGGGAATGTATCGCATACAAGAATGGTTGCTCCCCCTTTCTTAGTTTCCAAGTTATGCCCCTTTGATTGTTTTTTTCCCTGCAGGTCGTGTGCACGCCATTATAACTAGATAACTGTTTGGGATATCTTCATGAAACTTCATAGCAATGTGTATGAAGTCCCAATGATGTGTCTCATACAACAGTGGTTGCTCTCCCCTTCTTCGTATCTGAGTTACATCCCTCTTATTAGTTCTTTTAAGCTGCTTTTGTGTATACTTGTGTTGTGCATACATAAACTAAGTAACCGTTTGGAATATCATGATGAAACTTATAGCAATGTGCATGATCACAAGATGATGTGTCACATATAAGAATGGTTTCTCCCCCTTTCTTAATTTTGGAGTAACCTCCCTTTGATCATTATTTGTAGGCATTTTCATTCACTCTATATCTCCTTAACCCTTTTAAATATTAGAAAGAAACTTTGTAGGAATGTGTGTAATAATGGGGCAATGAATCCTGAGCAAGAACAATGACTCTGGCTTGTTTACTGGATTATCTGCCCATGCATAAATTTCCTGTTTACTCTGTACATCTGTAGTAGTTTTGAAAATAGAACATTCACGTGCACTTTCCCGCCGATAACTGTAACTTTCGTTAATAGTGCTATGAAACACATGGAGGCATATCTCAGATAATAAAATAACGGGAAAAATGTTAAGGAAAACCGTCCTAGTTTTGTAATCTATTTGAAAGTTTGTATACTAAACAGTATTTGATATTGGTCTAAATGATTGGAAAGTTAATATAAGTTATTCCCATTTGTTAATTCACCGCCCCTTTTCCCTTCACATTATATATATATTTTTTCAATAGTGTTTAACTTAGCCCACGAAACACACAGCGTCGAAACACCGTGGTATCGATGTCGATGTCACCGACAGCGATGCGACGTCGTTCCGACGCTGTTTGCCGGCTGGGGGCTATGGTGCCGTCTTGCAATGTTTCACCTTTTCTATTTCTTTTTACGTCTCCTTCTTCTTTTTATATTACATAAAATGAGTTGCTACCATGTTACATGTCTTTATATGTATAATATGTTATATCCTCTTATGTCACATTGACCTGAGTGTAATAAAGGATATGTTATGTTATGTTATGTTATGTAACTCCTTAACCGTTTAGAATATTTTAACACAACTTTATCAAGATGTGTATATTGTCAACGGAATGTATTAGAACCAAGAATGATATATCTAGTATATTTAGTATATGAATTATCTCCCTTGTTTGACTTTGGCATTACTTAACTTAGGAGCCACTTCACCTTGGAAGCTGATTTTTGGTATACTAATAGTATTTGATGTGTTAAATATTTAAATAATGTTGCCGTCATTAATTAAAGTGTGGTTTCCCCTGTTTGTCTGCCTGTCTGTCCTTTTGTAAACAGTCTTGTTCATTCTATAATTCCTTTATGACATTAAAACGGGCGTATTATGCGCCGCTTGCGAAGCCCTTGTTTTTGCTTGTTCTAATATATTTAAATGGAATCTGGTGATGCGTGACTAATTTTATCTTATACTAGTTTACATTATATGGATGCTGCTGCTGACCTAAGGTCAAGGTCACAGACTTTGAATTTGTTCTTTTATCACATGTTTGCATTAAACTTTTGTGTTAAAGTTGGCTTTCATTAGGCTGTAGCACTGGTCGGGGGTATACGTGAGCCCCTGCTCACATGCTCTAGTGAATTTAGAGTTTAGAGGCCAAACGGAGAACCCTCAGCTCGCGCATGCTTTAAGATAAAAAATGTAGGTTTGATAAAACCTTTGAAAAGAATGTAGTTTGCATAAAAATAAGACACCTTAACTATGTTTGTAATGGGCTTTTCCATCTTCGAGCTTAGAGAAGTCCATTTATCTCATTTAAAAAATGCTTCATATCATGGTTGGCAAAGAGTGCACACTCTGTTTGCATCTGAATTTACATTGTTTTCCCAGTCAATTCTGTCAGACTATTCAAGGTACTATTGCTCTATCTGTGGTATCAATTCATTAAATATTTTATCGTCAGGTATCGCTGCAATGTTCGCACTACAGTTTCGTGATTGTAAATGGCCGCTATTAGTTAACTTTACTCAAAGAAAACTTCAGTGAGTTTCGCATTAATCGGTTTTGAAAAAAAAAAGATTTGGCAATTTTTTACCTAATTTCGATATTATTAACTTAAATAAAATAGTAAAAATACAATGTACAGGCATGGCCCACTGTCAGTTTCTCACGTTTGCTTATACTGAATTGCTCAACGGGGAAATCAGTAAAAAGAAATTTATATTTTGTGGAGCAATTTTATTATGTTTCAAGAAATAAATATTCCATACTTTTGCTTTTTGTATGACTCCAGATATGCACTTCAACCTACATTTTATCAGGAAATGCGGGTGAACCCTGTTCTTAATGATTTGTATTTAGCCGTTTTAACGAATGGTAGGACTATGAAGGACACTTAAATGAATGACTAATCTGCAACATAGTAAATTGACATTTTTCAGATTTTTAACACAATTTTCTGCATCCAAGGGCACATAACTCATTTTTCTGAACATTTACAGAGAAATGCTCGTAATTCTGCAATGTCAAGTCATTGACAAATACTTGCATCAAAGGAGGGTCAATTCTATTGCTTGCTGGAGAAACATTGTGGTTTTCCGCAAAATTGGTAGGTGCAAAATACACAAAAATCTAAAAATTGCAAATAAAGTAATCTGTTTTAGCAGTTTATTAGCACAGATATGTTGTGGACACAGAAACCGTATATCATCTTAAAGTGTGTCTACTGTTCATTCAAATATATGCCACCACGTTTAGTCAATATATTATTGGAAGATTATAAATTACCAATTAGTTTCAGTAGGGTTGACTGGTATGGAATTACCCCACCCACTTTTAAGACTGTGTGTACATAAAACCGAAGCTCCGTTTGACTTAAACTTTTTATGGATGAACGTTCCCTAGATAGGGCTAATTGTTCACAAAATATTATTCAGTTATAATTGTACCAGGAGAATCCCCTTATGGCAACTGGTCCTTTTCTAAAAAATTTGAACACGGTATCTCTCTTTGAAACATGGCAGACAGTGTAGACAGCATAGACAGTGATCTCCAGCTGTCAGCATTTTTGTAGGTTGTTCAGATTTTCAGAAAAATTACAGTGAGACTGAAATACTGTATATCAGAATTCAGAATCTCAGAAAAAAGGCTTTCATAGAAGCTTTTCTGGAGAAGTGACTAAGAATTTAAATATACCTAAAAAGCCTATTTCATCCCCAGACCAAATGGCATCAGCCAGATTCTTGAAAGATTACAGCTGACAAGGGTAATAATGATGTTTTAAAGGAATTTTAAAACTCCATGTTGCACATACATACTGTAGTTTCTGCATGTTGGACACTGTTGTATGCTAGATTATTATGGGTGTTCCAATAAACATTATCTTAACCGATTCTGTTCATCGTGTTTGTATTTACAGCCATTTCTGACAGGAGACAAATGTCACAGAATTTTAAGTGTTCTGCCCACTAAAGTGCCAAAAATGTTTACAAAATTTACGTCTACGAAATTCCAGTCTACATGTCTGTCATATTGAGAATTCAAAGAAGAGAGGGCAAACATTGTGAATCCAGATGAGGTGATAAAGTGCCTCTTCATCTGGATCTGCACTGTTTGCAAATTCAACTATTTTCATCATTGACACTTTAAGTGCTATTTAGTATTTAATTATGTCTCCCCCTGAAACGGTGGGAGACAAATTGTTTTTGTCATGGTCTGTCCATCTGTCTGTCCGTGCATCACAAAATCGTGTCCCCTCTGTAATTCAAAAACAGTTTGAGATATCATGAATATTAAAACATCATGACATTAGCAGAGTGCAAGAACCGTAACCGTTTTGAAATTATCACTGGGTGGTTGCTTAGTCCCGGTAGGCCGTGACTTTCTCTGACAATCATCAACAATTTTTTCTGACAATGGTCCCGGATTTTTAGCTCACCTGAGCCAGCGGCTCTGGGGGAGCTTATAGGATGGTAAGGCTCCGGCGTTCGTCGTCCGCCTGTCCGTCGCATGTAGTCTGTTGTCCGCCCACACTTTCAAACGACTTCTCCTCTGAAACCGGTGGGCCGATTGTAACCAAATTTCATATAGAGCCTCCTGGGATCTTAGGAAAGAAAAGTTGTTCAAACGGTCCTGGTCACATGACCAACATGGCCGCCATGCCCATATATGGTAAAAACCTGAAAAAATCTTCTTCTCAAGAACCAATGGGTCAATGGCCTTGAAGCTTGGTATGTAGCATTGGGTACACAAGTACTACCGAGATTGTTCAAATTATGACCTTGGGTTGACCTTGACCTTTTTTACGGTAAGGTCAAATTTGCTTCCTTATGCTTTTATATGGCAAAATGCTGCAACATAAGATATCTTGGAAACTGTTGAAGATTTTGGCCTAAAAATTGGTACATACAGTCATCTTAATGACTACATGAAGATTCATGAGTAAAAGAGGTCAAGGTCATTCTTTGACCTTTGACCCAGAACTCTCATATTTTGACAATATCAAACAATCTCCTCAAAAACAACTAGGCCAATTGTAACCAAATTTCATATAGGTCCTCCAGGGGTTGAGGGAATGAAAATTTGTTCATACAGTCCAGGTCACATGACCAACATGGCCACCACGCCCATATATGGTAAAAACCTTTAAAAATCTTCTTCTCCAGAACCAGTTGACCGATGGCCTTGAAACTCAGTATGTAGCATTGGGTACTCAAGTACTATAAAGATTGTTCAAATTATAACCTTGGGTTGACCTTGACCTTTTTTACGGCAAGGTCAAATATCGGAAAATGCTAGAACATGAGATTTCATGGTAAGTTTTGAAGATTTTGGCCTAAAAATTGGCATATACAATCATCTTAATGAGTACATGAAGATTTGTGAGTACAAGAGGTCAAGGTCATTCTTTGACCTTTGACCCAGAAATCTCAAATTTTGACAATTTCAAACAATCGGCTCTAAAACCACTGGGCCAATTGAAACCAAATTTCATATAGAGCCTCGAGGGGTTGAGGGAATGTAAAAATTTTCTTACGGTCTTGGACACATGACCAACATGCCGCCACGCCCATATATGGTAAATACCTTTAAAAATCTTCTTCTCCAGAACCAATTGACCGATGGCCTTGAGACTTTGTATGTAGCATTGGGTACTTGAGTACTATCAAGATTGTTCAAATGATGACCTTGTGTTGACCTTGACCTTTTACAGCAAGGTCAAATATGGGAAAATGCTAGAACATAAGATTTCATGGCAAGTTTTGAAGATTTTGGCCTAAAAAATTGGTATATACAGTTGTCTTAATGAGTTCATGAAAAATTATGAGTACAAGAGGTCAAGGTCATTTTATTACCTTTGATCCAGATTGCTCATATTTTTTTGACATTTTCAACCATTTCCTCAAAAGCCAAAGGGCCAATTGTGAACACATTTCATATAAAGCCTCCAGGTGTTGGTTGAATGAAAATTTGTTCAAACGTCCAGGTCACATGACCAACTTGGCCGCCATTACCACTTATGATATAAATCTTTAATATTTTTCTTCTCCAGAACCAATACACCTATGGCCTTGAAACTTGGTAAATAGCATGGAGTACTAGAGTACCACCAAGACTGTTCAAATGGTGACCTTGGGTTTACCCTGACCTTTTTTTCGGCATGGTCAAATATGGGAAAATGCTAGAACATAAGATTTCATGGAAAGTCTGAAGATTTTGGCCTAAAAATGGTATATATGGTTGTCTTAATGAGTACATGAAGATTTATGAGTACAAGTGGTCATGGTCATTCTTTGACTTTTGACCCAAAACTTGCAAATTGTTCAGGTGAGCGATTCAGGGCCTCGTGGCCCTCTTGTTTCCAAATTGTTAATGATTTTTTCTTCCTGACGTCATAACACAAAACTGATGCGACAAAATATTGATTTTTGTCAATTAAACCATCAATTTACAAATCTTAAGCCTATTCCTTGTCGATCTTAGGCAGATTAGATACACTACAGGTTTCTAACGTTGTCAACAGATAATTAAACCCGTAAAATTTTCATTTAGGGTACATCTTGATGAACTGTCCGTTATGTCTATGTCTTCGAAGTTTACCAAAGGGAAAAGCTATTTTTAATCATAAATCGCTGTTGGGAAACATATTATATTACTTTTTGACACTTTACAATGATATAAATGGGTCTGTCAGCAGATTTTAATTTTTCATAAGTCCCGGATTTTTTCCTACAAGTCCCGGATTTGCTCCTACAATAGATTTTAAGCGCCTGATTTTTTTCTGACAACGCAAACTACAAAATGAGTAGTCAGTATGATGCTTTATTGCGCATAGGTTGAATAGCAAGATTTAAGCATGCCTCAAACTTTAATTGTGGTGCATAAATGGAAGACGAAATACTTGTTGGTCATTAAAAGACCAGCCTTTTCATTATATACAGAGCATTCTATTACTCCATATATAAGAGTTTACAATGGAATATCATATAGTAAAGAGCTGAGATTAATACAATATTCAGTAGCCTTTCCAATGCAGGCGAGACTGCTGTGCTTACTCTACCAACTGAACGAGGTGGCCACATGGTCATCCAATGCCAGGAAAGTTCAGTTGGCAGAGCAATCCTGATCATTATGTCCCCCCACCAAAGGTGAGGGGGGACATATTGTTTTCAGTGCGGATCCCGTCGGCGTCTGCGTCGGCGTCGGCGTGACAGATTCTTGTATGCACGATATCTCTTGAACCAATGGATGGAATTTCACCAAACTTGCATGGATATATTATTGGGACAAGCTTATGAGCTGATTAGATTTTGGTGACCTTGACCTCATTTTCAAGGTCACAGGAGGACTTAGATGACAATTTCTTGTATGCGCAATATCTCTTGAACCAATGAATGGAATTTCACCAAACTTGCATGGATACATCATTAGGACAAGTGTAAGAGCTGATTAGATTTTGGTGACCTTGACCTTATTTTCAAGGTCACAGGAGGACTTAGATGACAATTTCTTGTACCCAATTTCTTGTATGCGCGATATCTCTTGAACAAATGGATGGAATTTCACCAAACTTCCATGGATATATCATTGGGACAAGTGTAAGAGCTGATCAGATTTTGGTGACCTTGACCTCATTTTCAAGGTCACTGGAGGACTTGGATGACAATATCTTGTACCCACTATATCTCCTGAACCAATGGATGGAATTTCACCAAAATTTCCTGGATACATGATTGGGACAAGTTAATGAGCTGTTTAGATTTTGGTGACCTTGACCTTATTTTCAAGGTCAATGGAGGACTAACATGACAATTTCTTGTACCCACAATATCTCCTGAACCGATAGATGGAATTTTGCCAAACTTTCGTGGATACACGATTTGGACAAGTTTAAGAGCATAAAGTTTTGGTGACCTTGACCTCATTTTCAAGGTTACAGGAGGATTTAGATATGTGAAAATTTCACTAAAATTGATGTATCTCTTTAAGCAATTCTTGTATGCGCAATATCTCTTGAACCAATGAATGGAATTTCACCAAACTTGCATGGATACATCATTAGGACAAGTGTAAGAGCTGATTAGATTTTGGTGACCTTGACCTTATTTTCAAGGTCACAGGAGGACTTAGATGACAATTTCTTGTACCCAATTTCTTGTATGCGCGATATCTCTTGAACAAATGAATGGAATTTCACCAAACTTCCATGGATATATCATTGGGACAAGTGTAAGAGCTGATCAGATTTTGGTGACCTTGACCTCATTTTCAAGGTCACTGGAGGACTTGGATGACAATATCTTGTACCCACTATATCTCCTGAACCAATGGATGGAATTTCACCAAAATTTCCTGGATACATGATTGGGACAAGTTAATGAGCTGTTTAGATTTTGGTGACCTTGACCTTATTTTCAAGGTCAATGGAGGACTAACATGACAATTTCTTGTACCCACAATATCTCCTGAACCGATAGATGGAATTTTGCCAAACTTTCGTGGATACACGATTTGGACAAGTTTAAGAGCATAAAGTTTTGGTGACCTTGACCTCATTTTCAAGGTCACAGGAGGATTTAGATATGTGAAAATTTCACTAAAATTGATGTATCTCTTTAAGCTTTGGGTTGATTTCCACTTTACTTTCATAGATATACCTATGGGACAGTCTCAAGAGTGTAGTGTGTTTTGATGACCTTGACCCATTTTCAAGGTCAAAATCTATCTTACAAATGCGTATTTTTCTCTCTTAAAAATGAGATATCTTGAACCAGTTGATGGATATTCATCAGACTTATATGAATGTATCATTGTGACAGGTTTAAGACATGTTTATTAGTTGGTGACCTTGACCCATTTTTGAAGGACATAGTCTTCTATGTAGGATATCTTTAGAACCAGTGGATGGATTTTGTCCAAACTTGCATAGATATTTTATTTGTACAGGCTTTTTATTCATAAGAGGGGATGGGAAATGGGCTGGTGGGGGGACATCAGTTTTTCTCTGAAAAACATTTCTAGTTGCCTATCTTTTTACTCAGTAGTACCGAGAAGGTTGAAGACTCGAGTTCCGCCGCGGCCAGGGTGCTTTTCTCGCTTAGGCGGCATAGAAGATTTATATATTTTCTTCAAAATTGTGCGTGCGTGCCTGTGTGTGTGGTTGGTTGGTTGGTTGGTTTGATGCTTAACGTCCTCGGTAAACAACTAAGGTCATGTCGGGACGGTCAGTTAACCTAACCACACTATTCCTGGGCAGGCTTAGACCTCCTAAGCGGTTAACCAGTATTAAGTGCACATACTTTCGCCAGTAACTGACAACTGCCCTTCTTGAATCAGCGGAAGGAGAAACGAAAGTATGTGGCCAGACCGGGTTTCGAACCCAGGACCTCTGACTTATGAGTCAGGTGCCCCACCGATTGCGCTACGCGGCCCGGCCTGTGTGTGTGTGTGTGTGTGTGTGTGTGTGTGTGTGTGTCCATAGCATCAATCTTTCCAGTTGTATTATCCTGTGTCCATAGCATCAATCTTTCCAGTTGTATTATCCTTGGTGGACAACAGCTACCTGTTCCTCACTATAGCGTAGTTTATGCTAGGCCTGATATTTCTGAAAGCAGTGCACATGTCCAGCCGGTGTTGGAGCCCTGTTACTCAGTAGGTTTAACACTGGCTTGATGATCTAGCGGTCCCGAGTTCAATCCCCGCTTGAGGCGAGAATCTTTTCAAACGTAAACGGGGTTCCATTGCACACAGCCTTTCATTATTGTCCGCCCAACGTCCTGATATGACTGAAATACTGTTGAAAAGGTCGGAAAATCGCAAGTCATCCATCCATCCTGCCAGTACTTGTCTTGACAGCCTGTACAGTTTTGTATACAGCACTGCCAAACTTTAAAAGAAAAAGTTCTGAAGAGTCAGATCCTTTGAAAGCAAGGAAAACACCAAAGAAATGAAAATAGCATACTCGGTTCAACTGCGGCTGCTCATGACCAGTCATGAAATGTGTAACTCCGGCCATGCTCCTAGCAGCGGCTACTGTATTATTAAAATGAGTCGAAATGAAATAAGTAATTCCAAAGGATCAGAACTTATACAATCTTTACTGTGAATGAATGCCTAGGGACGATTAAGGGCCGTCACACGGTACCTAACACCAGTTTCAGTGACGTTTCAATGAAATCTGCAAACCCAGCCATGCCCCCGAGAAGCAGCTGGGCTACTCTATTTTCAGAATGATTCGAAATGAAATCATTGATTCGAAAGGACTAGAAATGATATAATCTACGCTATGATGGAGTACGGGGAGACTTAACGGCCGCCGCACAACACCTCCAGCATCCTGTGAAGTTAAATAAGATTTGAAATGTTTTTGGAAGCAAGAAATGGTCAGAAAGAATGAAAAAAGCAGACTATGCTTATTGATTCTGCACTTGAAAAGAGGACTCTAGTAAACAAAGACTTCTGATGTTATGTCTTTTACGAATTCTTTGCTTCTAAAGGGTCCATATTTTCGATTTCATCATCATGATGAGGCATACATGACTGAAATGCTTTTGATGATCATTCGGTGAAGTAAAATTAGTGACCACACTGAAAAAAAATCTAATTGCTGTTACTATGCTGCTAGTTTTAGATTCTGAAATGCAGTATAAGTGGTAGGAAAAAATCCGGGACACTGTAGGAAAAAATCCGGGACACTAAAGCCGTTGTAGGAAAAAATTATTGACATTTGCAGTAATTTTTAGCTCACCTGGCCCGAAGGGCCATAGTGAGCTATTGTCATAACAAAGCGTGCGTCGTGCGTCCGTGCGTCGTCCGTCAACACTTGAAAACAAATATTCAAACATCTTCTTCTGTAAAACTACTGTACCCATGGTTCTCAAATTTCACTCCAGGGTCTCAGAATTGTAAAATTGGGTCAGGTTGAATATCCAAGATGGCCGCTGTTACTAAAAATAGCAAAAATAACAAAATCATCTTCTCCAGAACCACTGGGTATATTTGTCTGAATTTTTGCATGAAACGTCAGTGGAACATTGGTATTCAGAATTGTAAAAATGAAAAAAATCTGTAGCGTAGTTTTGTCGCAGTGACCTACTTTCTGTTTACGAGGGTAATTTTGTTCAAATGCCAATGTCGAAAAAAAACTTATTTAAACAACTCCAAACAACTTCTTCTCTAAAACCACTGAACCCATGGGTCTCAAATTTCACATGGAGCATGACCAGACTGCAGGGTTTCAAATTTGTAAAAGTGGGTCAGGTTGAGAATCCAAGATGGCCATCATTTCTAAAAATTTCTAAAAATAGCAAAAACAACAAAACATCTCCACTAGAACCATTGGGTATATTTGGTTGAAAGTTTGCATGGAACATAAGTGGGACCTTGCAATTAAATTTTATACAAATCAAAAAAATCTGTAGCGGAATTAGGTCACAGTGACCTACTTAGCGTTTACAAGACCTGTGAGAACTTTAAGTTGCCATTGACTTATAATGGGAAAGTTGAAAATTTTCATTTATAGCTATATAGCTGCAGATATTTGGACAAAACTGTTACAGAATTGTTCCCGGAAAAGTTCTCTAGCAACTGCATGAAATTCATGCAAATGTCACAATTTGGCTGGTTGCCATGATGGTAACCAAATGGTTAAAAGCAGAAAGCTTACTACAAAATCATCTACTCATGCAGAAACTAATTGGCAGATAAAGCTGAAACTTTACTGAAAGGATCTTAGTAATAGCTTTTATTGAATTACCATTTTTTTATTGTTGCCCTTGGGGTTTGTTGCGATGGCAACTGAAAGTTTCCATGGACTTATAATAGGAAAAATGTAAATTAGCATTTATTTCTGTGTTACAGTAGATATTTTGACAAAAAAATTACAGAAATGATCTCAAGAAGCAGACTTCAAGTTTCTGTCATATTGTACAATTTTTTGCCTTAGAGTTACTTATCGCTGAGTGCTGAGGATGAATGGATTCAGATGAGCTACAGGACCAATGGTCCTCTGGTCCCATATATGGGCATGGCGGCCATCTTGGTCATGTGACGTGGACCATTTATATAAATTTTCGTTCCCCTTTCCTAAGGAGGCTTCACATGAAATTTGGCTTTGATTGGCCAAGCGACTTCAGAGGAGCAGATTTTTGAAAATAATATACGGACGGACGGACGAACAGACACTGGAGCAGGGGTAAACTATAAGCTCATCTTGTGAGCCTGACGGCTCAGGTGAGCTAAAAAAAATCAGCAGACGACAAAGAAAGAATGAAACATTACTCAGTATGCAATGAGTTAAATATTAATATTATGAGATGTATCAAAGGAAAACAAACAAAGTGGCAGTTGTGATCCGCAAAGACTCAGACCAACCTTAATCTCTACTCAGTCTAACAAGTCTTTGCCTTCCATTTGAACCGCATCGCGAGAAAAACGATCTTTGGAGTTCCGACACAACCGGGCTGTATAGCCACAGAAGATAGTAAGAGGCTTGAAATGTCGGATTAATAGTACTTTGTATCTAGCGAAAACAAAGGCTCTGATCAGCTGCGCAGTTATATTGAGAAATACTTTATCATAAACATCACAAACATCAATCATTCTTCTTCAAATTGAGCCAAAGATATTCACGCCCGGGCCAAAATAAGGACTGTTTGAATGCATAGAGTGACACAGGGGTCAGTTTTTTTTCAAATCCATTCTGTTAAGTTTCATCTGCTTCTGTAGTCTGGGGATGTCATGTTTGCAATGGGTGAGGGGCTTTAAGAAGATCGGGATCAATTAAGCCAGGACAACTCGGTCCAGCTCTGTTTTGGAAGATTACCTTCATTCCGTGAATGCTACAACCGTCGATAGAGGAAATCATTAAAACAGTAGCATGTTTTCAAATAGTAAATGATAGTGGTCAAAGTACCCAAATCATAAGTCCGAACTCGTAGGTCATTTAAACACAGACAATTCCGGAATATTGAGATACACAGACATGGACCCCCAAACAGAGGTGTGATCAGGTGCCCGCGGGGTAGTAAGCATCACCTGCCTATTATAATACACCCGCCATATCTATGTATGTGTGGGAAACGTCAGTGAAAATGAAAGTCCGGTATTTGAAAGCTTAACTAAGCTTCGGCTGAGGCTATCAAATCGGAGATTAGTTTAGAAACGGCCACATTGTAGGAATCAACAAGGTCATGGTGTCTCCCATAAAACTTTTTAACTGTCGACACAAGCTTTGCTTTATGATTACCCTGCTTCAACAGTTTCTGAGTGATTAGCTTCCCTCTTTCAACAAAGTCTTGATATTTGAAACAGGCCCTAGCATAGTGGACTAGTTGAGAAACATAAACTCTGTATGCAGGTGCCGAAGGGATATTACTACTCAGAAATGGAAAGTTAACTATGGGAAAGTTGAAGCCGTTCCTCTTGTCATAAATCCTAGTAAAAGCTTTCCATTGTCAATAAAGAGATAGCAATCTAAGTATGAAGCAGGTGGAAGCAGATGAACTGGACTCTGTGGTATCTTTAATTTCAAGTTCACATGGATAGATGTGGTCAATATACTCTGAAATCTTTGGATTATTCAGAGACAGAACATCATCTATGTACCTGTAGGCGAAGTTGAATTTCTGTGCAAGGTGTTTATTACCTTCTTTTAAGAGCCCTTGTATAAACTCCGCCTCATACCCGTTAAGAAACAAGTCGGCAAGTAAGGAGGGCAGTTAGTGCCCATTGGAATGCCAACTGTCTGTTGAAAAATCTGTCCGCTAAACTCCACGTAAATATTGTCGATAAGAAATTCCAGCATTTTAATGACATCATCTCCATCGCTATAAAGACGTTTTCCAATTTCTGGCCAAGAATCAAATGTAACATATCTTCAAAATATGGAAACACTATATTGGCTCGTTTCCACATTTTTATCCCAGGCTAGAAGTAAGCTTCTTCAAATTGTGGAAACATTACTATATAGATATGCTTCCGCATTTTTTGGTCTAGGCTGAAAATTACCATATCATAAAGATGTTGAAGCAGTGCTATAAAGACAGGTTTCCACATTGCCTGACCTATTAGAAAAAATGTTGCATTTTCTGGGCAGAAACATTAGTATGTACAATCAAATAGAAAGTGTACTTGAACTTAAGATGCTCCACTTTTCTTATAGCCAAGGCACTGTAGAAAAATATTTATTTAGCAATGTTTCAGTTGCCACATTTCAGGTTTTCGGTATCCTTAAAAGGAGCACAGATTCATAACAAAAATCTTGACATAGTAGTAAAATTTTAATACATGCTGTTCAATATGACTATTAAAACAAATATGATTGATCGAAAGAGGTTATAAATCACAAATACCTTTAGCACAAAAGATTAACAGAATAAATGATGGGTTTGAGGCCGAGACATGGAAATCTCAGACACTTTTTTTTACTTTTCAAGTCGAGGCTCTGCGGAGGACGAGACTAGTACAATCTGAATCCCTTGCTAAGGCTTCAGCACCATCATTAATTATATTTCTCACATGTCCACAATTGAAGGGGTCAGTGCAAAAAGGTACCTATCTCCATTTTTCATAATTTCGAGGAAAACGCATAAAACATCATTTCTTCTTGAAACTTGAAAATAATTGATTTTTATTGCACAGTTAGTGAATGTATGTTGAGAAACATTGATTTTAAGTGGTGTTGCGAGTATTCCACTAGTTTTAAAGAAATAAATTGATAAAAATTGGATTTTAGCGATTTTGTTTATGCAAGAAAGGGCCTAACTCCATATTTCATAAAACTGAAAATCGCATTTTAAAAGTCAATTTGGCCATATCAGTAACCGAAAGGTATATAGCATGATGAGGATGACTTATTTCTAGCTTTAGCATTTGTCAAAATATGAATAGGTCCCATATTAAGCAAGATTATCGCTAAAGAGTTAAGGTGGTTATGCAACAAAGGTCCTAACTCCAGTATGTAATTTTTAGATCAATTTTTAACAATTTAAAAATGATAAAATTAAGTTGAAAATGACTTTTTGTCAGCAAAATGTCTAAATATGAAATACTTAGATACTTCTCCCACTCTTAACCGATACTTGGATGAAATATAGTGAAGAAACAATTTTGATGGATTTAGGTCTTTTGTTGCATAATAAGTCAAAAATGGAGATAGGCCCTTTGTAAAAATTTTGCAACCTTACTAAAAACCATTTTTTGGCTGATTCAATGATCAGAGGGGAAATAAAAAGGTGAGGAAACATGTTTTCTACATGATAGCGTTGTTAACTCATTTTTGGCCAAATGTGGAGATAGGTCCCGTCCCTTGTTGCACAGACCCCTTCAATTTGATACTTGCTTAGCATCAGGTCTTGATAAGGCAGCCATCATGTTTGCAAATGAATACAACAAAACAATATGCAAATTAACCTTTTTAAATATTAAGAGAACAACTAACAAATATCAGCAGATTTTTACATCAATTGGCCTCACGGCTGTTTGAACATGTTCATCATATTTGGCAAGTTCAGTTCGTAGGCATATATGTTTAATTAGACTAACAATTAAAATGCAGAGACACGATTTTGTCAAAGTCTAATGCTGGAAGTATTCTTCTAACTGAAATGCCATACCTGCTCCTAAGTTTCATTCTTTGTCGAGCATAGTTGATGTCAACGAAAGATGATTGTCCATTATGCAACATAGTGTGGCATCTTTTGCAGCAATGAACTCCATTGCGTCTGTATAATATGTTAAATGTACACCAGGGGTGTGTAGGAGTTGCACAACATGGCATTTTTGTTACCTTGTTTTTATCATACTTCATATCTTCATTGTCACTGAATCGTATGGTATAAGTTATATTTCTTTCACATATGTAACAACGGGCGACACGTAGGCTATTGATATACATTGCCCTCCTATGGTGGTCTCTAGCAATTTTTTTCAGGCCTTTCATTCCTGTGCAAGACACATTATGTAATGTTAATTTTGAATTAGGTATTCTGAATGACTCAGTAAAAGCATGATAAAAATCAACAGTTTGCGGATGTGTATGAGAATAATACTCCACAAATAACTTCATAAATAATGGTGACAATGTCAGTGAATGTGTAAAACTAGCATATAATTCTTCAAATATTACATCGACACAAAAATAATCTGCTAATATAAAAACTGCTGATGCATGAAGAACTGAGAGTAACTTTGGTAAAACTGGTTTTGCTACTAAAATGATATCTAGGAAATCTTGGCAATCAGCTAAAGACACTGATCTTGGGAATTGAATTGAAACATCTTTTTTCTGTTCAATATCATGAGCAATCAAGTGAAAATATTTAGCAACAATTTTCAGTTCAATCATATCAATAGATAAGTATGTCTCAGCGGCCATATTTGTTTCACCAATAACACAACAAACTATCTTAACAGAACAAAATCAGGTCATCGGAATTTACAAGTACATAAAAAGACAACACAATGATGAAAAAGGATACCACAATAATGACAAAGGTATATGGTTACAAAATAAATTTAGTTTGTACATATGGTACCTAAACTAGGGGCAGGGTCGGTACCACCTTTCCCTGGATTCAGCAAGAGAACAATAATTTGATTTTCTTTAAAGCAAATAGCTTCGGATATGTTGTCTGTGACAGCGCTAATTAATGCTGAATTGTCTACCCCACAAAATAAATGTCTTTTATGAACTAAGGTTATACCTTTCTATAAGAACATTTTTTGATAAACGATATAGAACCGAAACATAAATTATATTGACACATTCTACTTGCACTACCATCTAAGCAAAGACCTATCTAAAACCTTTTAGAAACAAATTGAGCTAGAACTAAAATTGCTGTGAGACGAAACCTGAAATGTCAGAAACTCGAAGCCTTTGGTATTGGGAGGAACTACAAATGATTATATTCTAAATACTGAGGAAGAAATTACACCGAATTCTGTTAGTTCAAGACGGCCAAAATCAAGTTCAGGTAAGACCAAGTTAATTCAGATACGTGCGTTGGTCAAAACGAAATGAGACTTGCCTTACAACTCTGCATGCATGTTATAATTTATACAGACATGTTTAAACATATATGCAGTTTATATGCAAAGTTTTGAAGGATGCATACTATGACCCATATCTGTCATTATTCAACTCAATATATTTGCAGATCACACACCACTTGGCACTGAATAAAGCTCAATTTATGTGTAGGTATTGAAAATGTGCATCATGCATACTGACCACAAAATAAAGGACGAAGAACAGCAAAACATATCAAGTAAAATCATTTTGCTTGCTTACCTATAAACACATATAACAATGCTAAAACATATATGAGGAAAAAGATGTATGTGGCTGAAGGCTTACAAACCTTTATGCAGCTATCAAAGTTATACGTGCAATTATTATTTTATTCCAACAAACATAAAGCAGTCTGACTGTCTTGAAACTTAACTATAGTATCTTATGTGTACAGACCAAGTGGTAGGTGGTAGAACTATTGTTTGATCCTTCGCAACATACTCGTCTTGAATTAGAGGAAGGATGAGAATATCCAAGGACACGTTTCATCATGCATTTTGCTAACATATACAATTGATACTTAGACGTTATAATTAGCATGGTACAAGACCTATCGTCATGCAGCTGGGATCAGATGAATCATTTGAATCATCAGCGACTGGAATAAAATTTCAAAATACAATGAAGAATATAAGGACACAAAACTGCATAAAACCAAAACCAAATAAATTCAGAAAAGGGAGCATTCAAAGGATTTCTATAGGACGAAAATTGGAGCTGAACAGGAAGATCAAGTGGGTGATGATCTTGCAAATGATAGGGCTTAAAGCCGCTTCAAGGGGAGTTACTCTACTCACTGAGAGCGGTCATGCAGTACATGACGTGAACTATATTTGGGGATCATGTGATTAGCTTGTCTTTCACTCTGTCGTCTGCAGAGCAAGAAATGGAGGGAAAATAGACTTAACTTTTCTATAAAAAGTCAGGAAAATACAAAAATAACAACAATGAAAAAATATAGGGCAAATGACTGACATCTACCAAAACAAAAACAACTGTCAACCAACGCTGGAACTATCAAGCGTAGTGCTACAAAATACAATTATTATTTATATTATATTTCTGTAAGCTATAAGAAATAAATATTCATAGTTTTCACCTTGGTTTCCTTTGTTAGCTGTCCGGTGTTAATGTTTACAACAACACCAGAAAAAATAATGTCAAGAGCACTAAATAAGTGTAGACACTATAAAATGGCTAATGATTGGTCCAAAATCATGGTACGTTGTCATTAATATTTGGCAAAATATCTAATGCTTATGATGATTTAAATATTGTTTTTGCAAATAATCAAAGGGGAAGACTTTGCCCAGATTATGGGATCTTGTTACATGTATAATACAATAACAAATGACTGCACTTTGATTAGGGAATGTTTTCATTAAGTGCATTATATTCGATTTATTATAGTTGCATAGCTGTATTGGGGTAAATGTTTGTAAAAAAATGGATTTGTTTGCTAGTATCAATATTCAGAATAGCATTTTTTCTGACTGTGAACCTGACAAGAATCTTCACCCTATTATTGAAGGAGATTTATGGAATAAGAAAATAAAACAGACATATGAAGAACTAACATTGTATGGATTTGTAGATGTTGAAGGCAGAATGAAAGGGAAGACAATAAAGGTTTTGTTTGTTCAAGAATATATGTTTTAGCACATGTATGTAGTGAAAAGGGAAAGATATTAGAATCTGCATGTATTTATTGAAAACAAGGGTGTAAAGAATCAGGAGCAAATAATTTCTCTACCGGGGCTATCAGCTGGGGTCGATGTTAAGCCTATGAAAGTATGGTCTCATTGGCAGTTGCCTCCTAGCAGAGATTGGCATATATCTGTTTATGCAGTCATAAAAATGTTTGTTTAAGAGCAGCTGTGTCAAGAAACTTTTATCATCATGAAAATGCATTTTCATTGTGGTTGTTATTTCTTCACTTTTCATTTGGGATATGAGCTTCATAAAAATTCTACAAGAAACTTGACAATGAAATTCATTAAACAAGATTGTAAAAGAAAATGTGTTCATTTTTATAGCGCAGTCTTGCTGATATTGTTATCTTCTGTTACTGTCCTTTTCCCTGGTGTGGCCCACGTTCTGCTCCTAAGATTGTTTACATTAGCCGCACAGACCTCTTGAAAAATGCTAATAAAATAAATGATGCTGACAGGTTTTCTGATAACCTTGGAGTTTCTTCTCAGAGTAGAAACCAATGGTTAGTGGACTTACCATCACACAACCTCTACAAAAGATTATATAGTGAGCTGATAGCCCCGGTAGAGAAATTATATGCTCCTGAAAGAATATAATAACAATACAGTGCTTGTTTTCAACAGCTGATAGCTGATAGTACAGCTATTATTCCCAAGAAAAACAGTACTTTGGTAGCTTAGATAATCTTTTTCCACCAATTTATCAATCTGCTTACTCCTTTCCTCTTGATATTTTACAATGTGCCTCCTTGGACATTTTTTGTTCGAAACTTAACATGTGAGCACAGTTTTGCTGCAGTCATAGACTCATACATTGATGTGGAATGAACCCATTCTAAAAGTCAAAAGTGGAAATTTCAACACGTCATGATTCCTAAATTTCCTTCTGACAAAGTCTTACCAGTAACAGATAGCAAAATCATTGGCAAAACTCTACAATAAATACAATGAAAAGGTGTTGTACTTATAGAGGCTATTCTAGCCAAAATGACTGTTTTGTAAGAAAAGTATAGTATAAGTCAGGATTCCTTCTGACAAAATCTAACAAGTAACACATATTAAACTCCCTGGCAAAGCTCTACAATAAGTATAGTTTTGATTCATGAAAGCATATTTCAGTATGTGACAGATTCAGATATAATCCCGGGCTATAGAACGGACCACTCTGCTATAATTTTAAAAGTAAAATTTCAGGAAAACGAAAGAGGAAGAGGATATTGGAAGTTCAATAATACTTTGCTTAAGGATCAACAATATATCAATGAAATAAAAACTACTATAGAAGAGGTAAAAATCACATATGCCACAAATGCAGTTTTAGGACACAACATTTCAAATCAAGACATAACTTTTAATATAAATGATCAATTATTTTTGGAAACTTTGTTAATGATAATAAGGGGTAATACAATAAAATATAGTTCAATTAAAAAGAAGGAAACAATAAAGGAGGAAAACAAACTGGAACAAGAAATAAAAATAATTGAAGAAGAAATAAACAACGACTTCTTAAACACAGATCCAGAAACAATTCGAACTTTAGCCCAAAAGCAAGATAGATTAGTAGAAATCCGAAAAAATAAAATTGAAGGTGTTATGTTAAGATCAAAGGCCCGATATGAAGACTTAGGGGAAAAACCTACGAAATATTTCTTTAATTTAGAAAACAGACAATATACAAATAAAGTTATGAATAAGATTATAGATGAAAATGATATGCACCATACTGACACTAACAGGACTAATTCTGTCGGTAGATTTTGAAAAAGCGTTCGACACTGTCTCGTGGGAATTTATTGAAAAGGTTTTAAAGTATTTTAATTTTGGACCCTCTGTTATATCATGGGTCAAATTATTTCAAAATGGGTCTGAATCTTGCATAATACAAAATGGTTTTATGTCGGAATTTTTAAAATTAAAGAGAGGCTGTCGACAAGGAGATCCAATATCACCATACATTTTTATTTTATGTGCCGAAATCCTAGGACAAATGATTAGAAAGAGTGATAATTTACATGGAATAGAAGTACAAGGGAAAGAATTTCGGTTAAGTCAATATGCTGACGACACACAGATATTTCTAAACGGAACTGAAGAATCTTTACAAGAAGCTCTATCTATTTTAAACACTTTTTTAAAAATGTCAGGGCTTAAAATCAATATTGAGAAAACGAGGGCAATTTGGGTGGGATCTTTAAGTAATTCAATAAGACAAATGTGTAAAAATTACAAATTGGATTGGACACAAGGACCTTTTAAGATATTAGGGGTAACATTTACTACTGAAGTGTTTGATATCTGGGACGCTAATACAAATGAAATTATGACAAAAATTGAAAACTTGTGTAAACAGTGGTATAAACGGAAACTGACATTGCTTGGGAGGATAACAGTTATAAAATCATTGCTCTTATCAAAATTTAATCACCTGTTTTTAGCCCTACCTAATCCTCCCGGGGAACTTACTAAACAGCTTGAAAAACTAGTTTATAAATTTTTGTGGAATTCCGGTCCAGATAGGATAAAACGATCAATTATTATTAAGGATTTAAAAGTTGGAGGACTATGAATGGTTAATATCAGTTACTTTATCAAAGCTTTAAAAATTTCGTGGTTAAGAAGAGTTATTCAGAACTCACAAGGTACTTGGCATGCATTGTCTAATATAGATTTTCAAAAGTTATTCTCTTTCGGGCCAGGGTTTGCCAATTATTATAAACAAAATGTAGATAACCCGTTCTGGAAAGAAATACTCCAAAATTGGGCAGAATTGTGCAATACTATCAAAATAGAATCAGTATATCAAGTATTTAATTCGCCGCTGTGGTATAACAAGAATTTAATCAATGGAAACAACTTTTGTATTGCCGATTGGTATGAAAAAGGGTTGCGACAAATATCGAATCTTATTGATGAGCGAGGTAACATTTATTCTTTTGAAGTCCTTAGAGATATGTACAATTTAAGAGGTACCTATCTAGATTTCCACTCACTTATCAGAAGAATTCCAAATGACTGGAAAATTAAAATAAACGAAAACAAAATAGCTTCTAGCATAAATAGATATAATGTAAACTGTAATTTATATGTGCAACAATTAATTAAAGACGAAAAGGGATGTAGGAGGTTTTATGATTTGATGACAGATGCATATAAACCGATATTAAATAACAAATGGGATAGGGAGATAGCAAATATACTGGAGCAAGATTGGAAAAATTATTATTCAGTAAATCCTTAAAAGAGGTGAAGCTGAGAGACTTTCAATATAAAGTGAATAATAAAATTTTGGTAACAAAGTCATTTCTAAATCGAATTAATAAGATAGACAATAATTTGTGTGAATACTGCCAACGACAATCAGAAACTATATATCATTTATTCATAGAGTGTGAAAAGGTAAAACAATTCTGGGGACTTTTGAATGCATGGCTTATTGCAAATTCCGATTTGTCACTTAATTTAGAAGAAAAAATATCCTGTTCGCATATCAAGATAAAAACCAATTAAGAAATTATATATATGTTATTGCTAAGCATTATATCTATGTAAATAAATTTTCTGGAAAGCAACTGAATGAAGAAATTTTTAAAGCAATACTTCGGAGAAAATTTCAAAGTGAACGGTATATAGCATATATTAACAACACTATGGAAAAATTTCTCGCTAAATGGTCGCACTTATAAAACAGCTTAGAACAACCTGATAATCCTACAATGCAGTGACGTACTTCAATATACCACAGTAAATTTACACACAGGAGGAGCTGATACTGCCTCCTGTGGTGACGTCTGTATGAGGTTGAAAGTATTATACAATTTTTGGCCTTTGACGAAGTGAGTATGCGGTTTTGCTGATCTGCATACTACCCATTGACTGACGCCAAGCAGAGGTCAATGTGAGGGGTGTGCAGGGCAGAAAAACTGCATATTTATCGGAATAAGGGTCGAAAAATATGTCACTGCATGATCGTTTGCGCCGAGAATCTTTCCTACCATAAACGGGGTTCCATGGTACACAGCCTTCCATTATTACCGTACCTAACTGAAATACTGTTGAAAAGGACGTAAACTTGCCAGCCATCCACCCACTGTTGGAGCGAATGTATAGATTTATTGACCTACGCAAATGCTGAGGTCGATATGTTATTTGGCAGGCAAAAATGACTGTGCTTTAGCCACAATAGAGGTCAATAAATGTTTTGTTTTATGAAAACGACAAGTTTACTAACAATGGTATATGACGGGATGACATGGTTACTCTAATGGTGTGGAGACATAATGTTTATGCGACGCAATATTAAGAAATGCGGAAGGCGGCGGGATAAAAGTAATACTGGTTAATATTATAAAATATTGCAAAGTATTGGCCGTAAAAGCCGATTCAGCCGAGAAAATTGTGTTTTATTATGATCATGTACTGGGGTCAAGCCGGGCGGATTCGGGCGGCGGGATGGCTCGGACAGCGACATTGTTCTCTTTATATGTCAGTTGTTTAAAATTAAAAGCAAAATAAACGGGAAACGGTGAAAATCCTGAGGAGGCGGCTCATTATGAGTCGTCTCATCTGGATTTGCACCGTTTGCAATAGTATGACCGAATTTGCCTGATGTCCGGGTTTGCCTGACTTGGCCCTAACTGGTGAAGGTGCTCGACAACGGCGCGTTACCTAGTTTAATGAGAAGGCGTGGCGAAACTTTCACTATAAATATTTGCTTGGATTGTTCACTTGGCATGATGCAGTTTTAGTACTGAGTTTTTTTATTATTATTACAGATGACACTCGTTAGTCTTAATATAAGTACAAACGGCTGAATATAAAATGAAAATAGAAGGCTTACTTACTTGATTATCTCCTTCACTGAAAATGCCTGTGTTGATTATAACTTGGTGTAAAGATGTATATCAGTCTCGTACACACTTAGTAAACGTACATCGTAACTAAATCACTGAACTTAAGGCATGTATGTTTGTATCTCCCGGGGCTGATGCAGGCTTGTCCGTTAATAAAATATGCAGAGAAGCCTCTGCAAGAGTTTTGTCTGCGAGTCCAGACTGAATTTGCCATTAGAATACGTTTTGTAAGGCTTAAAGAAGCAGGCCCCGACCATGCTGCCATATGTAGCAGTCTGGCGGGGGTCTGCAATGTTTGTAACCCGTTGTATTCCTTTGGCTTATTGCATTCAAAGAAATGAAACCGGGTGGTGTACGAATGTTAAGAATAGATTTTGGTATAAAAATGATTGACACTGGTTAGGGACTACTCTCTGCAGAAAGCGAAGAAAAATAAATTAGTTACGCCCTCTCAGACACGGGAAATATCAATATGCATAATAGATTAAACCCCAGATCAGCGCAAAAGTAAGTTCTTCTAATATATGAGAATAACAATACACAGATTTTTAATATTACCTCCTCTTATTCCAATTAAAAACACAGAATATAAAAAAGAGCACATAGGTTTTCCAGTCAGAATTAAAGAAGAAACTAACCTTATCTTTAACACGTCAGCATATTGCTTAGCACGAGATATATATACATTGCCCAACACAGCGTGACGAAATAGCAATACTTCATACCGTAGGTAAAATGTATGGTTGAAACTATTGCCCTTGCATAAATTTAGGATATGAATAGGACTAGCTTTTAAATAAGAGAATTAACAATGAAGACTAAATTGTATATCTGAAAAAAAAATATAACTATCAGTGAAATACTTGGCAGCGAGAGAGAGAGCCACATAAGTATAATACGGCTTTATAGAATTGATATCGTCACAGGAAATAGTGTTCTTTAAATGAATACGACTCTGCACTAGCGATGGAACAAATACTGAATTAAATAATAACTTCTTTCTTCTTATGGTTTAATAGGTAGAAAATATAAGAGTAGAAAGTATGTACAGTTTGCCATGATTTACTTTTTTTCTCCAATACTGTATTCGTTCTCTCAAACTTGTTCATTCTATTTTTTCTTCACAAAACTGTTAAATGGTAGATATACATGATTTGATATATTATTATGTTATTGTATCAGTTCAGAATAAAATTACAAAAAAGTATAGTGAATACCGTAGAGACTATATAATTACAAGCAGCTGATAGAACAACATGAATTTGACTATGACATGAGCTTTTTGTGCATGATCGGTTTTGTCTGAGCGTCTCCTAAAGTGTCATCTGGTACAGAAATATATGTGGTATAACAAGAGATAAAATATAAAAATGAGTTCCTTTAGAGCAGTGAAACCATTAAAAAAAGAGGGATAATCGGATAATCAAAGTTAGAAATAGCTGTAAGAGATCGAGAAAAGAAAAAAGGTTGAGCATGAAAAGACTATCAGTATAAAGTCAGTTCTCTCATCCCTGACCAAGATATCTCTTACATATAAACAATTGACAAAAATGAAAAAGAAATGAGATTTCGAGAAATAGTTTTAAGAAACCCAAAAATGAAATACAGTTCAGACTGTCTGCAGAGATTCAGAATTAGGACTTTCAAAGAGTATAATTATGCCAGAAGTCTGGGTAGTACATGTCAATAAAGTGAAGATGATATTAAAAGTGTTAGGTATACCCGAAAAAAAAAAAGAAACACCTACAGTAACATTTTCCCCATTTGCTTGTAAATATCACTTAATATGTTTATTCTAAGCTTAAAGAGGTGTATCTTTAAGGGCTGTGGAATACAAGAGTAGGTTGAGGACACATAGTAGAAGTTTAGACTCATCAATATTACCATTCACCAGATAATACAGCGTACTTATATGAGAACTTCAATTGCTTTTCAGGTCAGCTCTAACTTTGGCATCCAAATGTCTTTGAACTATTTGAGTTCCAGAAGAAGAGGCAGATTATCAAGATATGGAAGCACAATCTCACTGTAACAAATGCATCTACAGGCTCAGGCAAGAGAAGAAGGTTGGTGAGAAATGTGCCTGTATTTAAAAGTTAAGGTATCAAATGTTTTCATAAAAAGTTGTGGTAGGAAAGCTTTAGAGTGGCTGCGTAAGACAGGTGTTACTGTACGTCAATCACATCCACAGAGACAAACTGGGCTATACAGCCAAAGAAGATTGCTAGGGGGTTGAAATTTCGGATTAAGGAAGAAGAGGGATTGTACATCCTATGTAGCGAAAAGTGCTTTAATAAATTCATTTTACCCTGAAATACTCTGCATTATGTCCGCCATCCTGTTTTAAGCGACCTTTTATTCAGGTGACATAGAAATTGCTTAAAACAGGTGTGAAAGTAATGCAGAAAGCTTAGGAGCTTTGGGCACTATTTTCCTGTAGCAATAAGCGATGTTCAACCTGTCCGAAAAGCCAAAAACATGTCTTGATTTATATGGTCGGATCATGTTTCATGATTAATTATTTTGATACATGAGAAAACATGTTTTCTGCAACTAGGATCAAAGTGTGCAAAGTATGTTGAGAGAATGTCAAACAGCGTAGACTCTGATCAGGGTCTACACTGTTTGTCCAGACTACTTAATTGTCTGAAATGTCAGATTATTGCATGTACATGAGCGTCCTGGAAAACCTGTTTCTTGAACATATGGATGCAAAAACAAACAATGGTAGATTGGTAATGAATATACCACATTTAAAGCTGATTTAGGTATTGAAAGTGCAGCATACCCTTCTTGGATCAGAGGAAGGCTTAAGCATACCCTTCTTGGATCAGAGGAAGGCTTTCAATTGTTAATGTGTTAAATCTAAATCAATCATTTAGTCAATGTATAGCCTGTTGGGCTAGGCGGCATAAGAAACGTCACAATTGCCATTATCTATTGTCTGTTAATTTGTTTTATTGTTATTTCAAGAGCTTCGATTTCCTCTCTAAATGCACTCATTTTAATAAATTAATTACACAAACGTAGACGCAAAAGACTTATCAAGCTCCTTTTTTGAACCACTGTCCTGCTGTTCTTTCAAACCAGAAATTTCTCGTTCTAAACGTTTAATGGTAGTATCCTTTTCACGTTTAATATCGGTTGCTAATTTCCTATATGTATCAACCAACTGCATACAAGCCTTGTGTTCCTCTAACAATTGTAACGCACGATCTGTTTCATTTTCAGCTTTCATAAGCCTAAGGTCTACCCCACTAAGCCTATTTTGAAGGGTCTTAAGGTCTGCCAAGATAGCACTGTGATTACACTTCAAAGTCACATCCGTATTTGTCCCACAATCCGAGACCACAGGCCGTTGTCTGTTGCTAATATTTCCCATGAAATACAGTTTTAATCGTCAAAAACGTGTTAAAGTTAGTATCCCACCGCTGCCACCAATTGTAAAGGTTTTCACACTCTCAAACCTTGTATTACTAAGCGAGTAGACGGTTTAGGTCTACACTGTATTTTTCGCTGCCACCAGACCTTTTAGGTCAATTATTACCAGAATTGGTAAAGTCAAAAATCACCAAGAATAAAATGCTGCTGTTGACATAAGGTCAGGATCACATACTTAGTCCAATAATTCTTTCAAGTGTGCATCTATCAGTAAACTATATAAAACATAAAAATAAACTAGACCATACAAAGATAAAAATAAACTAGACATTTCTATATAGAATAATAAGAGACAAATACTTCTTGGACCCAGATATGAACTCAGAACTCAGATATGAGTGCATTTGAGAAAAAATCACAAACAGACGTAAACTTTTAAATATTTTGTGTTGTTTTAGATAGCTAGTCCAGTTAGTAGTCGCATGCACTTCATTTTGATAAAAAATCCCTCAAATCACACTTTTCTTTAAAAACCTCGGTAGTGTTTGCATTTTTATACCTAAAAAGAAAACTTTTCCAAGACACCACTAATCTTTGGTCCGCCCTAACGCACATATATACAGGCAAAAATTCATTTCAATATCACTAGCGCTAAGTCAGAAAGATGAGTTTTAAATTGTTTGTTTATAACTTTGTAAAGTGTATAGGTATTCATTAATTTGTCACGTCTAAATAATACGTGCTTTGGTTATGAGCAGTAAACCAATCTTTTCTAAAGCTTCATTTGTCCTCTGGATTCTTGTCAATGTTTAGTCCAATTTGCACGGAACGCCTGATTCAAATCAGAGCAAACACATCACTAGAATTCACAAGGACAAATGAGATTTCAGAGGCGACTTTGGATACTCCATAATAACCATAGGGACGTATATAAACATCAGCAGAGGAACGACGGGGAACATCACCATCCAATAAGGGAACATTTACAAGGTCAAAATCAAACTTTAAATGTGCAACATATTTGATATTTCTTGTGGTAGAAGTAAGGCGTTATATCAGCATGTTCGCTACAACTGATGTTAAACCACACAAAGGGGTATGTCTCGACTTTAGCATCAGTATGTGTTCCATTGATAATTAATCTCAGTTAGTTTATCTCAGTTGAAGGCTGTCCATGAAAAAATCCACGTACTGCGCATGTTCCATCAGTAGTTACTCAGATACCTGGAATAATAAATTAACAACTGCTTTGTAAACAGATTATAACTCGTACAAGAAGTCCTAATACATGTTACATTTAAGACATTTGGGCCACATCGTGACAAAACGAGCAATGTAGTTTTGTCTACAGCAGCCTTGTCTGACCAGACTATCCGGCGTCCTCAGCTATCCAATTAGTCCACAGTGATGCATCCAATCAAATTGAGCATATGCCCAGGTTGATTTTGAATCATCGATCGGCATATAAGTCACACTGTTGGTTTTCTAACGGTGCATTATGTAATTTAATTGGCAACAGATCAAACTGCATTCGCTGGTACTTTCCTAACTCTTGCATGTTGAATTTTTGTATCTATTTACTTCTAGCTGAAAGTGTATGTTTATTTTACAGAATTCCAACTGATAGTCTTAAGTAACCCTTTAAGCGACAAGATGCAGTAAAAGGTCTCCTTACTGACCAGATACATTAGCTGATGAAATACTGTAAAACACTTATATTTGGCGGTCACTTTATTTTGGCGATATTGGCGGAAAAGAAGAAAATCGCCAAATTAAAATGCCGCCAATATAAGCTCATGATACCGAAAGAAGAAAAAAATTACAGAGCACGTGATCCTATTTCCCCTACCAAAATATAAAAGCTAATACACATCACATATATAAGCGCAAAAGAAGATGCTACCCAAACAACAAGAGGGAGGAAACGGAGTATGAAAATGTTCTCACCATACTAATTAGTACTTCAATTAAGTTGATTAAATCAGAAGGAACACAAAATCTTTTTACTTTAAACAATTAACTACCCAAACTGTAACATGACTATAATAATAACTGCTTTTGTTTAAATCACCATGACAATATAAAATTCAAATAAAGAGCAAAATACGACGTTAGACGAAATATTTTGTTCTTGAGAATCACAAAAGCGCCAAAATAAAAATCCGCCAAAAGGTCCATTTTTAAAAACCGCCAAATTTTGCTGCCGCCAAATATAAGTGTTTTACAGTATAAAGTACTGTTTCTTAAGAAGTGCTTCGGGATCTAATTAAGAGTCAGTCATTTCCTGTTATTAATTTATTTACTCATTCGTGCTATAGCACGTTTCTTACCTATTTTACAATTTTCCTTCCATCACTCCCATTTTCCTTCACAATTCTGTCCTATCATCAAAAATTTTGTTTTTGATACGGGTTATTTTTTTACAGATGGGAACACCTTTCAGTACACCTGGATGCTGCTCAGTGAATGCCTTCAGTTCTTTCACACCTAAAGTTCTTTCACACCTAAAAAGAGGAACCAGAGGATAAATGGTCATGTTTTGCTCACCTTAGATGAAAGGGTTTAACTATAAACTACATCAAACATGTGAATACTTCCCCCCAATTACCGTCATCATCTTTAAGCCTAAGTTCATATATTTATAATCATATTTTAGCCTGTAAAGCATTTTTGGTATCATTTACCAAATAAATTTATGTTTAATGTCTTAAAACTTTGAAATGATGCTACGGATCTTAACATTTGTAGATAAGGTCCCTGACGTCAAACACTCTGCTTCTCACACCTTTTAGCACACAACGACAGGGAGGCGTCATATGTATGAAGTTGCTATGTGAAAAAAAAATATCCGTGTAAAGGGAATACCTACCTGGAAGGGGGCCACTGTTTGTTGTAAGATCACTGATGTTTTCAATATAGCGCTGAAAATATTTATTGATAGCGGCAGTGTCCTCAGCCTTCCAATGTCTGTATATTCTCTTTTCTGAAAGAAAAAGAAATCGTCTGTTTTGAGCAAACTTTCTGTATATCTAGAAGTCATTCACATGAAACTCTTGTCCTTTTGGGACCGCTCATCTGACGCCAAAAGGCTACAACAGCCATTTTGTCACCTGTCTTGCTCGATTAAAAACAATTTAACAGGCTTCATACTACAAACACTTCTCTAACTTAATGTATGATACTGAAACATTTTCCCTATTTAAAAGGATGAGAACCATTTTAAGAGTATATTATTTAAGTGGCTGTGGGCATTGGTATTTGGACACCTCTTTTCTCTCTATGAGTGCTTCCGGGAGAATAGCTCTCAATAGGGCTCCTGATCATACAAGGTCACCCCTGACTTTCATATACATGTTAAAAAAGGCTTGTATTTAATAATATAAAAATATTGAAATTTGCTTGCTGCAATTATAGTCAGTAACACTGTCATTGTCATTTAGCTTAGGCCATCAAATAAACTTGACCTCAATTTTAATTTTTGTAACTGAAAAAACGAAACAAAAAAAACTTTTATCATAGAATCTTAAAGTAAGCATGGTTTCAGAAGTCAAGAGGTCTTGGGAAACACAGGTTCTACCATGACCTGGTAGAACGATTAGTAAATAAAATTTTATGTTGCCAAATGTCATTAAATGAGGGTGATGACCTCACACCTCCATAAAGAAGATACATTTTGACTATTCACTAGATTAGCAAAAATTGGCAAAGGTCCAGTGCACAAACATCCTTGGAATAACTATCACATATGATCTGGATTCGGGTCAATATCTTTTTCTAATCACATGCAAGGCTACAAAGAAGACAATGGGTTTTCTTCGGTACAATTTGGCCCTGTCATCTAGGCAAACTAAAGAAGTTGCATACAAAACATTGGTTTGCTGTGTTTGGGTACGCTGCACCTATTGGACATTCCAGTCATAAGACTCTTACTAAGCAGGTGGAGAAAGTGCTGAGGATGGCAGCCAGGTAGACCTGCAGGCAATGGAGGAACTCAAGTAGTGTCGGTGATAATTTGGACAAGATTGAGTGGTCATCCCTGGAGGTTGGCTGAGAGCAGTCCTACTTGACCTTTTACAAGATTAACTCTAGGACAATGTCTCTTGAGAAAGAAAAATATCTGATCCGGCACCAAATTTTATCCGAATCAGGGCATCAATTATATCACAGTACATTTGATATATTGCCTAAAGTGATGCCCTGAAGAATTCATTCTTCCCAAGAACTATTCCGGTATGGAATGGTACTCCTTCTTCAGTTGTCTAATCCAAGACCACTGGAGAGTGTACGGCTCTCATTTATTTTATAAGCCCAGTATAGCCCAGAGGTATGTTTTAACATGCCTCTGATCTGCTTCTAGTAAACAGTTTGAATGGTCCATCCTAAATATGTTTCCCTTTGGATGAACCCATGTTCTCGATGTTTCATGCCAAGTTTCATTGTCATCAGCCTTGCAGTTCGAGAGAAGTAAACTTTTGAAGGGTATTACCATATATAGGCATGGATGTCATCTTGGTCATGTGACCTTACCTTTAGAGTCAAACTTTAATTCCCTCATCCCATTGAATCTGACCTCAATTGGCCAAGGAATTTCTGAGGAGACGATTTTTAAATATTTTCATATTCTACTTTACTATTGCCATTGTAACTAAAGAAATGTTTTTGTTTTTTTGAAAAATGGTATGTAATGTAGAACACTTTATAAAGACCATTTCTATAAAAACTTTTATCACAATATCTGCAATTAAGCTTTTTTTGGCATATTTCAGCTTGAATAAAGCAAAACTGACATTGACATAAAAACAGGCCTCATTCGAAGCCAGAAATGCATGTATTTGCAGCCAAAAATAGACCTTCTCAAGCAGAATTAACATTAAAAATTTTAAAATTTTAGCCTGAACTTAAGTAAAATTCAAGTTGAGAAAGCCTTAAACCTTGCTGAAGCATGAAAAGTATGAGTCCTGTAAAATAGGTGATTAATTTACAAATTATGATAAGCTTCAGTGCCCGATGCTACATGATAAGTTTCAATGTAATTGGCCGAGTGATTCCAGAGAAGAAGATTTTTGAAGCTTATTCATCATATATGGGCGTGGCAGCCAGCTTGGCCATGTGACCTGGAACTTGCCAATATATTTTAGTCCCCCACCTGAACACCGAGGCTCCATATGAAATTACAAATTATGATAAGCTCCAGTGCCCTATGCTTCATGCCAAGTTTCAGGGTCATCGGCCCAGTGGTCGAGTGAAGCAGATTTTTGAAGCCTATTTACCATAGATGGGCGTGGCAACCATCTAGGTCATGTAACCCGGAACTTGCGAATATATATAATAGTTCCCCTGAACATATAGGTCCCATATGAAATTTGACTTTAATCAGGCGAGTGGTTTCTGAAAAAGATTAAACAAATGACAGTACTTTTCCTTTTCGCTGCTTTTGCAACGAAACAAATAAAGGCATTTGGAAACAAAATAATATGAACAGGACTTGATAAGGAACTTTTCTATTAAAGTTTTATCTAAGCATCTGCAACTTAGCTTCAAGCAAGGCTTTCAGTATCCCCCCTCAACATTAGCTTCCTCCTAAAAATGTTCAAAGCCTTCATTGACCAAAATAAATATAAAAAGGATAATGCTTAGAGTTTATGTAAAGTAAAAGATCATCAATGAAAATTGGCTTAGTTCAAAATGCTATAAAGGCGGAGTTTCACCTTATGTTAATTTTACACAGGAATCTGCCCACGCCTAGATTTTTTTGATTCTATGTATATGTGTTGCCTAAGGACTAACAGTGTTGCTTATGGATTATTTACTTCAGTTCACACGCTCAGCATAACACAGGATTGACTTAAGTAACTCATACCCCGAAAATGAGGGTTCCCTTAAAATACTGTTCCTAGAACTATCAAATTTTCAGATTTTGAAATTTCATCTATTAACTCAACTCAGTGAATTGATGTGAAACATTTTAGAAATGGGTATATTCACGTTTCAAGAAATGGGTTATGTATAAAATATTTTTGTTTGGTATAACCCCTAAAAATCAGATAAAACCCACACCTATATCAAAAATTTATTATCAGTTAAAGTATGGTCCAATTGTTGTCAAGATTTTATACTAACCATAATTCATGCTGTATACCTCTTATATGTGTAAGAGAAAATTAAAGAAATACTTAAGGGCTGCAGAATGTGGGCTGTCAGCCAACCCAATACATTAGGAAAACATTATCTTGTTGAACTGTATTGTTGTTTCTTGATTCCCCATATGTAAATTAAATGAAAGTGAACTTTACTATCTCTGTATTATCCCAATTCAGATTAAAAAGCATATCAACGAAAATGTCGCCTTGTCCAAACTCATTAAACACCACCAAACTTTTCAGATCAATTTTTTAGTGGGCTTTTTATCTTTTTTTTTTTTTCAAAATAATAAGTAAAGTAAAAAGATGGGCAATGATCAGGAATTAATACAATCAAATCCCACATTCCGCTCTCAGACCCAACAGACAAAGAAGCACATACACACAGAAAGTGACACATGTTTACGAAAGACACGCACAGTAAATGAAATGAGCAGCTCTTTCCCAAACAGATGGTCATTCAGCTACCCAAATAACAGCATCGCCCTGTAATTATTTTACCTAGACTGACAACATATCTTATGATTCGGATGATTCGCCTCTTTTCTTGTTTTTTTTTTGTGTGTGTTTTGATTCTTTAGGGCATGAACACTTGATGCAGTAAGGTGTTGGGAACTTGCCTTACGCCTGCTCAATGTACAGGTACAAGCCAAACATTTAAACAAATTAAATTAAGGGCACTTACAACTGATGACATGATGCAGTCAGTATTCGAAATAAAAATAATGGATCACTGTACCTGTGACCTAGGCACTGTATAGATACAAGCCGACACACTAGCACTTGATGCAGGCAGCAGTTAGAAAGAAAAGGTAGAACGTCCTGCCTCACATCTAGAGACACCTACAGATACACACCTAAAGTTATCTTCAACATGAAAAAACTCCATCCATTGAGACATGAAAAAAAGTTAACACTGAAATTGATTGAACCGGCCATTTTTTATTTATTGTTCTGTACAGATAATAGAAAATATGTTGACTGTTTGGGGTGATTACATTTGTTTGCAGAAGTGTGCGTGGGGAGAGGGGGTGGGGGCATTTTGGAGATTATCCTTGGCTTCCAAATCTTAGCCAGTGAAGAAAATGTTTCCATACAGAATGGTTATTAATGTAGAACCTCATGTCTAATTAATGTCACAGATAAACAAGTGTTGCAAGGAAAGATCCTACCTCTACTATGAAACTGACATTTTCCAAAATCCTGACCCATCCCCAAATTTCAGTTTCAAAAACTAGTTTACCGGTTTCAAAATCTTTTAAAACTTTTCACAAAAAGAGGGGATATATTTACCCTAATTTTGAATAAAAATCATACCTTGACAAATACAGTAACTGATCTAAACATTAAAAATACATTTCATGTTTGATTTTCTCTAGTCTGTTTTTGACAGATTTTTCAAATTTGGTTGATCATAAAAAATATTTCGATAAGTCAACATATAAATTTATGGTATCAAAATAATTCTCAGGGTGCCTGTAATTCATTTCAGTAGGCAAAGATTGTATTTAAATTATACTGTTAATTTGACAGGTTCTACCTTAACCCTACCCACCATATCTGATAAGGGGTTCTGCAAGGTGCGACCCTAAGCCCTGCAGTACTTGAAATTAATTAATAAACCAATTTTATTAATTGATTTACCCCATGTAATCAAAATATTAAGTATGAAGAAAATCTAATCGTGGGCCATTTTGAAACACCCCCTTTGTCAAAAATATTTCTACAGCTGTTGACTTCTTCATGCACATCTTCAGTAAGTCTGTAACATATCTGCCAAGTATTAAAAAGCTACACTGAAATCTTAAAGAGGAGTTGATTTCACAAAGTAAGCACTATTAACCATTATTTAATATGTGCATTGGTCGAAAACGGACTAAGTTAAAAATACTTTAAATTTGCTAAAAATCGCCTTTTCAGCATTTAACTTTTCATGACAACAGCCTGAAAAGAAAACAAACAGATAGTACCTTTTGCTAAATATTTCATAGAAATTATGGTTTTGATAAGATGACAAAAGTCCTATCTACTCGGCTTTATGGTTCTGGAGAAGACAATTTTGTTCAAGTTTTAATGTTTTTACCATAAACTGGCATGGTGTCCATCTTGCTCAAAGAAAAATCTGCAAACTTTGGCTAAGTTAAAAAGAAGTGATTTTGTAAAAAAAAAGATATTTTTTGCATAACACATCTTCACTTTCTGTAACATATCTATCAAATGTTGGAACGATCCAGTGACAGATTTAGGAGGAGTTGATTCCGTCAACTAAAATTCTTAAGAAAATCATCAAAATGGTCTTAGTTTAAATTAAAACCATGTCATTTTGTGAAAAATATTTTTCAGCATCAAACCTTCTTGCATATCTTCAATATGTCCTTAACATATCTACAAAATTTTGAAAAGATCCTATTTCACAAACTGTGCACTATAATTCAAAACATAGCATCTCACTGTTAGAATTAGACCAGAGGATCAGTGGTCCTGTAAACGCTCATCTGATACTTGGGCCCAAGAGGTTTCAGAAGAGATGTTTGAAAAGCCCCCCACCCCCCACCCGGATCAATATTGTTTTAAAAACATAGACTATTTTTGTCAATTTGATCATTTGCTGCAAATCATTTTACATTACATGACTTTCTAACAGGTAGCTGAGTGGCCACCTTTTGGGAGAGAGCTGCTCATTCGGTTTACCATATGTTCTCTTTGTATTTTGACTTATAATTTTAGTTATTTCCCACTTTGATTTTTAGGGCAGGACCTTGGATCTGATTGCATCAGTTCCTGATAATTGCTTATCTTCTACTTTTTCTCATATGAACGCCATATACAATCCATACCAAATTTGACCTTGCCATAAAAAAGGTCGTCAGACAAGGGTCAGCTTTTATATAAACTTGTAGAGTTTGAGCCTGTAATGCTCCATTCCAAGTTAAAGGATTCTATGACATTTGGTCTGGAAAAGAAAATGTGAAGGTTTTTACCATATGGGCATGACAGCCATCTTTTTCATGTGACTGGGAACATATATTTAAATTTTGACCCCCCCCCCCATTCCCATAAAGGCTCCACATGAAATTTTGTTTGTTTGGCCTAGCCGTTTCACTGAAAATGGTGTATGAATATAATGGTCAAATACATATAAATGACTCTGGGTCAGGGGCAGATGACCCTCTTGTGTCATTTTTTCTCCAAAACATAACTTTTTTGTGAATCTTGTCATTTGCTTCAAGTTTCTTTCCACTGATTCTCTTTTAGAACAATTTTCCCCATTTAAATGCTAGAGGACCTAACTTGACCTCGGCGTAAAATAGGTCAAGGTCAATTGATGGTCAACATCTATACAAACTTTGTAGAGCTGCATTTATCAATGCATCATGCAAAGTTTCACGATCATCAGACATCTAGTTTTGGAGAGGATTTTAAAAGATTTTTTAACATAATAATTGGATGTTGCGGCCACGTGACATGGACCATTTATACAAGCTCCGATTTCCCTTCCCATGGAGGCTCTACATGAAATTTGGCTTTAATTGGCCATGCCGTTTCAGAGAAGATGTTTGAAAATAATTTGTCAATTTGGTCATATGCTTCAAGTTTTTTCCCATTGATTAACTTTGGAACAGTTCTCCCCATTCAAATGCATAGGGGACCTAACTTGACCTAGCTGTAAACAACGTCAGTGCCAACTGAGGGTCATCATTTATATAAAATTTGTAGAACTCCAATCATCGATGCTTCAAAAGAAGTTTCAAGATCATCAGAATTTTGTTTCTGGAGAAGAAGATTTTAAAGATTTTTTACCATATTATGGCGTGGCGGGCATTTAGGTTATATAACATGACTCAATTATACAAGCATTGATTCCACATTCCCACAGAGGCTTCGCATGAAATTTGACTTTGACTGGAAATGCAGTTTGGAGAAGTAGATATTCGAATATATTTGTCAAATGCATGTATATAGCCCTGGGACAGGGGCAGACAATCCCACTTTGGTGGAAATGTTTTAAAAAACATAGATTTTCTGTCAATTTGGTCACATTTTGCAAGTTTTTCCCACACTCTTGAACAGTTTTCTACATTCAAATGCATAGGCGACCTACATGTAATTTGACCTTGCCATAAAATATGTCAAGGTCAACTGAAGGTCATCTTGTAATAACTTTGTTGAGCGTCAGCCATCGATGTTTCATGCCAAGTTTCAAGATCATCAGACCTCTGGTTCTGGAGAAACGTTTAAAAGTTTCTACCATATATGTTCATGGCGGCCATCTTGGTCAAGTGACCTGGAGCATTTATACAAAATTTGGTTCCTCCTTACATGAAATTTGGCTTTGATTGACCAAGCACTTTCAGAGAAGAAGAGCTTTGGAAACGGTTTCCGACGGACGAATGCCAGAGCATGGGTATACTATAACCAGGGGACCACTGGTCATGTAAACTCTTACATGATAGATGGGCCAAAGATGCTTTAGATGACCATTTGCTGCAAGTTATTTTCCATTATATGACTTTCTAACAGTTTTTTCCCATATAAAACTTACCAAATTTGCCCTTGGCGTTAAATAGATCAAAGTCAACACAGAGTCATCGTTTATATAAACATTTCACCGCTTGAGTCAGTAATGCACCATGCCACGTTTAAAGACCATAGGACAATTGGTTTTGGAGAAGCACACAGACATCTTCGTCATGTGACAGGGACCACATTTAAATTTTGATCCCCACCTTTCATGGAGGCTCCACATAAAATTTGGCTTTGATTGGCCATGCTGTTTCAGAACAGAATATATTTGAAAAAATAATGGTCAAATGCATGCATATGACCCCGAGGCAAAGGCAGACAACCCTCTTGGGTCAAAATTGGATCAAAACATATATTTTCTTCTTATCTGGTCTTTTCCTGCTATTTTTTTAATCACTTTGCAACAGTTGTCCCCATTCAAATTCTAGGTGGCCTAATTTGACCTTGCCCTAATATAGGTCAAGTTCACACTGTTACGAAATGGATCCGATCGTCGACTATGTCGTCGAAATTATTTTAATCCTTTCAATCAGTAGGGCTACAGTTTTTAGGGCAACTGTGGTAATAAACATTTACGGAAATTGTGGTTACGTTATGCATGGGTTGTTTGTGAATACCTCTCGTGTACAGCGTATTGCATGATTTTAAGGTGAATACCTGCACGTGTCTTTTGATTGTGGACAGCGTGTTGCATGATTTTAATGTAAATAGCTGCACGCTTAGATTCGAGTCCCATGATTTCAAAGTGAGACGCATAGTATTCATACTCCTATTCTTTAATGAAAAGTTAGACATGGCTGTTTAATTCTAAGGTGAATTGATGGATGTTATATTGTTGTGTGCCCAGATTCTGTGTTAAGACCCGAAGGGTAAGATTTTATTATATTTATTTAGAATAGTTTGGCTGAGAATGAAATATGTGACTTCTGATTGATATGGTATAATTATATTTGTCGACTGATTTGATTTTTGTTGGCAGTGATCAGGCTGCGTATGTGATTGCTGATTTTGTTTATACGGACCATGCTGCGCATGGTATTTGTATATCAAGAAGTTTTGTAAATTAGTGAAATCGTTTATATCACTGATGTTGGTTGCAATGGTGTGCGTCTATTTGACGTCCAGTGACGTCAGTTGCATTCATGTTATTCATGTGACGTCAGTTGCATTCATGTTATTGCGACGTCAGCACTTTTTATATTAGTTTCACTGGTGTGCATCTATTGGACGTCCAGTGACGTCAATTGCATTCATGTTATTAATGTGACGTCAGTTGCATTCATGCTAGTCATGTGAAGTCAGTTGCATCATGTTATTGCGGCGTCAGCACTTTTTATATTAGTTTCACGTATACGTGGCCTATAGAAGTAGATTGATTTGTAATGAAACTAATCTACATACTGGCGACGTCAAGTGACGTCATAGCATGCACCGCATTAAGGGTTTTTTCCATACATTATAATGGTAACATTTGGTCGTCATGCGTTTGATTTGCCTTCACTAGATGACGTCATATGGTATAACATCATTGGAGTCATGATGTCAGATCAAACGTTATGATCCCAAATGTGTTAGAAACGCTCATTCAGCTATTATATTCTATGGCAAATGGTATTACGCTTAGTTTAAAGAAATGAATTAATACATATGCGAGTTAGATTTTGGTCAATCAATTTAATGTAAATAGGTCATTGTTTAGATTCATTCATGTTTTATGTGGGGTATGTCATGGTGATGCCTGTTGACTTCAGTATACTTCTTGACAATGTTTGGCGTCAGATCCTTCGACGCACATGCGTGGTAGGATCTACGTTTCTTCATTGGCGGAAGTGGTAAGCACAGTTTTGGCTTTACATCGTGATCGCGAGTTGTGTCTAGTGACACGGCTGGCGTGTGCACGTTATGCTCGGCATTCGCCGAGGGCGTTGTATGGTATTTCCAAGACAGGCCCAAGTCTTACGTATTGTTATTATGTAGTTACAATGTATTAAGTGTAAGTTCGTTATTTTTAGGCACATCAAGTCCGGCTGTCAGCTGTTAGGGCTTAGAGCCACGTCTCACCTGGAGATTCGATATACGTCTCCAGGTTAATACCAACCCGGGTAGAGCAGTTACAACGCCCTTGTGCATGTTTTCCTAGCAGAGGCGGGAAGCACAAAATATCGGCGAAGGCGATCTTATTACTGCGGAGGTGGAAGTGGTACAGTGTTCGTCCACTATAGTGTGTCTTGTTATATATAGACTGGTCTCTGGTACGATCCAGGGAGCGACCAGTATATAAGCGTGCGCATATTAATATAAGTTGGTGTTCCTCATGTTATATGAACTGGCCCATGATATGATCCAAGGAACGACAAAGTGAAGTCTACCAACATAAGGCCTTGTTTTTTTGTATGAGCTCAAACTAACGTTTTTTTTTGTTCTTTGTATTTTCCTTTAGTTCATGGCGCTGAGCCGAGTACGGTGTTGACGTCAGACGGTAATCTATTTGCGTATTGTACGCAAATCGATTACAGATTTGAAACAAACACCTTACTTGGGCCAGCGACATGAACTGATATGTGTTGTATATTATTGTAATTGTGACAGTTGTAAATTGTATTGTTGTATATAGAATTTACATTATATATAAACTTCAAAATTCTAACGTTGTTAGAGTTTCCTTGTTAGTGTAATACACTGGTAGATAACCTTTTAACCGGAAGTCACCCTCCGCCGTCCTGGCGACGCACAAGGCTCTACACCCGTGTCGACCGTGTGTAAAACCTTCTGCGTAACATGGTGTCATGAAGTAACGGGATTTGGTTTCCGGTTAATATCTGCCAGTGTAAGACATTGACAATATATATAGAATCTAGGCAAAATTTTGTCAGACATTTTTTTTTATTTATTGACTTTCTGATTGTTCTTTTCTAAGGTGACGTAAGGATGTGAATTTTGCCACTAAATTCTCTGTAAATGTAACCTACACTCAATTAAGGTCAACTATCCTTATTCCCTACGTGATGAAGTGCGATAGCCCATGCATTATTTTGTGATAAAATGTAACAGGTTGCATATCTGAGTGGGGAAACTGAGGTATATAGACCTGAATTCTTTTGGCACGGATGATACATATTTAGTTTTAAGGTCCGTTTGAGTACCTTGGCACTGCTGTTGCATGACAATCTGTTAGTTAATTAACTTAAACGTTTTGTACGTTGTGTCGTAACCGTTACTGAGGTCCATTTTATGTCCTGATTTAGTAACGTAGGTTACTCGTAACGTAATATAATATCGTTACAATTAATTAAACCTAATAGCGGAATCTTAAGTTTGATTTACCGTTGGTATCTTATAAGGTTTTGTAATGTAGGACGTACAGTTGTCGTGTCAGTGTTAATACGGTGCGTTACATACGTTACGTTTGTTTATCCGATACGCTAAATCAAGTTGGGCGTAATTGTAATGTGGGTTATTTACGTCATCTAATTGTGTCATATGATAGTGTAAAGAGGTTCTCGGTAAAGTCAACGTCAGTTTATGACGTCATTTCCGGTCTGTTATGAACGTAACTTTAATGGCTACGTCTAGATCGCGAGTATACTAATTAATCAACGTTTTATTTGGATTAGTTTTTTTATTATTATTGTTAACGTTTTAGTTAACGTATGTGACTATAAGTGAACGTCGGTTTCAGTTAAGTTAACGTGAGCATTACGTTAAGCGTCATGGATCAGATAGTTAAGACGGGAAAGGAGTTAGGTTATGAGGGGCAGGCTTTGCAGGAATTTGTTAAGCAACAGCAAGAGACTGAGAGGGCAGAAAGGCACGCGGTAAGGGAACTTGATAAAGAGAAGATCGCGGCGGAGAAAGAAGAGATTGCGCAGGCCGAAAAAGACAGGGAAATTGAGTTAGCTAGGATCGCGCAGGCCGAAAAAGATAGAGAAATTGAATTGGCAAGGATCGCGACGGAAGAAGCTAAGACTGCGGCGGATAGGGAAATCGAGATGGCGTGGATTGAAAGTATAGAGCGGCAAGCCGAGAAAGATAGGGAAGCTAGGTTGTCTCAAGTCGAAAGCGATAAGGAAGCAAAGTTGTCGAGCGAAGTTAGGTTAGAAAAGTTGAAGTACAGTTTTGAATTGCAGCAACGCGAGTTGAAGAATCAGATAGAGTTGCAGAAGGTAACGTTTAGAGTTGAATTAGAAAAACAGAAGGCTGAAAAGTTAGCGCATGCGCGAGATCCCAAATTACCGTATTTTGATGAAAGTAAGGACAAGATGGATAGTTACTTATCCAGGTTTGAGAAATAAGCGACGGCGAATAAATGGGATAAAAACGTTTGGGCTGCATATTTAAGCGCATTACTTAAAGGTCGCTCGCTTGATGTTTATGATAGATTGTCTGTAGATGATGCAGCAGATTATGACAAGTTGAAAGATGCGTTGTTAAAGAATTTTGATATGACTGAACGCGGATTTAGGAAGAAATTTCGCTATGGTAGGCCTGAAAAGTCCGAAACGTTTATTCAGTTGAGTAGTAGACTTAGGTCGTATCTTAATAAATGGTTGAAAATGGCGAAAGTAGACCAGTCTTACGAAGCTGTTTGCGATTTTTTCGCTAGAGATCAGTTTTTAGAATCCTGTAGTAAAGAACTATATGTTCATTTAAAACCGAAAACATTCACGAATCTAGGTGAGATGGCTAGTGCAGATTTATTTGCAGAAGCACGTGGCGGTGTCTACGCTTGTGTTTATTAGGGGCAGCGTGATAGTAAGGGCGTAACTCAGAGTAGATCTGATAATAAGCCGAGTGCGAAGCCAGAGATAAAATGTAGTATTTGTGGTAAGGGACATTTAACACATAAATGTTTTAAGAATCCCGATAGGAAGCAAGCATATAGTGCGGAGGTAGGTGCAAGTGCAAGCGGGTATAGCGGAAGTAAGGGGAGTAGTTATGCACCGAAAGATGAGACACAAAGATCACAGAGTAAGAGTGATACTGTGCAGACGAAGGGTTGTAATTCAGATCGTGGCCGTGGTCGGGGTTATTCCCGCGGACGTGGTGGCGGACATCAAATGAGCTTTTGTAAAACTACAATGAATAGGTCTCATGAAATTGAAGGTCCGTATAAGAGTAAGGAAGAAAGTCCATTAATCGATGATAACGTGGATAGGGAAGGTGTCTGTTACTTATTAAGGTCGCGATTACCAACAGCGCAGGGTACGGTTAATGGTAAGACTGTTGTAGTTTTAAGGGACACAGGTTGTACTGGGTCGTAGAAACTTGGTTTCTAATGATCAGTTACTTGGTAGAGAATCTGATGTAACTTTGATTGATGAATCCACCCAAAGGTATCCCTTAGCAATGGTTGACATAGATTGTCCATTTTTCACAGGAAAAACTGAGGCATTGTGCATGGAAGATACATTGTATGACCTGGTTATTGGAAATATTGACGGGTCAAAACTTCCCGATTTGTCCCATTTTGCAAGGGCGGCAGTGACTAGGTCACAAGCTAAGCAAGGTGAAGAGGTCTATAGGAAACTTAAGGTTCCTGATCAAATTATTGCTAGTGATAAGGAGGTGTTGAGGCAGGCCAACGTTGTTGACCCTAAATTGAATGGCATAAGGCAAAGAGTGGAATCTGGGAATGTGACTATTAGTCGTGGATTGAACCGGGGTGAAACTAAGTTTATCCGAAAGAAAGATTTATTGTATAGGCAGTTCACTAAGGGAAACAAGGTCACTTTGCAACTTATTATCCCTGAAGGTTTTCGTGAAAAGGTGTTAAGATTGGCGCACGAAACCTTGATGTCAGGTCATTTGGGCATAAAGAAAACTATGGATAGAGTGTTAACTGAGTTCTTTTGGCCTGGAGTTTGTGGTGATGTGGCAAGGTTTTGTAAATCTTGTGACATATGTCAAAGGACTATTCAAAAAGGTCGTGTCACTAAGGTACCTTTAGGAAAGTTGCCACAGATTGACACACCATTTAAACGAGTCGCTGTTGATATATTTGGACCGATAGAACCTCGTTCTGACAGGAAGTCCCGCTATATTTTAACAATGATAGACTATGCGACGAGATATCCCGAGGCGGTAGCGTTACCCGGCATTGAAACGGAACGCGTAGCCGAAGCGTTAGTTGAGATGTTTAGTAGAGTTGGCATACCTGATGAAATGTTAACAGATTGCGGAAGTCAGTTTACTGCTGAAGTAATGAGAGAAGTAAGCAGGCTGTTATCACTCCAGCAGTTAACCACGACGCCGTATCATTCTATCTGTAACGGTCTTGTAGAGCGTTTTCACGCGACGTTGAAGCAAATGCTACGTAGGATGTGCGCAGAACGCCCAAAAGACTGGGATAAATATCTCCCAGCACTACTGTTTGCAATAAGGGAGGTTCGGCAGGAGTCATTAGGGTTTTCTCCGTTCGAATTGTTATACGGACGTAACGTTAAGGGCCTTATGGCAATATTACGTGAATTATGGTCTGAAGAGGTACAGGATGAGCAGGTTCTGTCTACGTACCAGTACGTAATTGAGTTGAGAGAACGATTAGTGCAGACGTGTAAGTTAGCACATGATAATTTACGGAAAGTACAAGTAAAGCAAAAGGCTTATTATGACAAACGCGCTAGGTCGCGTAAAATTAACGTGGGAGATAAAGTACTGTTATTACTGCCAACTGACAGTAATAAACTGTTATTGCAGTGGAAGGGTCCATATGAAGTAGTAGAGGTGGTGAATAGAATGGACTATAAAATCGACGTCAATGGTGTCGTGAGTACATATCATGCTAATATGCTGAAACAGTATGTCGAACGTCGTACTGTGCCGTCACATTGTTTATTGTCGACTGAGACTACAGAGTCGGTTGATGACGATGGTAGTGATGAATTTTCTCTTGATGATTGTGCTTTTCCGACAGCTAAAGAACCGGAAACTTATAATGACGTCAGTATTTCAGATACATTAACGTCAGAACAACGTATGGAGGTTGAAGCGTTGATTAAACAGTACGCGGATGTACTATCAAGTTTACCCGGTCGAACTGATCAAATACAGCACGATATCAAACTACTCACGTCAGAACCCATATGGACGAAAGGTTATTCTATCCCGTATAAGACGCGTAACGTCATGGAGACGGAGATACAGGATATGTTAGATTTAGGGGTAATCGAGCCGTCGATTTCACCGTAGTCATCTCCTGTTGTCCTAGTTCCGAAGAAAGACGGATCAGTTAGATTCTGTATCGACTTCCGGAAGCTTAACAAAGTGACGGAATTCGATGCAGAACCTATGCCAAATATGGAGGAGGTTATCAATAAAATGTCGGGACATAGATTCTTTACAAAGATGGACCTGAGTAAGGGTTATTGGCAAGTCAGTCTTACTGAAAGGTCTAAACCTTTGACAGCATTTGAAACGCCTAAAGGTTTATTCCAGTTTAAAACCATGCCCTTCGGTTTGGTCAATTCGGGAGCCTCTTTTTGTAGGTTAATGAGAATCATATTGTCCAATCTCCCAAATGTTGACAGCTTTGTTGATGACATGTGGATATTTACTGAAACATGGAAGGATTATGTGACGTCATTACGCCAAAAGTTAGATCTGCTCAGGTCGGCCAAATTGACGGCGAAACCATCTAAATGCATGATCGGATATGGCAGTATCGAGTGCCTTGGTCACAATATCGTCGGACAGACGGTACGACCACAAGAGGACAAGATACAGGCTATCAGAGATGCTCCTCGTCCTGTACGAAAAGGCAAATTAAATCTTTTCTGGGATTAGCTGGGTTTTACCGTCGTTTTATCCCAAATTTCTCATCCATAGCTTCTCCTCTGACTGATTTAACTAAACGGAATAGACCTAATTCTATCAAAGATTGGCAAGATCAGCATGAAAGGGCATTTCAAACCCTGAAGAGTAGGCTCACATCTAGTCCTATTCTTCGCTTACCTGTTTTTCAAGAAGGTAACCCGTTTGTACTCCGAACAGACGTTGGTCTTGGAGCTATTTTGCTTCAGGAATTCGAAGGTGAAGGTCGTTTGCCGATTGCTTATGCTAGCAAGAAATTGTTACCTCGGGAAAAGAACTACTCTGTAATTGAAAAGGAATGTTTGGGTATAATCTGGGGTGTTGAGAAATTTCGTAAGTACTTGTATGGGGCGGAGTTCCTACTTGAAACCAACGACAAACCTTTGTCCTATATGCAGACAGCTAAGGTGCTCAATCCCCGAATCATGCGTTGGGCCATGAAATTACAGCCATACAGATTCAGGATCGTTGCTATCCGCGGCCAAGATAATTTGGGGGCGGACTACCTTAGTAGACAGTTTGGCCACGTTATGCATCGCACCGTTGTTGTGTATATAGCTTGTTTGCCAGTTTTGACATAGCCTACGATTCAATCGCATTTCGTACTATTTCAGAAAAATAACATTGTTATGTTTTTTTCTCCCTAAGGGGAGACCTATGTTACGAAATGGATCCGATCGTCGACTATGTCGTCGAAATTATTTTAATCCTTTCAATCAGTAGGGGTACAGTTTTTAGGGCAACTGTGGTAATAAACATTTACGGAAATTGTGGTTACGTTATGCATGGGTTGTTTGTGAATACCTCTCGTGTACAGCGTATTGCATGATTTTAAGGTGAATACCTGCACGTGTCTTTTGATTGTGGACAGCGTGTTGCATGATTTTAATGTGAATACCTGCACGCTTAGATTCGAGTCCCATGATTTAAAAGTGAGACGCATAGTATTTATACTCCTATTCTTTAATGAAAAGTTAGACGTGGCTGTTTAATTCTAAGGTGAATTGATGGATGTTATATTGTTGTGTGCCCAGATTCTGTGTTAAGACCCGAAGGGTAAGATTTTATTATATTTATTTAGAATAGTTTGGCTAAGAATGAAAAATGTGACTTCAGATTGATATGGTATGATTATATGTGTCGACTGATTTGATTTTTGTTGGCAGTGATCAGGCTGCGTATGTGATTGCTGATTTTGTTTATACTGACCATGCTGCGCATGGTATTTGTATATTAAGAAGTTTTGTAAATTACGGAAATAGTTTATATCACTGATGTTGGTTGCAATGGTGTGCGTCTATTTGACGTCCAGTGACGTCAGTTGCATTCATGTTATTCATGTGACGTCAGTTGCATTCATGTTATTGCGACGTCAGCACTTTTTATATTAGTTTCACTGGTGTGCATCTATTGGACGTCCAGTGACGTCAATTGCATTCATGTTATTAATGTGACGTCAGTTGCATTCATGCTATTCATGTGAAGTCAGTTGCATCATGTAATTGCGGCGTCAGCACTTTTTATATTAGTTTCACGTATACGTGGCCTATAGAAGTAGATTGATTTGTAATGGAACTAATCTACATACTCGCGACGTCAAGTGACGTCATAGCATGCACCGGATTAAGGGTTTTTTCCATACATTATAATGGTAACATTTGGTCGTCATGCGTTTGATTTGCCTTCACTAGATGATGTCATATAGTATAACATCATTGGCGTCAAGATGTCAGATCAAACGTTATGATCCCAAATGTGTTAGAAACGCTTATTCAGCTATTATATTCTATGGCAAATGGTATTACGCTTAGTTTAAAGAAATGAATTAATACATATGCGAGTTAGATTTTGGTCAATCAATTTAATGTAAATAGGTCATTGTTTAGATTCATTCATGTTTTATGTGGGGTATGTCATGGTGATGCCTGTTGACGTCAGTATACTTCTTGACAATGTTTGGCGTCAGATCCTTCGACGCACATGCGTGGTAGGATCTACGTTTCTTCATTGGCGGAAGTGGTAAGCACAGTTTTGGCTTTACATCGTGCTCGCGAGTTGTGTCTAGTGACACGGCTGGCGTGTGCACGTTATGCTCGGCATTCGCCGAGGGCGTTGTATGGTATTTCCAAGACAGGCCCAAGTCTTACGTATTGTTATTATGTAGTTACAATGTATTAAGTGTAAGTTCGTTATTTTAGGCACATCAAGTCCGGCAGTCAGCTGTTAGGGCTTAGAGCCACGTCTCACCTGGAGATTCGATATACGTCTCCAGGTTAATACCAACCCGGGTAGAGCAGTTACAACGCCCTTGTGCATGTTTTCCTAGCAGAGGCGAGAAGCACAAAATATCGGCGAAGGCGATCTTATTACTGCGGAGGTGAAAGTGGTACAGTGTTCGTCCACTATAGTGTGTCTTGTTATATATAGACTGGTCTCTGGTACGATCCAGGGAGCGACCAGTATATAAGCGTGCGCATATTAATATAAGCTGGTGTTCCTCATGTTATATGGACTGGCCCATGATATGATCCAAGGAACGACAAAGTGAAGTCTACCAACATAAGGCCTTGTTTTTTTGTATGAGCTCAAACTAACGTTTTTTTTTTTTGTTCTTTGTATTTTCCTTTAGTTCATGGCGCTGAGCCGAGTACGGTGTTGACGTCAGACGGTAATCTATTTGCGTATTGTACGCAAATCGATTACAGATTTGAAACAAACACCTTACTTGGGCCAGCGACATGAACTGATATGTGTTGTATATTATTGTAATTGTGACAGTTGTAAATTGTATTGTTGTATATAGAATTTACATTATAGATAAACTTCAAAAAATTCTAACGTTGTTAGAGTTTCCTTGTTAGTGTAATACACTGGTAGATAACCTTTTAACCGGAAGTCACCCTCCGCCGTCCTGGCGACGCGTAAGGCTCTACACCCGTGTCGACCGTGTGTAAAACCTTCTGCATAACACACACCAAGGCCATCTGTTTTAAAAATATTGTAGAGCTTGAATATACAATGCCACATTTTAAGTTAAAACATCATTGGACTACAGGTTCCAGAGGAGAAGAAGTCAGCTGACATTGCTTTGCCAATCAAACAAAGGTGATACAGCCAGTTTGGCAATTTGGACTAGGAGTGAATTTCATTGATTGCATGGAAAGGTTACATTTTAGGTCATAGCAGAAATAAGGCTGTTTTTATGCAGCGGTGGAATGATGCGAGATTATCAGTCACCACGCTGTAAAAAGGGAGAGTCAATTAGTGAACTTATGGGCAAGTATGTTTTTTTTAGCAAATGCTACAGTATATCAATCTGAATTGGCCGCAAACAAGGCATACAGTATACCCCCACAATGTGATAAGTTTTAAGCCGTTTCAGCTAGTCATTTAATATTTTCAAAGCATCAAACTTCTTCATGCACTTTGCAATACAACTACAATATATCAGGATATGCTTTGAGCAAGAAGAGGCGATTTCACAAATAATACACTATCAAACAGCATTAAATATATGAAATTGTAAATGAAAATGCTAAGTTTGATTTTTTGGTTGAGCTGAGGCTCAAAATCCCAGTCAACAATTTTGCAGTCATATCGGTACCTCGGTATTTAACCAACACCTTGGGGATTAAATGTGTGTTGCTTAATGACACAATACGGAGGCTATAGGTTTCGAACCCAAGATATTTGGATCTAGAGTCCGACTCACTAGCACAGAGCTACCAATCTGCCCAATTGCTAACTTTGAGATCCTGTTAATTTGTCTAATTTTCAGCATCAAACTTCTTCATGCACATTTGCAAGATATTTGCTTAATAGAAATCCTATAAAAGTTGTCAAGATTATTTTTTCAGCATCAAACTTCTTCATGCACAGCTGCCATATGACTGTAATACAGCTGTAAAGTATTTATGGGCTATACTGAAATCTCTAAACGGAATTGATTTCACAAAGTATGCACTATCAAGTATCATTTAATAAGTAGAGCTGACTCTCTAGCCCTTACTTTCCTATAAAACATGCACTGTCTGATGCATTTGCGTGGTACAAATTTTAACAAAATAAGACCAAAGGTACTTAAATTTACAGTCAAAAAACTTCAAACGTTGACGGAATTATGGAAGGGTGGAACGACGGAAATCCTGAAAACAGGACATTATTGCATTATACTGTCTAAAAATACTACTGTTAGGGAGTGGAAATGAATGCACTGAGGGACTGACAGACAGACCTTCAGTATTATAACATTATGATTTGCCGCTATATGTGGCGAGGTATAATAAAACAAACTTACTCTTATGGGCAATGCTGAGTGTCTGTGAACTGCTTGTAACATCCTTCAGATCACAATATGCATCAGTATTTTGTAGATCTTCATCTGATTGGTGAAACGAAGTTGATGCAAGTTCTCTTTGTGATCTTTCAAGTATACTGTCAGCCTGCTCAGAATTTCTGTTTTTGTGTCTTGCATCAGTATTTTGTAGATCTTCATCTGATTGGTGAAACGAAGTTGATGCAAGTTCTCTTTGTGATCTTTCAAGTAAACTGTCAGCCTGCTCAGAATTTCTGTTTTTGTGTCTTGCATAAATTACTTCTGGAAGCTCACCTAAAATGCAGATGACACATACAAACTACAGGGCAAATTGTCTTGTAAAGGCTCACCTGATACATGTTACATATGACCATGAGGTCAAAACTTCTTCACATACACAAATCTTTTTGTCAATTTGGTCATTTGCTTCACGTTCAAAATGCTTAGACAATCAAATTTGACATTGTCGTGAAACAGGCCAATGTCAACCCAGGGTCATTATCTTAAGTGTTTTGGAAAGCTTGTGAACCTAATGCTGCATGCCAAATTTCAGAGTCACCCAACTTTTGGTTCTGGACAAGATTTTTAAAGGTTTTTACCATATATGGGCATAGTGTTGTGACCTGGACCATTTATACGAATCTTGATCCTCTCTTCCCATGGAGGCTCCATATAAAATTTAGCTTTTAATGCAAAAGCCATTTTAGAGAAGAAGGTATTTGAAAACTAGAGCATGCGAGCAGGGGCTCACGTATACCCCCGGTCAGCGCCACTGCCTAATAGAAACACACTTAATACAAAACTTTAAAGCGAATGATAATGAATGATAAACAGAAGGAGGCTCTAAAACATTTGATATAGTGAATAGAAATACTCTGTTTTATAAGATGCAAATGGCAGGAATAAGTGGAAAAATCTTTGAGTCGATTCAGAACATGTACTCGTCAACTTTTTACTGCATAAAAAAGGAAAATTACCTCAATAAACCAAGTTAATAATATTGGTTTAAAACAGGGTGACAGCATTAGCCCAACTCTTTTTAACATTATTTAAATGACATAGAAAAGGAGCTCAATACGGAAAATACATATCCCCTCAAGGTCTACACACTTTAAGTCATCTTCTCTTTGCAGACGACTTACTTCTTATTTCTGAAACAAGCTCGGGTCTAAAGAACTGTGTACAGCAATTCAGTCAATATTGTAACAATTGGAAATTAAATGTTAATATCAGTAAAACTAAGCAATGATTTTCAGTAAAGGTAAAAAAGATTTCACAAAGTTTAAGTTTACTTATCAAGACATACAAATAGATCTCGTAGAAAAATACAAATATTTAAGAATTAGGAATATTTAGGAATTATATTTCACTTTAATGGAAACTTAAAACATGCAGCAGATGATTTATATAATAAGGGACTGAAGGCACTCTTCTCTTTGCGTAAAAAGTTCTCTAACTTCAATGAGCTACCATTCAGTATCAGTATGAAGCTATTTGATACATTAAGAAAACCAATAATTACATATGGGAGTGAAATTTGGATCTCAGACAATAAAATCAATTTGTCATGTGTAGATCAATTACCAATAGAACAATTACAACATAAAATTCTTGGAGTCAATAGGTATACATCAAATTTAGCTGTGAGACTGGAATGCTGTAGATATCCAATAATTCTATTTTGCATATCCTTAATGTATAAGTACTTTATCAGAATCAGAAACATGCCCCAAAATAGAATACTTTATAGTGCATTTATCACGGATCAGGAATTGGATAGAGGCAAATCAAAAAGCTGTTACTCCAATTTGGCTATGATAACTAAACTGTTAAACATTGATAATGAAGACCCTATTGATCGTACAAATGTTGTCCAAATTTTAAAGGACAGACTGAGCAGCAGCTAAACTAAATAAAAATTGAAACCACTGATAGCAAATTACATTTATTTAGTCATGTATTAGATCTAAATAACATTCCAAATTACTTACAACATACCCCAGATAGAAATGTGACTGGAGATATAGCTAAATTTCGATTGAGTGCCCATTGTTTAAATATAGAAAGAGGTAGATATACAAAACCGAAAACTCCAAGAAGCAATTGTATTTGTCCCCATTGTACATTAATAGAAACTGAAGAAGACTATTCATGGAATGTATTATATGAGGTTTTTGAGATCTGTATCACAAATTTAGCCAATTATGCATCGTCTGTTAAACCCCCAAAATAGAAGTGAGACACTGTGTCTTCATAAATTTATCAAATCAGCCCTTCAACTAAGAAATGATGTATCTGCTGCATGATGACTTTTAAATTTTATTTTCTTTTGTTTTGTTCTTGATTATTTCTCATTGTATTGTCTTATTTCACATATTATAGTATGAAATGCCTAGTGAACACTGATGTTGTATTCAGTTTTCTAATAAAGTTTGTATCTTTGTATCTATATACAATTATGTCATACATGTGAAGAATTGGAATCGAATACAAAATGAAGAAGATTAGAGGGTATTTTATCAATATGAAGAATGCACATGATTGCTCAGACACGTGAGAGATATTGTTATGAAATCAGCAACTTATTGGTACCAATTCTTCACGCGGTGTGAGATATTTGTACTAATTCTTCACGGTGTGAAATTTACAAACCGTGAAATTTTTAGTTCAACAGTTCTTATTCCACTGGAACAAAAACATAATTATTCACTTCCCCTTAACAAAATGCTACACGTGAAGTATGAAAATAATAAGCCTCACGGCCGAGGAGAAGTTGTTTGAAAATAATATTGAAGGATGACAGACGGGCGGACGCCTGCATATACTATAATTCTTTTATGAGTCTTCGGCTCAGGTGCGCTAAAACGTGTTTCGGATATTTTAGAAAGGTGTAGGCATATGACACTTGAGATGAGATTGAAAGAACATGGTGTTACTCAGTGCATTCTCAAGTCTTTATGATACTAAGCATCATTGAAAAATCCCTATTTCATCCTTGGATAATTGATTCCTTACAGTGAAACCAATCCGTTGTCTTTACTTATCAACCCGCACTCCTCCCGCAACCAATATAATGTACACAAGACCAATCCGTGTTATGACCATTTTGTGTATTCTTAGATATATTAGAAATGCCCATGTGTTGGACCCCATGCTTGGGGTATATTGAAAGAATTGACCTAAATATGATTAAAAGTCTTTAAAACCACACGAAATGCAAAAAGTCATATTTTTACAATCGTCACTCGAGTCAAGAAATTTATGTTCGAATGAGCACGCAAATAATGAAGGATTCTGAGTCATATGGTAAGCAGTCACACCTGTAGAAACCGAAATGCACATAAGAAACAATATAGTTTAATGTTGCAAACTGCAATTACTTTTGATGATGAAAATAATTGGCAACTTAGCTGAAAATTACTTGCTGGCATCGCGAGTTGTTTTGCTAGTCACCATCTTGAAACTCAGACCAATCAAATTTACGTACGGGGCCTACATGACTAATCAGAGCACATACGGGGCGGTTAGACAACAGCGAAAATACTACATGCTAAAATATTTCGATTCCACTGAAAATCGGTATGCATGTTTTTTTGTGTTTTTTTAAATATTTCTCTAGACTAATGCAAATTTTCAAAGAAATCCAATCAGTCAGTTTTGAGATATAGCGAAAATATTACCGGTAGCAATGGGAATTTTGTTAAGTATAAATAAATGTTCTGCCTAACCTGATGTGGACTGCTTCCCTGTCAAGTTCATTATCAGTCGCATATAGCGCGAATCGACGAGAATAGCGCATGCCCAGTGAAGCAGTCAACTTTTAAAATATACTGACACAAACAAGAAACGTCCGTTCAATATTTCTGTCTGTTCATTCCAAAGTCATGAAGGTATTTCCTTCAAATGGTCTGCTTCAATATTGTCGATCATTTGGCAATGACATGCGCCAACCAGAAATCCATTCCATGACAATAAGCGTCAATGACAAGGCCGCCAGCACCAGTACCCAAATTTCAAAAGTCACAAAATCAATATCTTGTGTGTCCTTCATGTTTTAACCATCGCAACACATCTCGGCATCACTGAGCAGACACGCTGCTGAGATTTTATGAGGGCTAGATGCATTCCTTATTGTCAAGGCCACTGGCATAAATCTGTGACGTAAACTGACGTCACAAAACGTCGATCACGACCGTGCGTAGAAACACGCAGACGTACCCTTGTTTGTCCATCAGTTTGGATGCGAATGGCATAGGACTACTTCAAAATCAATAGCATTGAAATTACCATCATTTAGCCTTGCAAAAAGTTGGTTAAGAAATTACTCGATTACTTTTCTTTGAAGGATGGGGTGTTTTAAACCGGACTTTAGTGAACCCGGATTTCAGATTTCAGCCTTAATTGTGGTTTTCTGATGCATGTTGTCATTATCATACCTAAGAAAAGTCAAGTAAAACAAAAACGGCGTCAAAATAAAGAACGGCTATGGAAATATGAAGGTTCTAAAATCGTCATAAATTTCATTCAAAGGGAGATAATTTTATAACTTGAAGACTTTAGGCTGCTTTCTCGTTCAATTGGTCACCGGGTTTTGTTTTTAAAGTTTGTTTTTTCGTTTTCTGGCGTTTCCTACTCCCGTTTAACGCACAAAGTTTCACGTTTACATGAATAAAATGCTGCTGAGGATTAAAAGCGATGTTTTCACATTAGGTTCGATAAACCTTGTGGCTATGGAGAAAAATTAAAACGGTTGCAATTTTATGTCTGCCAGACGTTCGGGAAATATTTACTTTCATTTCTTTTGGATGACAACTTTACTTGTTCAAAAGACACAGAATCTTATTAAACGGACGTTTCTTTTTTTTGTCAGTATACAAGTAAAATATGATGATAACATCCATTCGCATGTTTGAAAATACTCCAATCTCTTTGGGGGGAATTTAACTCTTTCTACTGCCATTATTTGACGTCATTCTGCAATACACAGAAACAAATCTTGGGTAATTTCACAAGCACCAGCAATAACTATAGTGGTTATAGGTTTTGCGTCGTGGAAAAGTTTTGCCAATTATTATTTAATATTGATTTTAAATGAAAAAGGAAGTACAGAAATAAGATATGAACTGTGAAGACAAAAAGGTCAGTGATGGAATAATGCGCTGCACCACAATTTTCGCTCATCGAAGACTAAATGGTCTAAGCAAATACTGACCCCGCCCTCTCACCCGAGGCCCAAAGGACCAGACCCCCCCCCCCCCCCCCCCAAAAAAAAATAATAAATAAATAAATAAAATATATTTATGTTGATGTCGTTTCGGCTCATTGCGGAAAAAAACATGTAGGGATGGTCACCTGATCATCGAAAATTTTATCCCTATGAGATGAAACAGAGTTTAGCTTTTAAAAGTATTACAGAAAAATCTATTTTCCATTGCTAAATAAATCAGCCGCTGATGAGTTATTTTAGATTGACATGTGTCACGTTTCGTGAGTCCTTAGTACACGCGGATTTCCGATAATTGGCAAATTATGGCAAAAATGCATTGTTATGTTAACGAGATTCCTGTGCCATTTTAAGAATTTTACGTTAAAACCAGCCGCATCATGTAAATTACAGACAGATTTAGCCGTGTTCACAACTTATCTAGTTCTCTAAAACTCACATTAAAAGGAAATTTCCTTCAGCAGAAAATGGTTAGATAATTAATTGTCTTATAAGCGTGTTGGTGACTGTCAGAAATGTTTAGATATAATGAAAATAAATGGGTTTTATTGTCGAAATTTGTGAGTACGATAGATAGAGACGCAGATTGTTGTATACAGAAATCAATGCAGGGACTTTCGGTTCTGTGCATTTACTGTTCACTGTGCAAACTGCAAGCTCACATTAAAAAATCTGTAGGTATTATCAAAAATTTAACAACCCAGAGACGTTAATCGCCCGTCACCATAACTAAGCATTTGCTGGATCCAGAACACGTTCTAAGCATTTTGTAAACAACGAACATTTTTTTAATGGGGAACTGACTTTATAAACCGTGTTTTATCGCTTTACTAGTGAGTCAAGATGGTTAACCGCATACTAGCATTGCTGCTTAATCTGCAGAATTTCTGCTACCGCAAAACCACAGAGTAACGTTACTTTATATGCCTACACAGTTGCATTACTTTATAACATAAAGAGACGTCGTGAAAGTATGAGTTATCGTTTAGCAAGGCAAATAAGTCACAAATGAAAGGAATTTACTGTAATCTTACCTCCTACAGATGATGATCTCCTATTAAGCGATCCAGTGTTTCTGTGATTTTAAACATTCTGTGCAAATGGCTTCAGTTTCTATGGCAACCAAACTTTTGTTTGACGTAAGATTCATTTTCCTGACATTAAGAATTCTGTGACCTTTTTGACGATTTTACCAAATGTGGTCTCCCATATGAAGTACAGAAATTTTCACAATATATTAATAGATCTGTTTTGATCAGATATATGAAGATATGTGGTCAAGGGGTTATAAACCTCGATTTAGACAAAAGCGATCATGGCTCGAGCCCCAGCTTGGCAGCTTTTTGTGATTTTTTGTTATTGTTTTCTGTTTGTTTTTGTTGTTATTATTTTTGGTGTTGCGATTACCTGCTTTATTTTCACCCGTGCACTCTAATCAGCCTTTTTACATGTTCGCTGTCTTGCTAGCATATGTAAGTATAATTATATAAAATAGCAGGAATCTAGCAAGCTTCTATCGCCGAACAAAGGGTTTTGGCACGTTCACGTTGTATGTGTCGAGTCCTTGTTCTTTTTTGTTTTATTTATCATTATTATTAATCTATGGTACTTTTCGTGATTTATTTATTTTACCGTAATGATTCATTGACTAGTTAGACCGACTGAGTAATTAACTAAATGTTTTGAACCCCTTCAGAAGCTGAGGGCGTTAACTCGGTTAAATGTCCCAAATATTTTATATTATTGACTTTTCCAAGCGACACTTAAGATTTGGTTCTCTGTGTTACTTGTTTTTATGTCATTTTCGGATGATATCTATTTAGCTTAGGTAACTGAGTGGCCAGCTTTTGCGAGAAAGATGCTCATTCGATTTACCATATGTCCCCATTGAATTTCCATTTTCGCTCTATTAACCGCAAAGTGAGCTTAAATTTTTCAAATTACCTCAAAATGCTAATTGAGGTTTCTACCTAACTAGCACACACTAAAACGAACTGCTGAAATGAGTATGTACAAATATGTTGATGCAAAAGAATTTAAGTATTCCCTATCTTTGCAAATAATTCTTAGAACATTAAAGAGTAAAACGGTAAACCTACTAAGCCATTCAGGTGATAAAACATGTATAAATTACATATACATGTATGTCAGTGTGCGCTTATGTACATGTTGTTTAAAAAACTACATAATAAGAAACCTTAAAGTATATATGGTATGTACTTTATGGTTGTCCATGTCACCTGCAAAAATGAAGGCGCTAGAGTGTTCACAACATTATACGTCAATTTTTCAGAGGCTAAAGGGCAGATAACTCCGGAGTCGGTGGTGGTATCTGGCCGAAATTTGAACTAGTCCAAGCTTTTTCAAGCATGTCCTTGTTTCCTTCAAAAATAAAGATAATTCAATCAAAAATGAAAGGGCTAGAGTGGTAACAACATTTTTCCAATTTTAAGTCTATGAAAATTTCTTCCAGATGCTCAAGGGCAGCTAACTCCGCAGTCCTTGGTCCGATCTGGCCGAATTTCAAACTCGTCCGAGATATTATGAATGTTCTCGTTACCTGCAAGAATGAAAAAGATCCGATCAAAAATGGAAGTGCTTGAGTGGTCACAATTTTTTCCCCATTATAACCCTATGGGAAAGATCTGTTGCCAAGGTAACCATACTTCTGATCAGATCTGGCCCAAAGCTTAACGCAGTCTTCCCCAACCCCAATGATGCTTCAGTTAAAATTTGATTGCAATCGGCCCACTGGTTGCGGAGATATTCATGCTTGAAAGTGTGAACAGACAGACAGACAGACGACAGCTTGACGCCCATCCTATAAGCTCACCTTCGGCTCAGGTGAACTAAAAAAACATCAAGAAACACTTAAAATGGGAAAGAAACCATGAAATCCAATTATAAACGTTTTTGACAACAATTCTTCAAATCCGAACTAAAATAAAAAAATAACTTTCGACGGTCCTATGTCTGCAAATGAAAACAAAAGCTCCGGATCGGATGGAACAGCAACAATATTCTATTCAAACTCAATAAATTGCTTATATTAAATTGGCCAGCTACCTAAACATTATTTATTACTATTACTTCTTACAGTTTTCAACCTTTGTCTCTTTTTTCTAAATGCAACACAGACAGACAATTAGACACAGGGTAGACGGGTAGGCAGATACTTGAGAGACTGAAAACAATATATGGCACATATACAGATAAATAGATATATTTAGATAGTTGTGTTATCGATTTGCCGCCCAACATTTAAAAAAATCACCCCTTTCATATACCTAGGCTCCTAAAGCGGATGATATTCCATACTCTCTCTCTCTCTCTCTCTCTCTCTCTCTCTCTTGTGAAGCCATTTAGCCTAGTAGCATTACGACCCGCAGGTAGCAGGGAATAACGACGAATATTTTAGTTTCATGTGGAAGGGGCACACAATGTCTTAGCCATATGACTTGGTAGCGAAGGCACACCATAATAACATTTTAAAGGTTCTACTGTCTTTTAGCTCACATTGTCACACAACCAAAATGATAGTCAGTATACAACCTACCCAGCATATACTGGATCCCAAAAATCAATATCTGATATCATTCAACAAGCTGAGCAGAAAGTGGGGACCAGCTGAGGAAACTCACACTTTTACATGAAAACAAGGATCTTTAAGAAGCCCAAAACCTTAATAATAATCAGTTTTCAACTACATGATTGGTCTAATTAATAACTTTAACAACCTTAGAAGAAGGATTTGAGGCAAAATATCACTTAAGCTTCTTGAACTTCCTCGATCACCAATACATTCTGATGTACCATTTTCCAAACTCCACTGGAACCCTATATAAATTGTTTTGTTTTGGAAATAACGAGTCTCAAGTTGCTTTTTCCTTAACAGAATCAGGTAGCCCATAAATTAGATTTATACTTGCAAAAATTCCATTAATTTACTCAAGCTATAAACTGATTCATTTGGTCATGAAGGCGAGCCTTAGTTCAGAAGTATCATGCAAAATTACTGTTGTTTAATTCCAGGATTCCTGCCACCTCCAACAATCACACCTACACAAGGCTTTTCAGAAATGATTCAGCTGTCAATCAATGTTGCAACACCCCCTGGCCAGCCTTTTAATCACTCAGATCATCAAATATTCCTGTCATGGGGGTTAAAAACTACTATGGAAATTTGATTTTTTTTTTGCTATACTTTCGGTTGTAAAAAGTTACAGTAGAAGAACTGACCAATATTTTTTAGCAAATTTAAAAGGTATGGCTTCTTTTTACATATTGCAGTCAAACAAAACCTAAAGACAAGTGCAATTAGGCTGTAACTATGCATTTTGCATGCTTATTTGTGTGTGGGAAAATGGCTTGACCTATATTATTAATCTCTTTAACATGCATTTGCCAGGGCGATAGATAAACTGTTGGTTATATTTAGATATTTTCCAGATCTATGTAGGAAACCAATGATTTCTTAATTAATATTTGACATTTTTACATATGCACTCATACTATTATAGAAATAAGAAAATAAATATAATCATTTTACAAAAAAATAAAATATATATTTTTCACTGTCCGGAAACCTGCCTTTCGCTACTCATGTTTCTACACAAATCCAAAATGAGGTACTGCTTTGTTTTGATTAATATCAGAAATTGACCTAGAATGCTTACTGAGTGTAACACATTATTAAACTGCAGCAAATTATCGTTTCAATATAATTACACAGTTCTTAACGGACGTATCTAAACTTGAGTTGTATCATTGTTACAGTATCGATACATATTTGCACTCTGTCACTGCGAACGGCACGCGACATATTACATGCGTCTGAAGATGCACGTTTGATTTTATTTCAGCTAATTTGTTATCCATTATCAGACCATTTAGAATTTTAAGATAATGCAACTTTTTACTTTTCTGCACATTTTCCATTGTGTCAAGCACATGCAAGTGTAAAGATAAACTCTCATCAGTATTTAGATATTTTATTCTGCTTAACATCATATATCAATTAATCACTCTCAGAGAGACATGCTCTTAACTTGTACCACACATTTCATACATCTCATGTTGTAGATATATTTTCATGCCAATTATGTTTTGTTGTTGTTGTTATTTTGCTGTAAAATTAATATACAGAGTCAAATGATTGTTCCAACCAAAGGCACCGAGAGGAAATGATAAACCATCTGAGTAACAACCACAAAGCAACAAGTACCCGATTGCAAAAGAACAATCGCCAAGGTTAAAAGTAAGAAGTATGCAAAGATCAGGAACTGAAGCAATCAGAACCCAAATATAGCCCCCAAAACCAAAACAGGAAATAACTAATATTACAAATAGTCAAAATACAAAAGAGAACGTATGGTCAACCGAATGAGCAGCTTTTTCCCAAAAGGTGGCCACTCAGCAAACGAAACCGAACTAAAATAATATGAACACACGTAAGGTGAAACATCACCGAAACTCTGTGACACCAAAACAGGCAACAGAGAACCACAACAAAACTACCGCCTTGGAACGGTCAGTAATGAATTACTGGGGGGGGGGGGGGCTTTAACGTAGTTTTACGTGCACAAGCTCACCCTCAGTTTCTGAAGTGGTACAAAACATTTAGTTGGTTGTTCGGTTCTCATGATAACCCTCTAACTCGTTAATGAACAACCACGGCAAACACACATACCACGTAAAATGCTATAAAAATTGCAGTAACAAAGCAAAAAGAAAGCAATAACTAGGTACCGACATAATCAGAACTACAATTCTGCCGGAAAATGACCCAAAGTAAAATACACTGAGACTGAATAAGATTGAATAAAATTAAGAAATGATAAGAAAGTAGTTAACTACCTGTCGCCTGTTTAGTCCGCCGTCTTGGTACGTCGGATTCGTTTCCAAAAGTGTCCAAAAATGTAGGATCCACTGTACTATCAAGACAGTGATAGTACTTTACTGCTCTATTATAATGGACAAACATAACTCTCTAATGCGCCAATATAATTTCATTCACTTACCAGCCATTGGCGATTGCTGCGTTCATCGAGAATGCCTTCTATAATATACCATCCAGGTCTATGCCCTCTGTGTAATTCTAGTTAACACCTCTTCCAATAATTAGTATATGGCTAAAATATTTCTTTCACACTTAATGTCAAGCCACTGTACATTCCAGAATGTTTAATTATTTCTTTCACTGATATTGTTGCGTGTACTATCCCTTCTTAACCAAAAAACTCTTCTAGTTGGTGATAAAAATGTATCTCCATCTGTATTCTGTGAAGAAAAAATTATTATTACGTTCAGAAAACATTAAAATAAAAACGATGTACATAAAGTTAACAGCCAGTTGCCATTCAAAACATAAGTCAGCAGACGGTTGCCAATTCAGTTGCCGGTTGCCGATTCAGTTGCCAATTCAAAACATAAAAGAGGCAGTGGGTTGTCTAGGGCCGATTGCCGATTCAGTTGCCGATTCAAACCATAAAGTAGGCAGTTTGTTAACAGCCGCCAGTTTCCGATACATTTGCGGGCTGCAAATTCAAAACATAAAGTAAGCTGTGGATGGTCAGTTGCAATTTGCCGATTTTGTTGTCGGTTTCTAATTCAGTTGACGATTAAAAACATAAAGAAGGCAGTTGTTGCCAGATGCTTGATGCCTCGAAAAAACACAAAAATTAATAAATAAATAAATAAATAAATAACGAAACGAACAAACATCATGCATCAGCTAACAAAGTTTGAAACGCCTAGCTATAAAGATTCGGCTGAAAGTCTTTGTTGTCAAAAGATCTTACACTTACCGTTGGAATGAATAAAGGGACACTGCTTAGGATTCAAGAACAGTTCGCTATATTGAATATTGCGGAAAAGCTATTTTGCAACCTATAAAAGTTATCTTACTTATACTAACAAGTGCTGAAACGCTTCCGCGTATTTTTGTCGTTTTCGTGGTGTACAGGAATATGGTAATGAAAACCCGAGATCGACATTTCAATAACAGATATTTAAACATGTTAAATATAATGAATATTTGCATAAATTTCTTTTCTGCAAGCAAATTTTTAACCTTAAAAAGAGCAAGGCTGGGCTGTCTTTCAGAAAATTAGTATAGGTCCAGTGCTAGAAACAGCTTAGCTTGCTTCAGAAATTTGATAAACAGAATACCTCTATTTTCCCATCTGCAACCTATTTTGCAAACATACTTTTCAAAGCATTTCGGTTGCGGTTAGTCACTTATTATTGGAAATTTAACGTGACGGAAGAGAGGGGAGGGGTAATTTTGCACTAAAAAGTTTAATTTTCTATTTGTTTGTTTTTTTCATCTCCCGTCTTAATCATTTAACAAGATTGAACATGTGATTTCATTCATACTTTTTTGTTACTGCGAAAAGGTGTAAACAAATGCTTTCAAGTAGGTACACTGCTCGGATAAAAGATAGGAAAAACTAGATATTTTATATATTTCTATGCAAGGTTCTACATTTCTAAAAACTTATTCTTGTGCTTTGGTAGAATATTAACAGGAAGAAAAATGATAGATTTAAGAAAAAAATAAAAGCCAGCACTTCAGTTTCAAAGCCTATAATACAACAAATAGGGATGTGTAAGATTTTTTGACAACAAAGACTTTCAGCCGAATCTAGAATAGACTTTGGTGTATGCTAAGACTTATGAAAAAATGCATAGGTATAAAATTAATGCAAAGCACCTTTACTTTTCGAGATATCTAAATTACAAATTTTCAAAGTCCAAATCTGCAAAGAGAGATAATTCGAAAAAAATATATACAACTTTGCGAATTTTTGTACTCTCGATTCAACGCTATGGAAACCAGAAGAGACGGTACAGTGCGTTCGGATACTTTGATTATGCCCTAGTGAAACAAAAGTTTTCCTTCTCGTTCCGTTGGCTCTTAGAGTAAAAATGTTCAAGATGTTATTGAAAGGTAAACGAATCGGTTCATTATCTAAAATCCAGTTATAGATATACAACAAAATAAAATGCTGACCACAATCATGTATGGCTAATTTAGTATATACCAGTTAGGGTGAAAGGGTTTACCTTCAGGGGCAGCAAACAGCCATTTTCTATGCGTTTCCTCACATCCCCTGCCGCCTCACTCCCCAACCCGGGGCAAAGGAAAGAACTTGTCCCCATTGGAACAAACGAGCTCCCTTCAAAGCAGACTCAAAATAAAAGTTATACCATGTTTTGTCCGCCTGTACGAGGAGATAATCCACGAGCTTTAGCGAGTAGATTATCTCCCGTACAGGCGGAAGCGAGTTGATTATCTCTTCGTAATGGCGGAGAAACCATGGTATAACTATTTTATGCCACCCTTACCAGTGTAGACCTTTATCATTGCAAAACATTTCGTACTAAAGTTGGCATTTACTGATTAGGGTGGTATAAAATTGTGAAAACGCCCATAAAATATATGACAAATTATCTTTCTCAGTCTGAACCAATGTCCAGTTATAGTCATTGACAAGTCATTCATGAAGTAACGGTTTATTTTGACACTTTACCAATCACATACTCGGCTTCAAAAGGTAACTTATGTAGCCGCAGACACGACACAGCGTCGATGAGACCGTTAACAATTGTAGGAAGACTACACAGACATGTGCTCCTTATGTGAAATTGGCCATAAACTCCAAGTACACGAAGCGGATGTACGTCAGGCGTAGTTGCGACTTAAAGTGGTGATAATCACTGATTTGGGACAAAGACAAAAATATGCATAAAATACTCAAAATACGACTGATCTTTCCAAACCTTAGCATATGCCCTCTTTATGCTTAGAATCCAAAAATGCAGGATTTGTTAATGTTAAAAAATGTTTTTATATGGAAAGATCAAAGGGTAATTTTCTGCGCAGAAATCGTTATTGGAAATATACTTAGTGCTTAGGGTACCTGGTTGCATAACGGAGAGCGTCCTCGCAATTATTTTTCAAACTTTTACACACATTATCAGGCTGAGCAGATGAAGAAAGATACGGTCTGTGTCCATTTTTTGCCAAAACACACAGGTGAGACTATTTTAACGAGGCTGAACAATTTCACCTACACATCGGTGATCGTGTCTGTAATGTATTATTTATACTGTAGGTGTTGCATAGGTATGCTTGCCTACTCTCTATTTAATAAATGCGTCCAGTGTACATTTACTTTGTACATGGTTGAACATTTGAGAAAAAAAATACTGTTTTCATCTGGTCTACATTACAACTTGAGAAAGAGTTGAAATAAATAATTGCTAGGGCGCTCTTCATTATGCAATAACGTACATTCAGCGCTACGTAAATTTTCAATAACGATGTTAATTTTTTATATTTATAAATTACCCTTCGATCTTTCCTTTTAAGCAGCATGTACCTCTATTTTGTGTTCTAAACTGTGGTGAACAACAAAAATAAGAAGTCTGCTATTTTTCAGGGAGATACGTAATTTTTTATGGTTTTATGCAGATTTTTACATTTACCATAAATCATTTGTGGTACAGTCAACTCTCGATATCTCGAAGTCAAAATTCAGCCCAAACGACGGATATCTCAAAGTAAATTTTCTGGTACCAGAAAATTTACGTTGAGATATCAGTAGTTTGAGGTAACAGTAATGTAAATAAAAATAGGAAATAAATTCTTTGATATAAGAAGATATTTTGATATATCAATGTTCGAGATATCGAGAGTTGACTGTATATGCAAAAATCTCAATAAAACCATAAAAAAATATTGTATCTTCCTGAAACTTAGCAGACTTTTTATTTCTGTTGTTCTTTACAGTTTAGAATACAAAATAGAGGGGCATGCTGTTTAAAAGAGTGCTTTATATGAAAAGATCAATGGGTAATTTTCTGCGAAGAAAGCTGAAAAATAAAATCCGTTGTCGAAAATGTACTTAGCTCTAAAGATACTTTGATGTATTAAAAGAGCGTCCTAGCAATTATTTGTTCCAGCTCTTTCTCAAATTGTAAGATAAACCAGATAAAAACAGTAGCTTTTTCCTTAAATGTCTGACAATGTATATAAGTGCATGTATAGTTGTTGCATTCATTAATTAGTTAGACATACCTATACCATACTCACAGTATAAATATTACATTAGAATGACCAAGACAGGTGTATTATTGAAATTATTCAGCCTTGAATAATGATAAAAGTTTAGATCCTTTAAGAGCAAAGAAAACATTCATAAGTAAGAAGTTGGGCCATACCGCGGTTTCATCTATTCAAGCCTCATCAGTGACCCTTTAAATCTGGCACAAGGAGCCAGAGGAAAAAAACAGTAAATTTGCAGTTTTAACATGGCAGTCGTCTCAAAGACTGATATAAGTCGAAAAATACCAAAATATTTCAAATTTGTTTAGAAAATGAATCTAAACGTATGATCATTTCTGACTTCTCAGAATATATTCCATGATCTCAAAGGACCAAAAGGAAAATATAATCTGCACTATAGATGAGTGCGGGGAGACTTTTTACGGCCGCCACACGGCACAACATCCAGCTGCAGTGATAGTAAATAATGATAAAAGTTTAGACTCTTTAAGAGCAAAGAAAACATTCATAAGTAAGAAGTTGGGCCATACCGCGGTTTCGGCTATTCAAGCCTCATCAGTGACCCTGCTAGACTCTGCTATGTAATTTTAAGACAAATATTTGGACACAGGCCACATCTGTTTTTATCTGCGCAGCCTGATTACGTGCAAGAATATAGAAAAAATAATTGCTAGGATGCTCTTCATAATACATTAATTTATGTTCAGACCTGGTTACAGTTTCAATAATGATGGTCATTTTTTTAGATTTATTCGCACAAAATTACCCTTAGATCTTTTTTTATATAAATCGTTTTTAACGTCAACATGTCCTGCGTTTTAGGATTCTGAATTGTGAGAAACAACATAAAGAAGGCATTTGCTAAGATTTGGGAAGATCTGTTGTATTGTCAGCATTTTATGCAGATTTTGTCTTTGTCCCAAATCAGTGATAATCACCACCTAAAGTACGTCTAGCGTAGTGGTCTAAAATAAGGTTAGCATGTGAATTTCTTGAATGAGTTTCTTATATGATAAGAGCCGCGTTAGGCATAAAGGTTGCTTAAGGTATCTGCGAGCAGCTAAGACTCCAGGAGTCTGTTACTTCATGAAATGAGGCAGTTCCTTCACATTATACCAGCAGAATCCTAAGAGTCCGTGTATAGTATTTTCAGATTGCAAGGATGCGCAGGGTAGTCTGAGTGTTTGTTCGCATATTCTATTGGCGCATTTGTTGCATGCTACGGCTCATTCATAATTTACACAAAACATGTTATACTCTTTTGTTGTTATCAGTGTACAGTACAACACTTTTTGTGTTGCACATGTACTTTTGAATGCAAATGAAAAATGTCTATCAGAAAAAAAATGAAGACAAATAAAGTGAATGTTGGCTGTGTATAAAGACAATTATGAGAGCTTAAACACTACTTTTTTTTATTTTTCTACCGTTAAGAACGAAAATGATAATTATAATAATAATAATAAAAACATCGCAGTTCCATGTCTGGTCGCAGCTCATCAATGAGTTTCAGCAACCTTTTGTGGTTCATATAGCTCGATGTCATTGTAATTTTTCCATGGGATAGGTTCTGTCGCTGATTATCCTATCCTTTCTTAAAAGCCTTCTCTATTGTATATAATCCATCCAGTGTAACATTCCGAACATATCTATATGCAGCACCAACGGAATGACTTAAAACGAATACAATGCGCAAATATTACGCCTACTATCTAGCAGACATGAGTTTTGAAGCGATTGTACGACTACGTTTACGATACGCCTCGGTGGTGCACACCGATTTCAATTCTGCGACATTTTTACGACGGCCGTACATCGGGCGTGCGCTTACGTCTGCTTTGTGCACTCGGTCCCTGTATTTTTATCATTAGTAAACTATCCAATCCTTATCTAATCCAATAAACAGTCTTCTCTGACTAAGCTGTCTTCACTAGACCTGTGTCCTATCAGCCTCTTAGGGGGTCTGGAAATGGGGGAATAACAGATACATTGATTTAATCGCTTAATCCTCATACTCTGATCAAAAACAAAATAAGATATATACACATATTCTGATTATATTTACCCAAATCTCAGAATCACCTTTATTGCTTTTCGCAAAAAAAATAAATAAAATAAATAAATAAATAAAAAAAATAAAATAAAATAATACAATTAAAAAAAAATCCGGATTTAGTATTAATAAAGACAAAATAAAATGATTTTTTATGTGGAAACAGATATTGACATTTGTAAATACACCACTCTTTTTTCTAAAACATGTCAACTATTACAACATCGATGTTTTTCAAGGTGTGAAAAACTAAGGTGTGAAAAACTTATTTCATCAAACTGGTTTTCAAAACAAAGGTTTCACAATTTATGGGATCGTTGCAGCGAGCCTTGAAATAAAGTTTTATCTTTTCTCTTTGTATTGTCTTTCTTGAGATTATTTTAAATTACAGAATATTTCAACTACTATACCAATAAATAAATAAATGAAATAAGAAATAAAAAAATTAATAATATTAAAATTGAAAATTATTAACTGAATAATATGAAAACAATGGTAAAGTAGAACTGTAAGTGATAACAAATGAAAATATTCTAAAAAAATTAAGATATATTCATTCATCAAAAATGCTTTATTTCATCTGTTTTTCCTTTTTTCAGTACCAATTTTTTTTTTATTTATTTTAATTATTTTTGGCATGTTCTCCTTTTTATATTTTCTATTCTTAGATTGCTTATCAGAAAATTATTATAGATATTGTTCTGATCTCTTACATGTTCAAGGTTTTACTTAAATGATTCATGAATATACACCACTGGTACTCTTGAAGCTGGCAGTGGTCTCGGCACTTCAGTTATTTATTACTTTTATAATGAGGTGATTAGGAGATGCCTTCACTATTCATAATACCTGTTATTTGGAGGGGATTACACTGTGGGGTGGGGATCTATTTGATAGAGCAAAATCCAGACCTTTTAGTACATTACAACACCTAAAAATAGGATTAGGAAATTTCTTGCCCAAGGATACATGTATTTGGCAAACGCCTTTTTGAAACAAATCTCATTCGAGCCGCTGCGTGAAAGAACCAAGAAAATGACCCAGCGAAGACTCATATCAGCCTAGGCATCCATCGAGGCTGATCAGAATCTTCGCTGTCTGCATGAACACAACAGAGACTGATCGGACTGGTCGGATTCTCTAGATGATAATCTTCTTCGCTTGGCGGACAAGCCATTTCATGGTTTCGTCAGACAGATAACCAGTGATTACCCAGCAGGCACATGATGTTAAAACGACGTCACATTGACGTCGATGCACGGTCATCACGTCGCATCGACGTCAATACGACGTCATCTCGGCGTTATGTGCCAGCTGGGTATAGAGTTGTAACAACATACTACGAGGGTTGTTCAGACAGTTCTAATTCTAGTCGCATACCTTTGTTTAGCAGCATGTTGGGGACAAATGCTATGCGTGTGTTTAAAACACTACATTCCGTCTTTACAATGATACATAGCACTAAACAAAGATATATTTTTTTATATATACTGAAACGAAAAAGAAACGCACAGATAGATTTAAATTTCAATATTTCATATCCAGACTATAGGAATGACAAAACATTTATCTCACTTTATTTAGCAATTAATAGCCTATCAATACTGAGGGTCAGCTGTTCTTGAATTTTATCACCGTAACTACACTACACGTCAAAAGTAAGCTAGGGTCACAATTCTTGCCATTCACGATTTAGTAACGTGTATGTCCACCTCTCGCATTTAAGCCTTCGCGAATTCTTGAGCCCATTGAACCAATCAGACGGTTAATTTTATACACTGGAATGTTATTCCACTCTTCAGTCAACGCACGTGACAGTTCCTGTAGAGTCCTCGGTTTATTCACCCGACGTCTGACCCTGCGGTCTAATTCATCCCACAGATGTTCTATTGGGGAAAAGTCCGGGCTATAGGGAGGCCAGTCCATGACATTAACATTATTCTGGGTCAGAAATTCTGTGCAGATCCGGGCAACGTGGGGTCTTGCGTTGTCCTGTTGAAACGTCAACGCACGCTGTTGTGTGATGGGAACAACATGTGGATCTAGGATCTCATCTCTGTACTTCAAAGCTGTCATTGTCCCGTCAACGAGCACAAGTGGTGATTTGTAGCCATGCGCAATACTCCCCCAAACCATGACCGAGCCACCGCCAAATCGATCTCTCTCAATAATGCAGGCGTCAGCGTACCGTTCACCCCTACGTCTATATACACGTTGCCGACCGTCCGCACGATGAAGACTAAATCTAGACTCGTCGGAGAATAAAACACTGCGCCAGAGACGTCTTGGGAAGTTGATCGGGCGATGCCTTTCCAACCAATTTAAACGTACCGCCCTTCTACGTGCCGTTAGTGGCGTTCCAACGTATGGCCTACGTGCTCTTATCTGGAATTCACGCAGTCGGTTTCTGACGGTCTGAGGGTGAATACGGTTGTTATGAGTCCCGGGTGTATTCAGTGCTGTTTCTGTTGCTGTCTGAAAGCGATCACGCAAGTGGGTCAAGCGTATTTGACGGTCCTGTCTGGCCGTGGTTACCCTAGGACGTCCGCTCCGACGCCGGTCAGATGTGTTTCCAGTGCGGCGTAGACGTTGCCAGAGTCGACAAATGGTGGAATGGTTAACTCCCAATCGTCGAGAAACCTCAGATTGTGAGATACCTCTCATCAGCAGTGTGACGGCACGATCACGGTCAGTTTGGCGTAGCCGTGGCATGATTTGCGGCGTTTCTTCGTTAGACGAATTGTTTTTAAGTGTAACGCTAACCCGAATGATGATTCGGGAAAAAGTTTTACACTTTTAAATCCTCTTAAATCTCACTCAGCAAGAAAAAAGTGATTTCACGTGTTACGTGAAACGCGTGAAATTACAGGTAATCTGCTGAGTACTGTTTATGAATTCTAATTTGCATTATCTACAGAAGGCCAATAACATAAAAATATTTGTTTTCAAGCCAACCAATAAAATGTTATTTGAGCAAAACACCTGTGCGTTTCTTTTTCGTTTCAGTATAGTTACAAGTCATGTTATTAGGCCCGAGTCATACCACTGGGCTCATTTCATACGTGAATTTATTTTCAGTGTCATTCAAGTGAAAAATCATTGTAAATACAAAATAACTTTTTGTCAGCTTCTTGTCTTCCGTTGCTTTCAATATCCATTTAAAAATTAGAAGGGCAGCAAACGTTATCAATTGAGTCCTTGCAAATCAATGCGCAGATCTTATGACGTTATGAAAAACTACGTCAGCGTCATTTTCGAAAGCTCGTTACGAATTCGTTATTTACATTAATTTTATTTTTTCGACGGTTTCGAATTGGCCCACACAAAGGCTCTTCAATGTTAAGACCATTGTTTCCGTTACAAAATCGTTATAACTTTAGTAGAAAGGGAGAATTTGTTACTTCATAAAATGCTTACATTCTAAACTGAAGGGACTGTGTGGAACTTTTTGTCAGCTTCTTGTCATCCTTTGCTTTCAATATCCATTTAAAAATTAGAAGGGCAGCAAACGTTATCAATTGAGTCCTTGCAAATCAATGCGCAGATCTTATGACGTTATGAAAAACTACGTCAGCGTCATTTTCGAAAGCTCGTTACGACTTCGTTGTTTACAATAATTTTATTTTTTCGACGGTTTCGAATTGGCCCATACAAAGTTTCTTCAATGTTAAGACCCTTGTTTCCGTTACAAAATCGTTATAACTTTAGTAGAAAGGGAGAATTTGTTACTTCATAAAATGCTTACATTCTAAACTGAAGGGACTGTGTGGAACCTAGATTAAATATATTTTCCGCGATATTTACAGGACACAGTTGCCTGTGGACTAAGTTTAAGTAGCAATAATGAAAAAAACTCAAAGGCTGCTTATATATAAACTATGACCTTCTTAAGTGAAAATCTGCAGTGGCTGTAGGGTATACCTCTTTCAAGAATGTTCAAAAATATGTCCTGTAGAAAGTATACACCACGTTTGCAGAGTTGTCCGAACATATCATATTTTTACACATTTTCGCTATCAGAAGTTCTGTACTTATGATCGTTGCCAAAATAAGACGTCACGAACAGAACTTTCTGAACAACCCTCGTATTATATAAAGAGGTCAACATAATTCTGTAATAATGTAATTACTTTTGAAATAGTGATAGAAACAAGTCGCCAAATATATTATCATGTAACATTATATAAATAAATAAATTGACCATAAAATAAATAAATAAATGAAAATGATTAAATAAATGAAATAAATTTAAGCAAGCACTTCCAAAACACTTACACTAAAATAAACATCTTTAAATTAGGATTACTAAAACAGGTGCTATGCAATAAATAAGTTATTATACAATTAGATTAAATAGTTAAGCGAAAGAGACTTCTGTCTAGCTGTCATCTTCTGGTGATGTTAAATCAACGAAATCATTCATGAATGGTGTCGGGAATAAAAAACAACTACATACCTTTAAATTATTGGCACTTCTTACTCCACCTACTAATAATTATGTCAATAGGAAAAACTGATGGCCAATTAAAAAAAGGGGTATTTGACAAAAATCATTGTTTGCGCAGCTTTAAATTACTTCGAAAGTATTTATTATGTAATTATAAAAACCTTTTATCAATAGTTTTAATTAATTGGTCTTCATTAATGCACGATATAAAATAGAATGAAAAAGAAAATAGAACAGAATGAAATAGATAAATAAAAAGAAACAAATAAAAAAAATCAGGAATAAATGGTGTCTAACAATGTTGATCTGAGAACTGCAGAGTAGGAAAATAATCTATAAACTGAATATGAATGTGCACCTTAAATTCACAGGTGAGGGCTGAATAAGAAATTTGTTTAGTGCACTTGGGTCCAGTGCACCTGTTTCTCTGAGCTCATTCAAAGTCATGTGAACAGCTCTCTGGGCTAGTGCACATCAGTTACACGTTATGTCAAGTTTATCTCTGGCTCTAAGCGCTGGCCTGCTGATCTAGCGGTTTTGGGTCCGATTCCCGTTGCAGGCGGAAATCTTCTCAACCGTCAATAGACTTTCGTTGTACACAGACATAATAATTCATTATCACCCATCGCCCAGATACATGTATAACTGAAATATTGTTGAAAAGGACGTAAAAGCGCAAGTCATTCATCCATCAATTGTACTTTTGTCACAGCTGTGTCCATCCGTACATCCAAGATGATCTTTCATTGTATTTCGATTGCGATTTCTGTAACATTTCAAACATTGGGTAAAATAAATCATTTCCACCTTCCATTTTATTCACTTTGAAATTTTTGTACACATGAAGGTTGAAACTTGACTAAGTCCAGAATTCAGTTCACACTACCCTCAGAATCAAATTGGTCAGAAGTCCATTAGGAGCAAACAGTTGAGAAAGAAACACTTTGTAAAGACCATGATTGTCGACTTGAATAACCCACACTGAAAAAAAATCACATATGAAATCGGCCCAGTGGTATGATATGGAGCCTTATAAAATGCATTGTCACTGAATATAGAAAAGTGTCATTGAAGAGTGTTTAGTATCATTGTAAAAGCAAATTATAGTGCTTAACCCATGCATAGCACAAGTCCCTAGTATGCCCCTAAACAAAGTTATGAGGCCATCTGCAATAGTTTTGAACGCCCCACGTAAGACCTCAAGATTCCATAACCGAATTTTAAAGTCTTTAGCGAGCAGGCTTGATCGCATTTTACCTTGTCGGAAACCCCGAAGACGGCGTTTCTCGAGACAAGACTAGTGAAGAACTGTCGGATACACTGGCATTCTCAAAGCAATTAAAATGGGTAAAATGGTCATTTGGACAACAAAATCCTATTGGTAGTTTCTTTTCTTTTGATTTTTACTTTAGTATTCGATAGTTACGTCATTCTAACGTTAGTTTGAAAATTATTGAAGAGCTGTCTGTGAGAAAACAAGGACAACTGCTGTTTATAAGTGTTATCAATTTTCATCATGACATTAACTTTGCGCAATCAGATTCCGCTGGTTGTGGCTTTATAAACGCGAATGTTTTGGATGAAAATATGCGGTTATGGCAGTGAAAAGAATCAAATTGAAACGCCTTTTTTTTAATCTGGCCGCTGATTTATTGTTTTTCTGCAGTTTAAAGTCAAATAAATACGAATTAACGGTCTTGCTCTCCGGCTTAACATGCGTTTATTTACAAAACATAATGCGCTTTCTTGTTCATGACCAAGTCAAAATGTTTCAAAAGAATTTTTTACAATTTTCTTCATTTCATCGTCCATCAACGGTCACCTTTACGAACATAACAATAAATATTTGAGCCGCGTCATGAGAATACCTGTTTTTTTTTCGCATGTGCAAAAAAAACAAAACCACAAAGACACAGATAAAATGCTGACCAGTGCCTTTGTTTTTCGCTGCCTAGATAGTACGATTTCTCCAGTTCTTTTTTTTAATCCGAAACTATATTCTATGGCTGTACAGTCTGGTTTCATGACAAGGCTCATAAAGCACCGACTTTGGGAGGCGGGGTAGGGGGAGGGGAGGGAGCATACATACAAACAAAATCTACAAAGATTATCTTGAGATTTTTTGACTGATATTCGCTTACGATAGCACTTAAAGTCTTTGTAACATTTTTATATGTAACAGAAGGATGTTCAAGAATAGAATTTAATAACTCATATTTTCTCGGCCTTAAAAATTGCAACTGATGCTCTTTCATTTTCTGGGTGCTGAAATGTCAGAATAATTGCCGTTCCTCAGATTTTTCATATAGTTCATCCTTTTATAAAATGCGATGACTCAGAAATACAAAATTCATTCTGAATGAAAACGTAATGACGATCTAAAAATTGTGTCTTTTTGTGGAACATTTAAATCTCTATAGGAGGATGAAATTACTAAATGTATATTACCATAATTAATACAGCTTTATGAGATTAACAAAATGCTACTTACATATGCGAGATGACATTATCCGATCGATCCACACTTACTCTGTTCCTCCGTTGCCACGAATAAACCATTTATATAGTCTGTTAAATAGGGCGGGAATCGGATTACCCAAGCAGACCATGCATAATAATTGCAAACTTACAAAGAAATTGATTGATTTATAGAAAAAAGTGCATAGCTAAGCATACATATGTTCCAACACAAAAAGAAAACAAGAGGACTAGTTACACACTACACTGACCCATAGCTGATACTTCAATATTCACAAACAATTTTTAAAGGCTATAATAGGGACCAACCATTTGATTTTTTTTTTGGTTGGGGGGAGGGGGGCGTTGGGGTTAGGGGGGCGGGGGCTGGTATTCTAAATGGTTTGACAGGATTTTTTTTTCATTTGCCTCTAATAAAATCTTTTGTTTTTGCACCTTGAAGGAGCTAATTTCGTTTTTTTCTTTTTTTACACACTCGACCGATTTTGTGTTTTACCTGTTAAATCCTAATTTATATGACATATACAGACGTGAATGAATATCCTTTTATTTTTCCCATATCAGTAATTTCAGACATTGTTTCTCACGTAAAGAACCTGGTTCTGTCTATAACCAAGCAAAAGCATGGCTTAGCTTGCTTTTGCAAAGCACTTCCTGGAACATGGCTCTCTCTTAATCCATGGTTCAGATACAAACGTCCCTGTATGAGTATACAGATTTTCAAACACTACTTGACAGAAAATCGGGCTACATTTCGGGAGGGCTATTTTGGACAAAAATTAGGGCCATTTTAGCAAAATCCTCGGGCGAAAAATAGGTAAAGGTAAAGGGTTTTCATAGCGTAATAGCCGTAGGGGCAGTGGGGGTTAGAGACCCACTGTACCTTGAGCACAGCCGATGAAAGTCGGAGCCAATCTCTCTCCTTTCACTACTTTACCCTTCCCTGATTCGAAAAAGGTACACATTTACTGCTGGGTTGACAGAGAGCGTTTTTCAGTCGCCGGATGGCGACGGTGAGCTGCGAACTCACGACCTCCCAGCAACTTTCTGCACCATAAAGAGTCACTCTAACCACTCAATTACTGCGCCTCTCTGATCTTCGGGCTAACACTAGGAATTTCAGGGTATTTTCTAGCACAGTCATATGCCAAAACACGCCTTATTCACAGTTGGAAAGCTTGACAAATACTTACTGGTAGAGTCACATTATACATGTAAATGAACGCAAGCAATTTAAGCTACTTCGCAACTAAAAGTTCTACGCTAAAATGTCAATAAAGCGGGGTCTGGGCGTTGCCCCTCAGAAGCCTTAACAATTTCCCAATTTCATTGGCATAAAGACTGGAAACTGAGAAAAAATAGAGATAATGATAAAAAAATTTTTTTTTTAGAAATTTGACCGTTTTTGAAGTTTTAGGGAGGCCTGAAAAAATAGGATCTTTTAGGAATTTAAGGGACGCTTGAAAGACTGATTACTGCTGTTGAACTGGCCATTACGATACGATAACGAACGAACGTTAGCCACGACAGCATACGTCAGGGGCTAATTTCCAGGGAGCAATCATTATTTGTTAAGTCCGTCTGTAAAAGAGCCTCATATACATAAGAAAAACTTGTCTAAAGATAGACATACACTATACATGCCCATATCAGCCAGCACACGTGCACAGTCTGGTGAAGACATATACTCCAAAAGTCGATTAATGTCAAGCGAACGGCGCATGCTCTGACGAGTATGTCCTGATGCGCAAGCTTGTAAGGGAATGCGCAGCCTTATTTTAAGGTTTCACACAATATATCTAATACCTGTACATAGTTGATTTTACTTGGGTTTATCGGCTCTTTGAGACAGTATTTCAGTATATATCGAGACGTCCCCCAGAGAGAGGGAGATAGGATAGACAAAAAAAATGCATTCCGCCGCTCCCCTTTCCTACAGAAGCAACGACCAAAATCCCGCACATGCTGCAAGCACAGCCGGCCCTCGCCCTACTATTGTCCAAATTAGTAGGACAGTAGGAAATCCCGGCACTGAATTTTTTCCGACTCAAGCACCTAAGAGGGGTATAGGATTAACGAGTCAGAATCCCGCACCTACTGCAAACGCAGCAGGCACTTGCCTTTTCTGAAGTACCTAAATATATTAGCTTTTGCAAAAAGTTGGTGTACGCTTGTGGGTGCTTCGCTTAGATATAATACGCCTGGAAACCTGTCGCAGGTTTAATAAACTTCTTTCTTTCTTTAGTTAATCTCGTCACACCACTTGCATAGCAATTTATACCTCGTGGATCGCTCGTCATTTAGACTGAGTCAACAGGACAGTTATAGAAATATACTGAATCATACATATACCACAACACGGATTCGGCCAAATTTTATACGACTTCGTAGTGTAGGACAGTCGACATAAATTTTTGGGATACATTGACTTCAGTCTCAAAACCATGGTTTGCCGAACAAGAAACTGACTGTCAAAATGACTTTTCGAGATCCATGCGCTTCCTGTAAGTCCATAGAATGACTGATATATCTGCATGCTATCTCATGGCACGCTAATGAGAATTCTAACTTTCTTCCTTTAGTACTTTTACAATGCATCAGTTGGGAGAATTTTATCGTTCAGGGCTCCAGATTTTCTTTCTAGCATTATGTAACTTACCTTCTAAAACTCCTACATGTAAGACCTTGTTTTTGTTTTCTTCTTTTTTTGAATACTGCACTGCACTTTCAATTAAACAAAAGTTGTGATAATCACTGATTGATGCTGAGTATAAAACACTGCATTAAATGCTTAACATATAACAGATCTTCTCAAAACTTAGCAGACGCCTTCTTGAAGTCATTTTTTACAATTAAGGATATGAAATTTGCTGCACAAAAATTAAAAAAATATAACAGGAGCATAAGAAGCGGGCAGAAGGAGCATCATTATTGAAAATGCATTTAGGTCTCAATTTACTTTAGTGAATTGACAGTAATGTCATATCAATCGTTTTCCCAATTCTTTCAAATATTATCAGGTTAAACTGATAAGAAGCCTGTGTCCAAAATTTAGACTAAACTATGGCAGTTGTACAGGTCAGTCTACTTTTTCAAGGTTGAATTATTTCACTTAAACACCTGTCTTGTCACAGTAAAGTAGTATGTCATATTAAATGAGTGCATCTATTAATTGTTAGAGGCCTCGTTGTCGAGGGGTTAGAGGGACGCGATTATAGTATGGTGCAGGTTCGATAGATTGATGAATGGATGACTTGCGATTTTACTTGCTTTTTACCAGTATTTCAGTCATACCAGGACGATGGGTGGGTTGTAATGAAAGGCTGTGTGCAATGGAACGCCGTTTACGATTGAAAAGATGCCCGCCAACAGTGGGGCTCGACACTGAGGCCGCTAGATCAGCAGGCCAGCACTAAATGCGCTGAGCTATCGGGGCTTCTTTACAGATTTGAACCCAGGTTGGGCCAGCCGGCGACTGAAAAACTCACTGTGTCAACCAGGCGGCTAATTGGTACTTTTTTGAATCAGGGCAGAAATAGGCAGAGAAAGGAGAGGAATGGGCTCGCACGACCCCAACGGCCACTAGGCTACGGGGAACTTTTAATATACATGTACCTGTATTAGCCATTCACGAATATTCTTGTACATTTACATGGTCGAACATTTAGAATAGGCTACGTTATTCATCTGTTCAATCTGATAATTTGAGAACGATTTGGAATAAATAACTGCTGCTATAAAGCACGAAAATGGATCCAAGTTACTGTTACTGTAAAACGTATGAGTGGACACAAGTTACAGGTATTGTAAAACATGAAAATAGATATAAAATCATGAAAAGGAAACGCTTGGTTTTCATTCAAAAAGTTCAGTCAATGACATTTATATTGAAGCTTATCGACAAGACATAACTGAGATTTGAAAAGTAATATTTAAGACTGATATGCCAGTAAGAAACGCCATAAAAATAAAATCTTTTGCTTTCCACTCAGACCCGGTTGATTTTTTTTTCAGTTGATTGATTGTGTTGGATCCAGTGGCCCTTAGAGACCAGGCGTATTTCAGTCTATTTACAGCCGCCTCTAAGGCTCGATTTCACGTCAGAGTTAGAACCCATTTAACCGTGATTTATTTTATGTAAAATTGTGGTGTTCCGAATGCTAATCCCTGTACTAATTTCGACCTGACATCGGGCTAAGATAGGAAGAAAATAAACTCACAGAAAAGAAAATATGTATTTGTGGCTTTTCATATGCCAGTAAAAAACGCCATAAAAATAAAATCTTTTGCTTTCCACTCAGACCTGGTTGATTTTTTTCAGTTGATTGATTGTGTTGGATCCAATGGCCCTTAGAGACCAGGCGTATTTCAGTCTATTTACAGCCGCCTCTTAGGCCCGATTTCACGTCAGAGTTAGAACCCATTTAACCGTGATTTATTTTATGTAAAATTTTGGTGTTCCGAATGCTAATCCCTGTACTAATTTCGACCTGAAATCGGGCTAAGATAGGAAGAAAATAAACTCACAGAAAAGAAAATATGTATTTGTGGCTTTTCAAACGCATGTTCCCCCTACATTTGCCAGTTTTATAGCTCAGTATTTACGTCACATTTCTTTCACCAAACGTAAATGTTGAAGCGCTTTTATTCATGATTAGTGTTTAGATGTTTTTACAACTCGGTAGGACTATGGAGACTTTCAACTCCTTACGGAAACTCGCATCAGTGCAGACAGTTGCATAGCACTTTTGCTCTTCCCGCCCCAACTTATTTAGCTCTTGAGGCGACAGTACTGAAACAGGTGTCAGTCTCAAAATGTGTTATATTTATTTATACTATTTATTATTATTATCTACTTTTTGTTATGTTCACAAAATTTTAATACGCACTTGTGCATTTGCAGATAGGCAGTTACGCCCATGATAACTGAATTTGAGACAGACAATATAATCTGAAAAAAAAAAAATGAAAACAAAACAAAGCAGAAAGAAAAAAAAACAAACAAACATCAGAAATCGTTTTCAGTGGTTAATGTATTCAGCGAAACTAGTCTTTCGACTAACGAATGAACGTCCGACGTAAATTAGTGATATCTTTTGACAGGGGAGAGCCGGTAGCTCAGTGTGATAAGCGCTGGCTTGCTAGGCTAACCGTCCGAGTTCGATTCCGGCTGAAGGCAGAAATGTTTTTCAATCTTAAATGGGGTTCAGCTGCACACGTCCTTTCATTATCACTCTCAAATTGTCCTGATATGACTGAACTACTGTCAAAAAGAACAGTAATTCCCAATAATCCGTCATTTTTAGACAGAGATTTACAGACACTGTCATGTAGATTTGTTATACATTTGAATAAAGTCAGATACCAGTACATGTAAAATGCATACGCGCACTATGCTCTGGACCTTCACAACACGCTACACTGTGTAACAAAAACCTGCAGAGTGTATTGGCAAACAACTAAATTCGTATAAAAAAATCTTCGATTTAAATGAGTATGTGCATGTACTCGAGAACCCCCTTTGAGACAGATTTTGTTTTTCAAAAAAGAGGTGCATGTAGATAATTTGGTAATTGTATTAAGGTTTAACCGTTCTTTAAGACAGTATTTCAGTATATATCGAGACCTCTCCCAAAGTGGGAGATGAGATATGCAAAAATAACCCACCCCACCTTCCCAAACAAACAAAAAAAATCCCCCCGCATCTGCTGCAAGCACAGCCGACGTATCCAAATTATAGGAAAAGGGTATGATACTCAACATATACAAAGGTTTCATTTTATATATAAATGAAAAGATTGTAAACACTCACTTTAATATTCGCAAGGTCCCTCGTGAAGCGGGAATTCGCTTATGTTAAAAAATGGAAAATCATGTTTCATTATGAATAATAAACTAGAAATGTTTTCCAGAGAAAAAACTGATGTCCCCCGTCCCCCACCAGCCCATTTCCCATTCCCTCTGATGAATAATACAAATAAAATATCTATGCACGTTTGGAGAAATCCATCCACTGGTTCTAAAGATATCCTACATAGAAACCTATGTCCTTGAAAAATTGGTCATGGTCACCAACTACTAAACATGTCTTGAATCTGTCACAACAATATATTCATACAAGTCTGATTAATATCCGTCAACTGGTTCAAGATATTTAATTTTTAAGAGAAAATAATATGCATTTGTAAGTTAATTTTGACCTTAAAAGGCCATCAAAACACAGTAGACTCTTCAGACTGTCCTAAAGGTATACCTATGAATTTAAAGTGGAAATCAAACCAATGGTAATCAGATATATCAATTTTAGTGAAATGTTTACATATCTACGTCCCCTGTGACCTTGAAAATGAAGGTCACAAAAATCTGATCAGCCCTTAACCTAGTCCCAGTGACGTATCTGTGCAAATTTTGTGCAATTCCATCAACTGGTTTGGGAGATATTGTGGGTACAAGAATTTATCATTTTAGTCCTCCAGTGACCTTGAAAATAAGGGCAAGGTCACCAAATTCTATTCAGCTCTTAAACTTGTCCCATTGATGTGTCCATGCAAATTTGGTGAAATTCCATCAAATGGTTCATGAGATATTATGAGTACAAGAAATAATCATCTAAGTCCTCCAGTGACCTTGAAAATGAGGTCAAGGTCACTAAAATATAATCAGTTCTTAAACGTGACCTAATGATGTATCCGTGCAAGTTTGATGAAATTCCATTTATTGGTTCAGGAGATACCATATATACAAGAAATTGTCATCCAAGTCCTCCAGTGACCTCGAAAATAAGGTCAAGGTCACCAAAATCTAATCAGCTCTAAACTTGTCCTAAAATTGTATCCATGCAAGTTTGGCTAAATTCCATCTATTGATTTAAGAGATATCGTGCATACTATAAACTGCGACGCCGACGCCCAGGATCCGCACTGAAAACAATATGTCGCCACTCACCTTTGCTGGGGGAGGGGACATAAATTTAAAAGTCAGTTCTCTAACATAATCGTAAGCAGGTTGATAGACCATTCTTCGTAATTCCGGCTAATAAAGCCTCATCAGTGACCCTGTAATGCCTCTGCATCGAAACCCAAAGAAACACAGGCTGAAAATTGGCGAATTTCAAATAGGCAGTCGATTCAAAGACTGATAAACAACAAAATGGGGTCTTAACAGATAATATATAGTCTAGAATATCAGTCTTAGTCGCCGATAAACCGAGAATCGTTGGATGCTTATCTTTTTAGATAATCTTCGAAATGAATTTCACGTACATGTACAGAAACTATTTGTCATTGTGAATAAAATTATGGATTATTTTTAGCTTCGAAAAACCGAAGACTCAGAACTGACAAACATTGACTCTGTGCGAAAGATGGATGACTATGATGATTTTGTTAACATAAATGATATTCGTGATGCACCCTGAGCCGCGACATGACGAAACAACAAAGTGGTCATTGCACCCAGCAAGGACTCAGTGCTACAAATTCTGTACCATCGTAATATTGAAAAAGGGTTAAGTCTGTAAAAATAGTTTATCGGGTTCTTTCAAACGTTTATGAGCCGTGACATGGCAAATCCACAAAGTGGCATGAGCGCCGGGTGACGACTCGGATCATCCTAGGCATCCGCCCAGTCTGATTAGAGCCTTGGCTGAGCGCTTAGAGGATAGCTTGCCCATGCGGACAGTGAAGACTCTGATCAAAGTAAAAAAAAATCTAACATCTTCGGCTGACCAAAGTCTACGGAACTAGCGCTACTTCAGATGACATCTCACTTAAGTTGCGCAGAGGAACCAGTTCTATAGAATATCAGATCGCATCCCATTTAGTAGAGCAGCAGAGCTAGCTCTACTTAAAAAGATACCATCCTTCAGTTAGGCAGCAGAAAACGACAAAGATAAAGACTGGTGACTTCTGAAATACAAGTACCACTAGTTTTGCTGTGCTTCTGTAGTAGCGCTAGTTCAGCTATGCTACCTTTAAATTAGCCCTAGTTCAGGTGGATGATATATGGAGTGGGGCTTTTCTTCGCCGCGCTACTTATATAACAAGAGGGCCATGGTGGCCCTGAATCGCTCACCTGAGCATTAATCAGTTCACTGGCGCTGGTGAAGATTTATAAGAGTTTTTACCATACTAACATTTGACCTAGTTTTTGACCCGACATGACCCAGTTTCAAACTTGGCCTGGATATTGTAAGAATAAACATTCTGACACAGTTTCATTGAGATTGGATCAAAACTGTGCCCTCTGGAGCGTATACAAGGTCGTTCTTATATTTGACCTAGTGACCAAGTTTTTGACCCGACAAGACCCAGTTTCAAACTTTTCCTAGATTTCATTAAGATAAACATTCTGACAGAGTTTCATGAAGATTGGATCAAAACTGTGCCCTCAAGGGTGTACACAAAGTTTTTCTAAGATTTGACCTTCAGCCGACGTGACTCACTTTCATAGGGGGCTTAGATATATGGACAATAAACATTTTGACATAGTTTCATGAAGATTGGATCAAAACCATGCCTTCTAGTGCTTACACAACGTTTTTCTAAGATTTGACCTAGTGACCTAGTTTTTTACCCGACATGACCTACTTTCAAACTTGGCCGAGAGTTTATGAAGATAAACATTCTGACAGAGTTTCATAAAGATTAGATCAAAACTGTGTCCTCTAGAGCGTACACAAGGTTTTTCTATGATCTGACCTAGTGACCTAGTTTTCGACCCGACATGACCCAGTTTCAAACTTGTCCTACATATTATGAGGATAAACATTCTGACAAAGTTTCATGAACTTTGAATCAAAACTGTGCCTTCTAGAGCGCACACAAGGTTTTTCTAAGATTTGACCTAGTGACCTAGTTTATGACTCGACATGACCCAGTTTCGAACCTGGCCTAGAGTTTGTGGAGATAAACATTCTGACAATGTTTCATAAAGATTGGATCAAAACTGAGTCCTCTAGAGCGTACACAAGGTTTTTCTATGATTTGACCTAGTGACCTAGTTTTTGACCCGACATGACCCAGTTTCAAACTTATCCAGATATTATGAGGATAAACATTCTGACAAAGTCTCATGAACTTTGGATGAAAACTGTGCCTTCTAGAGCGTACACAAGGTTTTTCTAAGATTTGACCTAGTGACCAAGTTTTTGACCCGACATGACCCAGTTTTAAACTTATCCTACATATTATGAGGATAAACATTCTGACAAAGTTTCATGAACTTTGGATAAAAACTGTGTCCTCTAGAGCGTACACAAGGTTTTTCTACGATTTGACCTAGTGACCTTGTTTTTGATCCGACATGACCTACTTTCAAACCTGGCTAGGAGTTTATGGAAGTAAACATTCTGACAAAGTTTCATAAAGATTAGATCAAAACTGTGTCCTCTAGAGCGTACACAAGGTTTTTCTATGATTTGACCTAGTGACCTAGTTTTTGACCTGACGTGACCCAGTTTCGAACTTGTCCTAGATACTATGAGGATAAACATTCTGACAAAGTTTCATGAACTTTGGATCAAAACTGTTCCCTCTAGAGCGTACACAAGGTTTTTCTACGATTTGACCTAGTGACCTAGTTTTTTACCCGACATGACCCAGTTTCGAACTTGGCCTAGATTTTATGGAGATAAACATTCTGACAAAGTTTCATAACGATGGAATCAAAACTGTGTCCTCTAGAGCGTACACAAGGTTTTTCTATGATTTGACCTAATGACCTAGTTTTAGACCCGACGTGACCCAGTTTTGAACTTGTCCTAGATACTATAAGGATAAACATTCTGACAAAGTTTCATGACCTTTGGATCAAAACTGTGCCCTCTAGAGCGTACACAAGGTTTTTCTAAGATTTGACCTAGTGACCTAGTTTTTGACCCGACATGACCCAGTTTCGAACTTGGCCTAGAGTTTATGGAGATAAACATTCTGACAAAGTTTCATAAATATTAGATCAAAACTGTGTCCTCTACAGCGTACACAAAGTTTTTCTATGATTTGACCTAGTGACCTAGTTTTAGACCCGATGTGACCCAGTTTCAAACTTATCCTAGAAACTATGAGTATAAACATTCTGACAAAGTTTCATGAACTTTGGATTAAAACTGTGCCCTCTAGAGCGTACACAAGGTTTTTCTAAGATTTGACCTAGTGACCTAGTTTTTGACCCGACATGACCCAGTTTCAAACTTGGCCTAGATTTTATGGAGATAAACATTCTGACAAAGTTTCATAACGATGAAATCAAAACTGTGTCCTCTAGAGCGTACACAAGGTTTTTCTATGATTTGACCTAGTGACCTAGTTTTAGACCCGACGTGACCCAGTTTCGAACTTATTCTAGATACTATAAGGATAAACATTCTGACAAAGTTTCATGAACTTTGGATGAAAACTGTGCCCTCTAGAGCGTACACAAGGTTTTTCTAAGATTTGACCTAGTGACCTAGTTTTTGATCTGACATGACCCAGTTTCGAACTTGGCCTAGATTTTATGGAGATAAACATTCTGACAAAGTTTCATAAAGATTGGATCGAAACTGTGCCTGCTAGAGTGTACACAAGCAAAAGTTGACGGACGTCCGGACGTCCGGACACACGTACGACGGACGACGGACATCAGGGTATCCCAAAAGCTCACCCTGAGCACTTCGTGCTCAGGTGAGCTAAAAACGTAACTATACCAAATATAATGCAACAAACGCGCGTTTCTGTATTTGACTTCTAATGTGTCGCTGAATCGCAAGCTTTTGATACAAAAATGAAATGGGAACGTCCGAACACTTTAGTGAGACACAGTAGCCGTAGACATCAAATAAGAAATGCTTGCGCAGGGGCCCCCACTGAGCCTCTTCAACCAATGCGTTCCGAGGAAGACAAGAGACAAGAGCACTAATGGATGATGTCTTCATAATAGTGCAAATTACCCCGCGCTACCAAAATATCATATCTTCTGAGGCAGACTCCTGCTGCGATATTTTGCTGTGCTATTAAACAGTAGTGTCTTCTGAAGTTGCTCTATTTTCGTTGCGCATATCAGATCCTTGGTGAGTCAATTTTACTTGATTTCTTACATGAAAGAATATAACCAGCTTGGTAAAACAATGGTTTTGCTGAATCGGGTCGTGAAATTGGTTTAAACCGTGGTATCATCATTGATTATAGGCAGTTTAGCGAAGTCGCCACCGCAGTTAAATTCACCAAGAAATAATTTGTCGACGTGCCAGCAATTAAATTCCGATTTCTCAGAATGATAGATCTCAAAGAACCAGAAACGAAATATAAAACTTCACTACGGTAAATATATGGAGAGACGTTTAAAGGTCGGCACACGACACAACAACATCTGCATTTAAGGCAAATCATGTACATGTACAAAAGTGAGTTCCTTTAAAAACCACACGCGTAAGAAAGTAGATGGGCAATAATTAACTTTCGGCTAGCGACCGGACAGACATTAGATCGAATACATAGATTTTACCAAGCGTAACGCATGTCAGATCTCAAGCAAACATCATCGAACTATTTTTGATAAAGGCACAGTTCGGTTTACGCTTATGCATCCTAAATATGTATTAAACGTGCAAAATCAGCAAAAAAAAAAAGGAGAAACGGAACGTGCAGTTTCACTGGTTCAATTGTAATTTAAGTGGATCATTAAGGCATTGATGCCCTTTAACCTCCATTTCCCGTTGCGCGGTCTAATATTTTTTACTAAATTAAAATGCTTATTCAATTTATTGTCTACCTCAAGCTAAATTGGAGCGCCAAAAACAATCGCTGTCTACAAAAGAATCAAATATGAGCGATGACAGGAAGCTGCTTGTCATGTAAATACGAGCTATATCAAATTAATGATATGTGTGTGATAAAATGATTCCAACACTGAACAGAAACATGTTTTAATGTGAGGTTGTATTACTTTTATTACTCCATTATCATAGTTATTATCATTTTATTACAATTATTAATATTATGTCGTGTTTTTTTTTGTTTTGTTTTGTTTTTTTAACCAATCCTGATCACCTCTAGTACGGCGTCTTTAGGTGTGTACTAAATTTAGGAGTGAAAATTACCTGGTCGGAACTGAAGGGTGTTGCCGTAACTAATTGCTTGATTACGCAATAAACTACTCCATACTGTTTTAAATTTGGAGCCCTTGCAGAATGAAAACCTATGACCTATAACAACGTCGTCATCGCCCTCATTTACGCTAAGTTTGCAGGTACTTTGTTTAAAAAAAGAATATTAGGCTTACGAAGACAGTTTTGTTTTTACGTTCAATCACATATTTACATTTAATCATAACCATCAGTTTTTGATATTTTCGCAATATTTTGACGCCATTAGTTGACGCTGTGCATCGAGTGTGGCCTTCGACTTTCTGTAATAAGAGAGTGCTTTTGACAGATGCTTACGCGTCGCCAATACGCGACTTGTAAAAATGGCTTACGTTTTTTCAACTTTTTCCGCGACGGCGCATGCTCAAACAATGATACTGGCTGGTCGGAGCATGCGCACTGTGCAATTCGCTGGAACAAAAACTGGACTGTATTTCAGCGAACTGCACCTGCCCCTAACAGACTACGCAAATGCGTAGTCTGGTATGGCATGCGCAGTTGCCTTAAGCCAGTTTTTCGCAAGGCACTCATATAATGTTAGTCACAACAAAGAAAATGATGTTTTTACAGTATTATTGTAGTCATATTTCCACTTCAACCAGAGTATATAAAGCTGAAAAGTTTTTTGCAGTTTTCGAGCTTTTAGCGAAAGCATCGAAAAATTCGGTCCTCTAATAAAATCGAGTGCTTGTTGAATAAGAAAAAAAAGAATAAAACTCAGTATGATTATTTACGAACTGTGCAAGAATGGGAAACGGAATTTTCAGGATTTTCTAGCAGTGAAAAGAATGCTTTATGGTATTGAAAAATTTAAGTGTCATAGTAGTGTGGTAGTTACAGTATGACTTCAAAAACAATTAGAAATGTTTTCATGTTCATAACTGTTTATTTGTTTGTGACTTGTACCCCGGCTAGGGGTTTTGGTCAAAAATAAGTGACTCTCAAAACTTAAAACACTCAAAGAAAAAATATATATACCTTCGATTTATAGTTAACAAAATCATATAGGAACTTCAGACAGATTAAACAAATTTTATACTACTGCACTGCATACGGCAGTAAATTTTGTAAAAATAGTCGTAATAATAATTAAAATAATATTTATTATTAAAACAATAACGAACAGATACACAAATTAATCAGACAAAAGGCACATTCCAAAAAAAATAAGAAGAAACGGGTTGCCTTAGCATGCAAATGAGAATTTGCTTTCATTCTAAATGATTTTTGTGCTGTTCAACTAAATCTGTACATGCATTTTCAAGCGATACTTGCATAATTTCAATACGTCAGGATCTAGCGTTATATGCTTCCCTAGACATGCTCAAATGTCGCTGCAAGCGCCCGTGATTATGTCTCAAAGAGTGCATTATGTAAACAGCGTACTGACAGGCACACAGCGGTGAAACAACATAGAACCAGCGTTGATTAAACCGTCATGACGTTGATTCAATGTTGTACTCATGATATTAGGATCTTGAGTTCGAATCCCACGGCTAATACATTTTGTTTTTCTTTTTATCTTTTTGCACGTTTCAGCATTGTTTCAGCATTGTGTGCGCACTGGAAAAGTGCATTGTCAGTCATCCTTGCTGTGTGATAAGTTTTGACTGACTGTAGATTTCTTGTCTGCTTTCAGAATTGAATAGTTTCCCTTGCGCAGAGTGTGGTGAGGTGCTGAAGACGAAGTCTGCCCTACAGACCCACCAGACTTACTCCTGTCAGAACTCTGGACCCGTATTCCCCGAGCCCGTAAACGACAGGCAGGAAGAACACGAAACTGTAAGGTAGGTGATACCTTTTTACAACTTTAATGATGATCTGTATATAATTATTATAATAATTACTTGTATAATTATTTAAGAAATGATAATCAGGCTAGTTAACAAACACAGCGGGGTCACCTGTCGGACGCAACCGAAAGTAAACCGGAAACATATTTGAACTCGCCTTAAACATACTAGAAAAATGAACATTATACCCACCAGACACACGACGTCGACGTTGTTACGTGAAGTCGCACTTGCGTTGATACGACGTCATGACGTCATTTCCATGTTGTGTGTCCGCTTCCTAGGAGGTACATGACGAATTGACGTCCATGTGACGTCATGACGTCGAAGCAACTTTAGTCCGACGTCATTACGACGTTGTGTGCCTGCTGGGTAGCATCTGCGCACGGACATGATTCTGATCAACATACACATGTGAGCAGTCTGATCAGACTTTATACTTGCATTATTACCTCGTTCGATGAAACTGAAAAAAAAATCGAAGCTACCGTTATGCCTGTCAGAGTTATCTCTCTTCATTCTATGCGTTCATTCGATATTTACAGCATCGATTCACCTCCATTTTTTTCGCCCTTTTTCCGCCTTTGGACAACGTAACTGCCGGTGCTGTGGTCCCTATACATGTCCAAAACAAAATAAAAACGGGAGGCATAGTAGAATTAAGAATCCCGTATCATTCATGCGACAAAAGCATTCGATTTGCGACATCCTTGGCGCATGCTGAAATTATGTGAAAACATAGTAGGCTCCAAAAATGTATTGAGGCGCAAAAAAATCATATTGCAAACTTTGATGAAATTTACAACGCCCCAGACGGGTTCGAAATTCAAAATACCAATCTATTGTCTAGCCTAGATAGCCCGACACTTGATATGTGAAATTAAAATGTTGTAAAATGCATATTTTACGGATTGTTTTGATCAATATAATGAACAAATTGGGTATAAACAAACAACAAGCTATTCATGAGTGTTGATTGTTTGCAACGAACACGAGAAAATATACACCACCGGGCACACAAAGTTGAAACTTAATTCAACGTCGTGACGTTGAATCAAAGTTGATACATGATTGATTCAACATTGAATCAACATTGATTCAATTTTTGATTCAACGTCACGACGTTGAATCAAGGTTGATTCAAGATTGATTCAACCTTGTGTGCCTGCTGGGACATTACTGGAACTGTTTAAGAAGACTGTTCGTGAACTCAGGCTCTGTTAGTGAACTCAGGCTGCATCTTAGGAGTTCACTAGCAGCGTATTGGTTGGTCTTCACAGTTGTAATATGGAAGGTCAGTCAATAGAGTAATCGATAAAATTTTGAGCCGCGATACGACAAAACCAACAAAGTGGCATGTGCACTCAATGAAGTCTCAGATCAGCCTTGGCATCCGCACAGTCTGATCAGAGTCTTCGCTGTCGGTATTGAGCCAGGTTAGACCATCAGCTACTCTTTATGTGCACTGCGATAACTCTGATCAGACTGGGCGGATAACTCTGATCAGACTGAGTCTTCACTGGGCGCACATGCCACTTTGTTGGTTTTGTCGTGTCGCGGCTCAAATTTTAGTGTGAACAGATCCGAGCCTCAACAGTCATGATAGATCAATACCAGTAGGTTCTATAACAAGCTATTACAAGTTTCATCGGACTGGCATGGAGCGTGTTACTGACTGTTCTGTCTGAAAACTTGGACTGGTGTGGGTCAATATCACGGCTGGTGTTGATAGAACCTGTATCACACCTGGTTAACTATGTTTTCAAGGATATTATGAAACGAAAAAGAGCTGTTACGAAACGAAAAGAGTCATAGTTACTCAACGACCTGGAGATCAGGTGGTTTGGTAACTATGGCCCATTTCATTTCGTAACAGCTCTTTCATCATCAGGTCGTGTGGTATCTAGGACTCTTTTTCGTTTCGTAATAAATCTTTTTTTGTTTCGTAACAGCCCTTGTATATACATATTTAACCAGAGCTGTGTATATAGGGTAATATTTCGACTTTATACACTGGGTGATACTTAGAATCGGCGAGTAAGATAGGCGCAAATCAGACTTTGTAGACACACAGGCTGATCTGGTATTCCTTTTTTGCCCATGATGCAACCTGTTGTAAGTTTGGAATTGTCTTTGCAGGAATGCTGATGGTACCAGGTCGCCAGTTGATGAGACGGAGTACCAGGAACCAAGGGAATACAAGTGCGAGGAATGTCCCAGAAGCTTTGCCCTGAAGTCTAACCTAGCCCGACACCAGGTATGTATGAAACAAACACTGGATTTAAGTGACTGGGTAAAAATGTACACCTCAGCTTTTGGCCACTATTTTTATAAAATAAAGACAACTGTTTTGTCTCCCTTTTTTCTTCCCTGGATAGCCTAGCTCTTCCAAAATAGAATCAACTCTTGAAGGAAAGAATTGGGTCTACTCTTAAAGAAAAAATAATTGCTTTTATCTTAATTTCTTTATTGTAAAATTGATGCAATATAAGCTCACTGAATAGCATGGAAGATCCATTTCTAAAATACTAAATGGTCAGAAGCCTTATAAATAACTAGCCTTCTTTATGTGGATAAACTTTTTTGCCATGATGTTGGGATTTGTTTTTGTTGAATTAATAATGGACGTGGGATGATTCTCGGATTCAGATATTTGGGATAATAGTATTACATTTATGACGAATACATTAAAATTTATTGTAACAACATTTTTCGTAAACCTTACAAATGTTGCAATACGGTCCTACACACAGCCCCACGATGATTTTGCAGCTAGGTAGACTTCTCTTAGTCCCGAAGGGTAGATTTACGATTGCTCTACTGTTGCGATAAATGTGATAGTTTTACTTGCACCTTATTTGATGTACCTCTACTACATTGTCTTGAATACTCTTTAATTTATTCTTTCAGATCACACACGAGTCTGGTCGCCGGTTCTCCTGTGAACACTGTGAACGTTGCTTCACCGACCCAAGTAATCTACAACGTCACATCCGATCTCAACATCACGGCGCCCGCTGCCACGCTTGCACGGACTGCGGCAAGACATTTGCGACCTCTAGCGGTCTAAAACAGCACCAGCATATTCACAGCAGCGTTAAACAATTCCGGTGCGAGGTTTGTCTGAAGGCCTACACTCAGTTCTCGAACCTTTGTCGGCACAAGAGGATGCACGCCGACTGCCGACAGCAGATTAAGTTTAACGACTGCGGACAAGCTTTCTCGACGATAAAATCTCTTAGCAAGCATAAGAGATTCTGTGAAGGGGCTCTGAGAAATGGAATGAGGTTGAGTTACAGTGGGGACGCGAAAATGTCCACAACCGCCGGAGGGATGCCTCATGTTAGTCCTACTTCACCGTTTAGCCCAGCTTTGATGATGGGGCTGTATGGGGCCAGGTCACCTTATCCATTTTATCAGCCGATGGGAACCAACTTTGCTGGGATGTTTCCGTCTGGGCATCCACTGGCTGCATTGTCATCTTTGTCGCCAGGCAATATGAGACCAGCAGCTTTTTCATTGACTCAAACTAAGACTGAAATGAGTCCTTCGGGAAAATTTGAAAATTCTAACAGAATGCAGCGACCGGTTGAGGGCAGCGACGGAGGTTCGGAATTCCTGTCAGGCAGTGACCTTGATAATATTCCATCCGATTCTGAAAGCGAGAAGAGTTATCGTAAAATGTCTCCTGAAACTGTTACCGTGAAAACTGAAGCTAGTGTTGTGAAATCTAAAACTCCAGAACTGTCACACAGCGTACCGGCTATTCTCTCTCAACCACACCCGAACACATTCACATCCAGGGCATCTCCAAGGTCATTGAATTTTAAAACGAGTCCACCATCACTCACCAAAGAAGAGCCATTTGACTTAACTAAAGCTTACAAATCAGAACATATAACTCCCAAGACAAGCCCGACGATGGAGCCACAGACAGCTGGAGAACAGCCACTTGATCTCAGCCGCACAAAAGAGTTGACTCCGCCGGAGGCTCCGAGAAAGACCCACGTCTTTGGAGAGGCTAAAACACCGGTAACTTCCGAACAACGCCTCCATTATGCCTACCCACAATTCTCCAGCCCGATGATGATGGAACAAGTGCTACGGATGTCTGAGAAGAATGAAAAATCACCGGAATCCTCCAGTTTCCTGCCATATACGAGATTTCCATTCACATGCCCAACTCGGTATCCAGTCGGTGTTAACCCATTCAGCATGGTTATGAACCGGGAGCCAACCAAACCAGTCAAGTCTCCAGCCTTCTCTCCAGCCGCCAAATCTCTAGAATCTCATTTCCAGTATACTTCACCAAGCCAGTATTCATCACCCAACAAGGTCAAGGTCAGGTACGCATGTAAATTCTGCGGGAAGATCTTCCCGAGATCCGCCAATCTCACCCGCCACCTTAGAACACATACCGGCGAACGGCCTTACAAATGTAAATACTGTGAACGATCTTTCAGCATTTCATTCAATCTCCAACGCCACGTTCGAAACATCCACAACAAAGAGAAACCATTCCGTTGCTCCCTGTGTGACCGCTGTTTCGAACAACAAACCAATCTCGATCGCCATTTTAAGAAACACGAAACGGACGGTATGAACATTCCTGACAGTCCCGAAAATGAAAATGAAAGTGTCGAATTAGATGATAAAGATGAATCATACTTCGCGGAAATAAGAAACTATATTGGTAAAGCTACTGAGACTGATATTAATCAAAATTCTTTGGCGCTAAAACACGAAACGGACGGTATGAACATTCCTGACAGTCCCGAAAATGAAAATGAAAGTGTCGAATTAGATGATAAAGATGAATCATACTTCGCGGAAATAAGAAACTATATTGGTAAAGCTACTGAGACTGATATTAATCAAAATTCTTTGGCGCTAAATGATATGAAAGCTAGAATGAATCCAGTTGTGGACAATAGTTTTGAAGATGAAAACGAGGTAGAATTGGATGTCGGTGGTCACTGGGACATGAGCGACACAGGTACAGATGGCACTGAAAGTGGCGAAAATGAAACTGACAATAACGCTTACTCTGGTGAACCGGCAAATAAGAGATCGAGACTGGCCGATCAGTTATTGATCAATAGCTTCACAAACGACACAGCTTTACCGCTTTGTCAGAAACCCTCATTTGAACTTAAAAGATGTTTCAGCCCCCTTAATTGTTCGCCATAGAAACAGTGCATTTCTTTGAGTTGTTGTATTCCGTTAAATATTTGGACAAAGCCTCTGGGCAAATGGCGCAGACACAAATCAGACTGCTCCGAATAAGGAACGGTCTGATTTTTGTCTGCTCTGTTTTCAAACAGTTGAGCTACGTCAAATGACTTTAAACAATGTGGTAATTCTGTCATGTGATATTAAGATAATTCTTACGTTCGGGTAATCAGAGACCTCTCTGTTGGCGCTACGGCTTGGGCCATTTCCATAAAAGGCTGATGTGACATGCAAAATCTCTGATCGGACTGCACTTATTGGCAGTCCAATCAGAGCCTTTGCTTGTCACCAGTGCCACATTGTTGGTAATCACATGATGTGACTCAAACTTGATTCTTTGAGGAAAATTTATTTCAATTCTACATCTGAGAAGAGGGGATCTATTGATGCTGTTCTGTTCTGTTCTGTTCTGTTCTGTTAATGATAATGAAAGGATATTTCAGTTTTCCATTAAATATGTTAGGTTCTTCATTTGAACTGTCTCGCCAAGATGGTTTTAATGATGTGTCGGGACGATTCCATTCAAGGGCTTCAATATCTTTTTATGCTAAATAAAAGTATTCCAGGAATCTCATTAGATATTCCCCTCTTGGCTGTGTGACATATATAGCATAATGCCAAAACTTTATGCGAACGTGCTGGTTTATATGGGTCCAAATATGTACATACGTGAAAGTTGTTGAATTTGATGTTAATTGGAATAATTATGATAAAATGTCAAGTTTTGAAACGTTTAATGCAGCTTAAACGCATTAAGCTGTGTTGCATGTTCTTTTGAGTAGCTGGCAAGTTGAAGGGCACTGGGACTTGTGCGATCAGCCAGTTTCTTCTCTCTGGGAGACGGCTCGATATAGACCGAAAGTAGTGACGGTCTCTAAGAACCGTTAAACAACCAACATTATAGGAATGAATTTTATTTTTGTGGGTTTTATCGATGTGTAAACGCCGGCGAATCACTCACAAACTGAATAAAGCTCAAAGGGCTTTATGTTAAGTTTGTCAGTGCTTCGCCGGCGTTTACACATCCATAAAATCCACAAAAATAAAATTCATTTCTTATAATTCCAACTCGGCCATCTTTTTCTCAAAATTGTCAGCTATAGTGAGTATTTTAGAAATCGCCGCCAAGAAAATAGTTCCAAGTAGTTCCAGATTTCTGGTTCATGGGGTTGATAAACGCCATATTCTGTTCGCCCTTCACCAATCAAAATATGCGAAAATTAGTATAAGTAAGTTGAGTTGGAATTATTAACCAGTGAAGGCATTAAGGCAGTTACACCAGGGTCTTTACTTTGCACATAATTTGGACTCTATAGCGAACACTGCAATCCTAATCTTTGCACGGCCAGTCACGCTGAACGCGCAAGTCCTTGGGTCATTCCTGGCCCTTGCCCCTTTCTATCTTTGACTTTGCTATGTTCATGTTGTGATATAGATTTCTTGTGTTATCCGAGCAGGCACACACTGTTGATTCAACATGGAATCAACGTTGATTCAACGTCACGACATTGAATCAACGCTGGTTCAGTGCTGATTCAACGTTGTGTGGCCAGTGGGTATATTTCTTGACCAACTTGCACGCGAATTCCACGTTTAAGTTCCATCGTTTATGTTAAAGAGATTTCTATATTTTGTATAATATATATTTGTATAGATTGCTTTTTCTCCACAAATTACTGTATATTATGATTGAGACAGATATACTTAAAGTGTAATTTTTTTAACAATTGATATACTGACAATTCCATTGCATTTGAAACTTTCTTGATTCACAATTTATATTTACAAAACAATATGTATTGTCTCTGAAAGAATTGGTTATATATTAACTAAACCGCCATCCACAAATAGTTGTTGTCGTATTAGCAGCATTGAAGTTTAATATTATTTTGGGGACCAATTTTACAATACCAGAAACTCTACATTTGAACATGATGTTCCATATTTTGAAAAGAGAATTCCATATGTAGATTGATGCTTTAAAACATTCTTCAGAGTGCATTCCTGTGAGCCCGGTATGAATACCCAATAGGAAAACCAAAATAAAATAACGTTGAATCAACGTCTCGACGTTGAATCAACATATATTCAACATTGTTGCTTCAACGTGGTGTTCCCACAGGGTTTTATGAATTATGAAGTGATCTTCCGTAGCACTTCAAAAGCAGCATTATGTAAATGGCATTTCATAAACAACAGGAACTCACATATATCTACTTTAAAAAAATAGATTGCAGATTAGTTAATACTGATTTCATATATTGTTGCCGTATTCTTAGGTAAATTTGGTGCTGCTAAATAAGTATAAATACGTTTTGCTTCATTATTTATGTTTGCTTTAGAGCTTATATTTATTGCATTATCTCATGGTCATGTGGCTGAGAGACTGAGGCCTTTTGACCTTATTTTCAGAGTTCCAGATAAGTTTGTGCTTTGAGGATATTTCTGGGACATTTATTCTCACCTCACACATAAAACATTTATTGAGACTTCATTAATGAGGCTAACAGCACATATCTGGATGGTGTAGCAACAGAAAAATGTCATAATGATCCTTCAAAGCCCAGCCTTATCCGGACCTCAATTTGTAAGACAGACTTTTTTCTACTTTCTTCATTTAAATAGTCTTTCGCGTTTCTTGTTCATTTGTAAGTTCTAAACTGTTAAGTATTGAAACCCTCTTGCCACGCATACACTTTACCTCAATTTACCTCATTTTGCTTTTGTAGAACTACCGTTCACGAATCTCATGGCTATTAGTAATTTTGTTCACGAATCTCATACAATACCAGTGCCATGATTAGCTTTGGCATGTCGAAGGTTTCAGTAGGGAGTATTTTTTATTTTGAAACACCACAAACAATTAACTTCGGTAAAATTTTGGTGAAAGGGTATATTTTCAGGGGAGCAAACTTTTTCACCTCCTCTCAAAATAGGTTTAACTCCTAAAAGGAAAGAAGTGCTTCCCTATGAGCATTTTTCTTAAAAAAAGGAAATGTACCTGTACACCTTAAAAAACTTCGGATATTTTTATGATATACATCATATTTTTAACATGCAGTTTGACGCGATTTAAACCATAAACTTTGTAGATATCAACAAAATGATACTTTGTAAAATGAATTATTGACATTATAAAAGCAAAAATCTAGTCAGTACTGACAAAAAATAATGTACACATATTCCCACACATATTCATAAAACAAATTCGTCAATTTGTCGAAAGAGATAAACACTCACATGCGATCGGATCTCTTCCCCACGAAGTCCTACACAGCATAAAACTATTAAGATTTAGATTATTTTTTCCCCTGAACGGATTATTTGCTTTATTGCTTTTGACTGAAAACATGTAATATTGTTTTTAGAACACAGATATTTATTTACAACAAAAGCTATGTTTGATAAAACTTCTTAGGACAAATAAAAACTGCGCATACGTAGACCAGCATAGTCTGGTCAGGCGCAGTTTACATTTACCGTAAAAATTCTTAAAATTGGGACACCTTATATATTTACCGTAATTGTCCTAATATAGAACAGTTTGGTTTCACGTTGCAATAATGAATCCAGAAGATGCAGATTGAAATGACAGTGTAGACCCTGATCAGAGTGCTCTTAGGAGCAGTCTGATTTTGGTCTGCACTGTTTGCTTAAACCTGTCTGTGTCAGTACTTGGAAAATTTACGGTATCTTAGGACAGGTTTGGTCAAACAGCGTCGCGTACCTACCTACCTGTCAAGAACAAATCTTATATATATATATTTAATATGGAAAAATAAACATTAAGTCGAAAGACAAGCCTGATCTATCTATCTATTTATCTATCTATCTATCTTTATACCTACCTACCCACCTTCCTATCATCAACATATCTTATATATCTCTCATCAGGCAAAAATATATATTAAATCGAAAGTCAAGCCTTAATATATATTTTTTCATGATGAAAGATATATAGCATATGTTGATGGACAACATAAAACTCCACCCATTTTCAAATAGACAAATCTATCTATCTATCTATCTATCTATCTATCTATCTATCTGTATATATATCTATCTATCTTACGTATATTTTTCAGTAAATAAAACAGACCGATTGTAATGCTATCTATCTATCTATCTATCTATCTATCTATCTATCTGCAAATAGATCAACTTTTATGTGTGTTCTCTATAAAAAAAAGACCCTATACATCAATCATCAAGAAAAAATATTCATTATGTCGAAAATCAAGCCTGATCTATCTATCTATCTATCTATCTATCTGCCTAGCTATGTTAGGGGACCTCCATATGAACCGAACTACCAACTAATTGCGTGCACCGCGGCGGAGGGTGAGGTGGAAGGTTCGGGGCCCAGTAAAACCGGTTTTAACCCCCCAGTAGTTATTACTGACCGTCCCAAGGCGGTACTTTCGTTGCGGTTGCATTTGTTTTATGTTCGGTGCTGTTTAATTTATCGTGTTCTCATTTTAACCCTTCTATAATAAAAATAGAAAATAGGTAAAAATAATTGTTAAATGTTTTTCGTATAATTTGCTTAGTCTGTTGTAACCCTTCTGTTCGTCTAAATTATTTAGTTCAATAAAGATAGCTGAGTTGCCACCTATTTGGGAAAGAGCTGCTGACTCGGCTTTTTACTTGTAATTTATTGTTTGTTGGGATGTCTTTGTCAATCTTTCCCTTTGATGTTGGGGATAGGGTTTTGGATCTGATTCAGTCAGTTCCTGAAGTGAAGTTACTCTTTAAATCTATCTAACTAATTTCACACCTATATACCTGCCTATAAAGAACAGATCCTATATATCTTCATCAAGAAAAAAATATTCATTAAGTCGAAAATCAAGCTTGATCTATCTATCTATCTATCTATCTATCTGCAAATAGATCAAGTTTTTTTAGTTTCTTGTTCATCAACAGACCCTATATATCTTTCATCAAGAAGATCAATCTATCTATGTATCTATCTGCAAATAGATAAACTTTTATGTGTGTTCTCTATCAAAAGACCCTATACATCAATCATCTATCTATCTATCTATCTATCTATCTGCAAATAGATCAAGTTTTTTTAGTTTCTTGTTCATCAACAGACCCTATATATCTTTCATCAAGAAGATCAATCTATCTATGTATCTATCTGCAAATAGATAAACTTTTATGTGTGTTCTCTATCAAAAGACCCTATACATCAATCATCTATCTATCTTATTACATACCTACCTACCTAACTATCAAGAAAAGCTGCTATATACTTTTCATCAGGAAGAATTATTTATTGAGTCGAAAAGTCAGGACAGATCTATCTATCTATCTATCTATCTGTCTATGTATCTATCTATCTATTCATGTTTTTAATACCTACATACCAACCTACCTATCAACAACTGATCCTATATATTAAATGCAAAGTCAAGACTGATCTATCTATCTATCTATCTATCTATATATTTTCATACCTACCTACCTACCTACCTACCTGTCAAGAACAAATGCTAAATAAAAATATATATTAAGTCGAAACCAAGCCTGATCTGTCTATCTATCTTTCTATCTATCTATCTATCAATCTGCAAAATGATCGAAATTTTGTGAGTGCTGTCTATCAAAAGACACTATTTACCGTTCATCAAAAGAAAATATTCATTAAGTCGACTAGCATGATCTATCTATCTATTTATCTATCTATACTTCATCGGGAAAAATTCTAAGTCGAAAAATATAAAGTCGAAAGTCAAGAGAGGTCTATCTCTGTATATATCTGTCGATCTATCTGCAAATAGATCAAGTTGTTTTGTTTTTTGTCTATCAACAGACCCTATATATCTTTCATAAAATAATGTTATTAAGTAGATAATCAAGATTGATCTATCTATCTATCTATCTATCTATCTATCTATCTATCTTTCTGTCTACCTATCGATCAATCTATCTATCTATTCATATTTTCACACATACCTACCTGTCAAGAACAAATCTTATATATATATATATTTCAAGAGGAAAAATAAACATTAAGTCGAAAGACAAGCCTGTTCTATCTATCTATCTATCTATCTATCTATCTATCTATCCAACTATTTTCATACTTACCTACCCACCTTCCTATCAACAACAGATTCTGTATATCTCTCATCAGGCAAAATATGTATTAAATCGAAAGTAAAGCTAAAATATATATTTTTTCTTGATAAAGGATAAATAGCATATGATGATGGACAACACAAAACTCGATCCATTTGCAAATAGATAGATAGATAGATAGATAGATTGATCAGATGAAAGTCAAGCCTGATCTATCTATCTATCTATCTAAATATTTTCATGTCTACATACCTGTCAAGAAATAAATCTTATATATATTACATCAGGAAAAATAAACATAAGGTCGAAAGACAAATATATCTATCTATCTATCTATCTATCTATCTATCTATCTATCTAATTGTTTATCTATCGGCCTAGCTATGTATCTATCTAACTAATTTCATACCTACCTACCTATCAAGAACAGATCCTTTATATCTTCATCAAGAAAAAATATTCATTAAGTCGCAAATCAAGCTTGATCCATATATCTATCTATCAATTTCTCTCTCTCTCTCTCTCTCTCTCTCTCTCTCTCTCTCTCTATCTATCTATCTGTTTATCTATCTGCCTAGTTATATATCTCTCTAACTATTTTCATACCTACCTACCTATCAAGAACAGATCGTATATATCTTCATCAAGAAAAAATATTCATTAAGTCATTTGATCTATCTATCTATCTATCTATCAATCTCTCTCTCTCTCTCTCTCTATCTTTCTATTTATCTATCTATCTATCTATCTATCTATCTATCTATCGAATTATCTATCTATCTTACATACTTACCTACCTATCTGTCAAGCAAAGATGCTATATACTTTTTATAAGGCAAAAATATCCATTAAGTAGAAAGTCAAGACAGATCTATCTATCTATCTATCTATCTAAATATTTTCATGACTACATACCTGTCAAGAACAAATCTTATATATATTTCATCAGGAAAAATTAAACAAAAGGTCGAAAGACAAATCTGATCTATCTATGTATCTGTTTATCTATCTGCCTAGCTGTGTATCTATCTAACTATTTTCATACCTACCTACCTACCTATCAAATAATAATATCTATTAAGTAGAAAGTCAAGACAGATCTATCTATCTATCTATCTATCTATCTATCTAAATATTTTCATGCCTACATACCTGTCAAGAACAAATCTTATATATATTTCATCAGGAAAAATAAAACAAAAGGTCGAAAGACAAATCTGATATATCTATCTATGTATCTGTTTATCTATCTGCCTAGCTGTGTATCTATCTAACTATTTTCATACCTACCTACCTACCTATCAAGAACAGATCCTATATATCTTCATCAAGATAAATATTCATTAAGTCGAAAATTAAGCCTGATCTATATATCTATCTATCAATATCTCCCTCTCTCTCTCTCTCTCTCTCTCTCTCTCTCTCTCTCTCTCTATCTATCTATCTATCTATCTATCTATCTATCTATTTACATACTTACCTACCTATCTGTCAAGTAAAAATGCTATATACTTTTCAAAAGGCAAAAATATCCATTAGGTAGAAAGTCAAGACAGATCTATCTATCTATCTATCTATCTATCTATCTATTTATCTATTTTTAATAACTTCCTACCCACCTACCAGTCAACAAGAGATCCTATATATCTCTCATCAGGAAAAAATATATATTAAATCGAAAGTCGAGACTGATCTATTTATCTGTCTATCTAGCTATCTATCTATCTATCTATCTATCTATCTATCTATCTGTCTGTCTGTCTGTCTGTCAATCTGTCTTTCTATCTAAATATATTCATACCTACAAATCCTCTATATATTTCATTAGGAAAAATATACATTGAGCCGATAGACAAACCCAAGCTATCTATCTATCTATCTATCTATCTATCTATCTGCCTATACTCAGTAAATCTTTTAGTAAATGAAATACAGCGTTTGTAATGCTGTCCGTCAATCTATCTATCTATCTATCTATCTATCTATCTATCTTTCTTCATACATACCAACACCAACCTTTCTATCAGAAAAGATGCTATATACTTTTCATCAGGAAAAAAATATTCATTAAGTCGAAATTCAAGACGGATCTATCTATCTATCTATCTATCTATCTGCATATAGATCGAGTTTTTTGTGTGTTGTCTATCAAGCGATACTATATATCTTTCATCAGGAATAAATATTCATTAAGACGGAAATCAAGCCTTATCTATCTATCTATCTATCTATCTATCTATCTATCTATCTATCTTTCTATCTTTTCCATACATACCTACCTTTCTATCAAGAAAAGATGCTATATACTTTTCATCAGGAAAAAATATTCATTAAGTCGAAAGTCCAGACGGATCTATCTATCTATTTATCTATCTATCTACCTATCAACAACAGATCCTATACATCTCAAATCAGGAAAAATATATAATGAATTGAGTGTCAAGACCAATCTATCTATCTATCTATCTATCTATCTATCTATCTATCTATCTATCTATCTTTTTTCATACCTACCTACCTGGCTACCTGTCAAATCCTATATATATTACATCAGGACAAATATACAGTATGTCGGAAGACAAGCCTGATCTCTCTATCTACCTATCTATCTATGTATCTATCTTTGTATCTATCTATCTATCTATCTATCTTTTTTCATACCTACCTACCTACCTACCTATCAATAAAAGATGCTATATACTTTTAATGAGGAAAAATATTCATTTAGTCAAAAGGCAAGCCATATCTATCTATCTAATAATTTTAATACCTACCTACCCACCTACCTATCAACAACAGATCCTTTATATCTTTCATCAGAAAAAAACATTACTACATCGAGTGAAGGCGGATCTATCTATCTATCTATCTATCTATCTATCTATCTTTTTTCATACCTACCTACCTACCTGTCAAGAACAATTCATTTAAATATTTCATCAGGAAAAATATACATTAGCTCGAAAGACAAATGTGATCTATCAATCTTTCCATCTATCTATCTCTCTGCCCATATTACGTATATCTCACAGTAAATAAAATAGACCGTTTGTAATGCTGTCCGTCTATCTATCTATCTATCTATCTATCTGCAAATAGATCGAGTTTTTTGTGTGTTGTCTATCAACAGATCCTATAATCTTTCATAAAGAAAAAATATTTATTAGGTCCAAAATCAAGCGTGACTTTATCTATCTATCTATCTATCTAGCTATGTTTTTTTTCATACATATTTATCAAACTTTCAAAAGTGCAAATAAAAGCATGTTTTGGCATATGATTGCGCTAGAAAAACACAGAAATAAATTCCCAATGTTAGCCCTAAAATCTTGCAAAATTAGCCCTAAGTTTTGGTCAAAATAACTCTAATTTAAGGCCTAAATCTTTGCCAAGCTCATACAGGGATGTTTGCATCTGTACCATACATGAAGAGAGTAACATGCTCCAGGCACTGGTTTGCAAAAACAAGCTAAACCATGCCCTTAGCCTGGTTACAGACAGCACCATGTTCTTTTTGTGAGAAAATAAGATGTGAAAATTACAGATGTGGGTAAAGTAAAAGGGGTGATGGAGGTTTCGCCACTCTGCAAGTTCGCCACAAGAGGTTTCGCCACCTGGATGAGAGGGTTCGCCACTTTTAACATTTTTGCTTTTAAGAGGTTTCGCCACATTTTAATCTTCCTCATATGAATTATCATTGATTAAAAATACTCTAAAATTTGGATATTTTACTTTTTGTTCTGAACTATGTTTGACGTATATGAAATAGAAAATGGGCAAATAGAATTTTAAGTGATGTGGTTAGCCTTGGGACCAACTAGATTTACCTAGGCAAGGGCTGATTATTTTGCTATCTGCTTGTGGTTTCTTACTACCAGTGTCATACTTAATGTTATTTTTTTCCAAAATGGTGTCATGGGTTGGATATGATAACTAATTGTATCAGTTCCTGCTCATTCCTTTTACACTACGAGGCTGAATAAAAAAAACGCGATTTAAATGGTAGTTATATCATATGTAAGGGACGAGTCATTTATTAATTTATTATCAGGTGGGGGGCGGGTACATTTTTATATGGTTCACCAAAAACTTTCCGACCCCCCCCTGTCTCACCAGAATTATTTTCCGACCCCCCCCCCCCCGGTGACAAAAAATTTTATGACCCCCCCCCCCCCCGCCTATCCCCAGTGCCAGCTTCCCTTCACACATATATACCATATTACCTATTTTATGTCAGACTGACTTTAATCAAAACCTAGCTGTATGAAACACAAAGAACATTTTCTTATTCTAACAGGTTAATTACATGTAATTATGGCCTGTTTAGACTTCGTCCGCATTTCTTACACTTTTTCTGCTAATGACCATCCAGAAATCTGTTGTCGAATGCTTAATAATTATAACTGTAAATAATATTAATTGGGACTCTGGGTAGCGGGGGTGTGGGGGCGCAGCCCCAAGAAGCCACAGTAGTTTGGCTGAAGAAAGGCATGTGGAGAGCTGATATCACAAATGCAGGCATTAAATTTAATTGAGCACAAAATCATCAACTTGACATGATTTTATAGACATTTTCATACTGTTCTTTCTAGCAAATCAATGAAAAGATGTGTGTTTGGATATGAAGTTGCCCAAGTTTTGTGTGTCATTTCCATAAAGTCTTTTAAGTTTAAGTCTTGAGTTTGAAAGAAAAGAGTCTGAAATTTTAGGAGTAATGGGGGGTCTTCACCCCCAGAAGCTAAGACATTTTTAAAAATGAAGACTGATGGAAGCATTCTGCCCCCCCCCCCCAAATATGCCTAATAAAATATATGACCCCCCGTGCTCCAAGGCTTTTATTTCCGCCGCCCCCCCCCCCCCGTACATCACCCTAAAAAATTTCGACCCCCCTAAATGTAACCGGCCCCCCACCTGATAATAAATGACTCGTCCCTAAAATTAAATTTTACATCACACAAAAGTGGATCGTTTACACTATATACATGCACAATTTCGACAAGATCTGTCACTGTCCCGCCAGTCTACAGATCTTTAAGCCACACTAGTGTCTGCGGCACGGAGCACGTCACATCAGCGATTCGACGTCGTGTCGACGTCGCCTAGCGCCCTTCATTTTTTTCTCAAAGTACGCATAGCGCCCTTCATTTTTTCTCAAAGTACGCACCTGCTGCCAACACGCACTTACGATGGCGCTTACCCCAGTTATTGAAAATATTTCGATACCACTGTTTGTTGTACTTCTCCACCACTGATCTTGCTGCATATCTCAGTTCATTAAGGTCCTGAAAGCGCCTACCTCTCAATGTTGACTTCAGTTCAAGAAACACGAGAAAGTCCATAGGTGCTAAGTCTGGGGAGTAAGGTGGGTGGCCTAGGCACTGAACTTCTAGGAGAACTAATTCTAGCTGTGTTGAATCTGCTCGGTGCGCTGGGGCATTGTCCTGGTGGAATATAATCGCATCCATGGAGAGGTGGGGCGCTCCTTCCGCAAGGCCTGGACCAAATTTCGTCTGATCACCTGTTCCAAACAAAGCATATTTTTACTGATCTTATAAGACCAGGGGCGTAGGTACGTTGAGGCACAGAGGAATGTGCCTCCTCATATATACAATTTAATATGTGGTTTTCTATGCTCAGATACACGGCAAATTGCGTCACAGACGTTCTGTTACTCTAACCATTTTCCGCGGGGGCATGCCCCCGAACCCCCTGGGACAGCCTAGCCTCCACATCAAAAAGACTCCAGCTAACCCCCTTGACGATTCTAGTCGTATCTATAATTTTATCTACAAGTATATATTATCACTATATATACTGTTTAAGATAATAAGAATTGGTTTAAAATGTTATAGCGAGCCTTACCTTCGAGTAATAGGCAGCATTCACTGTTTGTCCTTCTGGTACTGCATGAATATCCATGAAGAAGATGAACATATTCTTGCGTGATGACTGACACACTTTCGCCTTCAAGGGGGGTGAAGAACCTCTTTGCCCCCCACTGGCTAGATTGTCTCTTATTTTCTGGCTCAAAGTAAGCTAACCAAGTCTCATCCGTCGTAATGATTTTCTCAAAGAAACTGTCACCTTCCCGCTCATATCGTCGTAGAAAATTCTGGGATGCGGATACTCGTTCCTGTTTGTTTTCATCAGAGAGAAGGCGCGGGATCCATCACGCACACACACGGCTCATGTTCAAACACTCTGTTTAAATGTGTTGAATGGTGCCATAGCTAACTCCAAGCCTGAACGCAAGTTCATTGATAGTGACACGAGCATCCTCCTGAACGACGTCACTAACACGTTGAACGATGAAATCTGACACAATTTTCCGTCTGCCGCTCCGTTTATCGTCTGCTAAAGATGACCGACCTTCGCAAAACCTCCGATGCCACTTGTATACGAGTGTCCTACATGCCTTTGGCTTCATGTCGGCATTTTCAAGCATTTTCATAGTTTCTCCGGGTGTTTTCCCTAATGAAACGCAAAACTTGATGACAGTACGTTGCTCGTGGACGTCAGTTTTTCGCCGTGTTGCTTTTTCAAGTTTTCCGCGTATTTGTAGATTACTTTGTAACGGACAAAGATACGACGTCAAACTTTTGAATATCGTTAGCCATGACGTCACTCAACGTCCACACAATGTTACTTTTTGCCGCCTTATTAGTCAGTTACAGGAAATTAAAATTATTCCATGCGTTTTTGCTTTAATCAAAACTTTACGTGCTTCGTGCTGCAAAATGAATGTACATAAAAGGATTATAAATTTCACATGTTAAAAGAAAATTTAAAATAGACCACTCTTTGGGATTGAAATTCAGAATCAGAATCAGAATTGTTTACTGGTGATACGTCCAAGAACAATAATTCATCAGGACCTGTGAATCAGGGACGCTAGTCCCTAGCACTTATAAGAGAAGTAAACTTAGTAACTGAATCCTCTGCACCCTCAGCAGCAGAAATAAGAGAACCTTTCTGGGAATTCCAATCTCTAATAGTCTGGGGGAGGAAACTGGATTTGTAAATGTCAGTCCCAGCCAATGGGGCTTGAAATGTCAGGAAATGATGATTCCTGGTACGCCTACTTGGGGGAACAAGGTCATTTATGGGTATACTGGCTGCATCCCTCAGACCTTTGTAAAGCATTATGAGTCTACTATCTTTCCTTCTCTTTTTCAGGGATTCCCACTTAAGTTTCTCCAGAATGCCAGTCATACTCCCAGTTTCATATGAGTAATTTCCCGTTCCAATGTAGCTGCCCTTTTCAGCATCTTCTCAAGTTTATCTTAAAGAAGTATATTTTGAGGGTCCCAAACTGAACTGCCATACTCCAGGACTGGACGCACCAGTCCCTTGTATGCTGACTCTTTAACATCTTGTGGACATAATGCCAAGTTACGTCTGAGGAAGCCGAGGGTCCTATTAGCCTTTGTGCAAATATTGCTGACATGTGTGTTTCATTTAAAATCATTGGTAATGGTTATGCCGAGATACTTGATAGTTTCTACATTACTGAGGACCGTTCCCTCTTAGGTACAGGAAGCATTGATCTTCTTGATCCGTTTCCTTGTAATTTGCATTATATTGCATTTAACAGGTTGAAATCTCATGCCCCAACTCCTTGCCCAACAACCTAAATGATCTATATCCTCCTGAAGTTTCGCCGTGTCTTCAATATCTCTTATATCACCATAGCAAACACAGTCGTCAGCATAAAGTCTTAATTCCGAGTCAATATTTCTGTTATATCGTTAATGTACAACGAGAATAACACTGGTCCAATCACGGTGCCCTGGGGGACACCCGACAAAACCGGGGCCCAATATCCGACTTAACTCCATTTACCACCACACCACGGTATGTAGGCAAATTTACGGACACGAAAGTATTACGTACGAGACATTGCGGGAAACTGCGCGTGCCAGGTAAACAACTTTTTTTCTGACAGTTTTTCTTAAATATCTCTGCACTAACAAAATATTTTACAGATCTGTTTTTACCATTATATTTGGCATATTTCCTTCTATCTAGAACCGCTGAGACGCTAAAGATGCACTCACCGAGTTAAGCTCGTTTTTTAGAAAACCGTGTAGATTCTTGTACTTCGTCACAAAGCAGCATGTATCGCCTTTGTTCCTTTATCATTTGCAAACCTGAACCCATCAGCGAGTGGCCTAGTTAATGCTCTTTACAACCACGGTTAATTCAGATTTCAGCTTCATACGTTACAAGAATTAACAGCCATCTTTCACAGGAGGGGTCTACCTTTTCGCATTTACGACCATCTCAGCATTCCTTTTAAACATTTACGACCATCTGCGCAACAAAACACAAATCATGACACGACTATCGACAAAAAACATGTATGAAATCCTTCATATTTGGATTTTTTCACTTAATCGTGTTCTCCTCAATCTAGATTTTCAGTCCAGTGATAATAGTTGTAAGATGACTAACTTTCGAATGAGATTTTCTTGATAAAACGGAAGGATGGGGATTTCTAGCTAAGTATCAGGTACTCAGCCGCAACAGACACGTCCAGACTGACGTTTTGAAGTTTACCCGCCCTTAGTCGTCGCCCCTTAACTTGCGTCACAACTACAATGTACGACCTGACCCCAGCCCGGCAGTGGCAAGGCGGCTGTTTGAAACTGCAGAACCGCAATATTTTCAAGCCCTCTATAAGCTTTGTGAACCCTTTGTCACTCGGCATCACAAATATGCATATCAGTATGTGAGGGGTTGCATGAAAAGGCTTGTCCCAGCAGGAAACAGTCAGACCTAATGTTGCATGTGTGCAATGCATTCTTTCTAGCATAAACAGTCAATGAACACTGGGTAATTTGTACATGCTCATGCTTATTGCTGTGTATTACAAATGCATATTGTCATTTTTCAAAATGTGCTTGCTGTTCTCGAACCCGCCGAAAACAAGATACAACAATATGCAAGAAGTTTATTACGAATTTTTGGCCCACATAGGAGCACCTACAGAAGGTAATAGATAGTAGAGTAACTAAATATAATCAAGGCAAGAAATTCAAATGACAGATCATAACAGGAACAAAAAGACAGACATGCACACTTATGAAATACAACTACAGTTTAAGGTGAAAGGGCACACTTTCAGGCGGATAAACTTTGTCATTTAGACAGCTGCCTCCCCTCTTAAAGCCTATCCCCTCATATGGGAAGAATTTGTTCCCCTTGGAACAAACTCCTCCACCGAGAGCCGACCCCCCCCCTCCACACACACACACACACACACACACATGGGAAGGGCTGCGACAGTTTCGGAAGTCACAATACGTCACCCTCTTTAAAAAAAAAGGCAGAAAAAAGATATTGAAGCGCACCCTTCCACCTTACATGCCATGAGCAACGACAGACCTCCCCATTTTCATGTAAAGATACAAACGATATGTTCATTGATCATCTTCTAATAAAACCACATCAATTCCTATCCATAAGTATGACAGTTATATATACTGGAAGGATTTAAAAACTTCCACTTTTTATTGCTGGCTGCTGATCTGTACACTCCTGACAGTGTTGAATATTTAACGACAAAATGCTCGAAACTTATCAAATTTAAAGATTACGCAGTTTATTCGTATCATTTACTTAACAACGTCAGTAAAACAGCGTTACGTCACTGAACTGCATAAGGCGATGCCGGCGTTATCTTATGCAACAGTCGTTTCGACCATTTCTTACTGTCTTAATATTGTGACGTCATCCACGTTGATTTGCAAGTATCATTGCGGATAATGCTGTCGGGCAAAGCCTTTTACGGAGACGGCGTCGACGTTAGTTAACGTCATGACCTTCGGTTTTTAATCTCGGTTAGGTGCTTTTCTGACGCTGTTTTGAGCTTCCTGCAAACCGTGCACGTCGTCTGAGATTTTAAATTGCCGTAATCAACACACAAAATTGTCACGCGACGTCACTTTTTGAAATTTCAGCATTTATCTGGCCCTAAACTCTGCGCCTGTTTGCGATATTTAGGCGCGGTAGGCTGAATAAAGCCACAGACAGAGTTCAAACTTTTAAAATTCAATTTGATATTGTAAGAGAAATGTTTCATCAAAAAACTGTATACATGAAGCTATTCATCCTTATGTAAACGGTACTACGAACACGAGGAGAACATGCTTTTTCCTGACCGATTCGGTTGAACGATTTCAGATTCGGTGTACTGATATAATCAGGTATAAGTGAATAAATAAGTTGTAAAATTTTGGTGGACGTAGCTGCATTCATTTTTGAGATATTCAAAATTAATTGGTGGAAGTTTTTAAATCCTTTCAGTATATGTAAGTTAAACATGGTAAACCTTTCAAGATGAATGGGTCCAACTTCATGGGAAACACCCTGCCAAATATTTTTCTTCTTAGTCACCTTTTGGGAGCAGACAAAACTTCTGAAGGGAAGAATTTGCTCCCATATGAGCAAACTTCCCCTCAAGAGAACATCCTAGCTGGAGGGGTTCCACTAAAGGGAAACATACCGGAAGCCACCTAAGTGTTTCCCCTTTGTAAAAGTGACATACCATACGAATATGTAGGTGCACCCACACACCCTAAATGCCATGAGTAGTGATAACCACCATAACCAAGAAAAACAGTGGCACAAGCTTTTTTTTTCCTTCAAGGCATAAATTACTGCCAATAACACAAACTCAGTATATTGTATGAAGATATCCAGTTGGTAAAAGCGAAAGAGTATGTTACGACATGAACGAACAGTGAACTCAGACCAGCTTGCGCTACGGTGCAGTCTGATATGATCTCTTCGCATAAACTATGAGTCATGATCAGTGCAAATGGGCAGGTACTCAGATTTAGTTTTATCGGTACATCGCTGTATTTCAACCGTTTTACAAGGGACAGTAACTTTGGTTAGTTCCTGTTTGCTTATCAGGACCACGAGGCTCTTCCAAAATGCAGTCTTATGTTACAAAGATGGATGGAAAGAAGGATGTCGTACCATACTATGTCCTTTTCAGCAGCATTTCAAAAGCCACTGCAGGACGATGGGTTTACCACATGATTTTCATTCGAAAAACTGGTCTGGCTTAGAATTCTAACGAACTGTCGGGTCTGTAAAACTATAACCTTTTTTAAGTTTTTTTCATAATGACTTCTTACTGACGTTGTTACGACGTCATAGTGACGTCGTACCGATATCAGTAAGACGTCTTTCTAACGTCTTGTGCTCCCCCCCCCACGGGAGGAATGATGCGAAAAAAACGACCGAGTTCTATAGTCCAACATTTTCACTGGGATAAACGTTGCAGTCGTTGTCTGCTACAATGTATGAATGCCAGCGTGCAGTTTGTCCAAGTTGTATCGTGGAACACATCTTATCACGTCTTTTATAGTGTGAGAGGTTTTACAGTGCGAATTCATCCCTCAAGAAATTGGAGAGAAGGATGAAGTAGCAAAAAATAAGGCATTAAAATGATCAGAGAACACGACCTCTGGGTTCTCAGTAACACAGAGAGAGAGAGAGAGAGAGAGAGAGAGAGAGAGAGAGAGAGACCAACATGAAAATACGAATGGACGTGCAGCATTACAATTGAGGGCCACGCAAGGCATCGAACCTGGAACGCAAAATTACCATTCCTATGCTCCGCCAACTGAATTGTATAAAAACACTTGTTTAAGCTGTTTCTCCATTACTGTCGCACCTGCTTAGCAAGGCGCGATATACGAGTCCGGTTTTCCGCACGTCCGTAAGTTTGTGTCGAGTTGTCAATCCTACTGTTAAAAGTTTGCGTCAACCCTGGCGTTAAAGATTTTTCAATTAATTTCTCCAGAACCACAGCATCCATGGTTCCCAGATTTCATATGGAGCATAATCAGACTGCAGGGCTTCGAAATGGTGAAATTCAGTCAGATCTAAAATCCAAGATGGTCATCGTTGCTAAAAAATGTAAAAGCTACAAAATCAACGATTCTTCCAGAACCAATGCTATATTTAGATCAAATTTTGCACGGAACATCAGTCTTGCCTTGGGTTTCAAAACTGTTCAATAAAAAAAATCTGTTTCTCTTTAATACGAGTCCCACTTATGCTCAGATGCCAATTTCTAAAGAATAATTGAACAGATTTTGATCAAATTTAAGCCGAATGATCCTTGAATAAAATATATATTTTTTTACAAAAAAAAAAAAAAAAAGACTGGATCATCCAAGATGGCAGTCTGCCATTACTAAACATAGCAAACACATGAAACTTGCAGTATCTCACCATGATATTGTTCCCATGTACAACGGACCCTTTTAAAAAGGGTCAATTCTAAAAGGAACGAATTTGCTCCTTGAGCAAATTCTTTTTTAATTTGATCCCTACTGAGAAGGGAAGCAGAATTTTGATGATCCGCTGTTTGCAGAAGTAGCCGTTTGTATATCTCATTGCTCTCTCTCTCTCTCTCTCTCTCTCTCTCTCTCTCTCTCTCTCTCTCTCTCTCTCTCAAACGACTTGGTTTAGAAGCTTCTTACCAGTGTGTAAAGTGGAAGGCTTTTAGTATGTTCTTGTAAGTCATGTCATGTAAGACTACAATGATCAATACAAGATAGTTCTTCCTCGTTTAATACGCTGGATATAAATGCAACTGCAGACACTGTGCTATGCAAGGAGCAACCCAGGCAACCTTTGCCGTCAGACTTGCAAAACTAGAGAAGCAGAAATAAAAAGAATAAATAGCCAAGATAAGGGCTACTGGTCTCATTGCCAATGAAGTTAATATACTATAGTTAGCGCAGTCGAAAATTCGGTTAAGAGACTAAAACAGGCCTGACTCATATATTAGACAACATACGGCATACCCTCAAAGCAGTAGAATGACACAGAAAATATGACCTATATGGATTAGGCAAACAGTTGACGGTTTTTGTCGATGGTCGTGTCAAGATTTGTGTTTTGTTGTGCAGATGGTCGTAAATGTTTAAAAGGAATGCTGAGATGGTCGTAAATGCAAAAAGGTAGACCCCTCAAAAAGGTAGACCACTGTCAAGATGGCTGTTAATTCTTGTAACGTATGAAGCTGAACTCTGAATTAACCGTGGTTGTAAGGAGCACTAACTAGGCCACTCGCTGATGGGTTCAGTTTTGCAAATGATAAAGGAACAAAGACAGTACATGCTGCTTTGTGACGAAGTAAAAGAATCTACACGGTTTTCTAAAAAACGAGCTTAACTCGGTGAGTGCATCTTCAGCGTCTCAACGGTTCTAGATACAAGGAAATATGCCAAATATAATGGTAAAAACAGATCTGTAAAATATTTTGTAAGTGCAGAGATATTTAAGAAAAACTGCCAGAAAAAAAGTTGTTTACCTGGCACGCGCAGTTTCCCGCAATGTCTCGTACGTAATACTTTCGTGTCCGTAAATTTGCCTACATACCGTGCACACGCTGCTGCCTGTAACAGAGAAAAGAATCTATCCATTTCAGAGTCTTCCCACCCATACCATAGCCGTATAGCTTGCATTTAAGTAATTCATGAGTGGGAGTGTCAAATGCTTTCTCGAAGTCCAAGATAAAAGTGTCAACCTGACCGCCCTTATCCAAGAATTTAGCCAAGTCATTTATAACCGTGATCAATTGAGTTTCACAACTATGTTTTTCCGGAAAGCATGTTGTCTGTCTGACAAAAGTTTATGTTCATCCAAATGTGCCATAATATTAGAGCAGACAATGTGTTCGAGTAACTTGCATGGTACACAAGTTAGAAAAACCGGTCGGTAATTGCAAGCCAAAGACCTATCTCCTTTTTTGAAGAGTTGGCATATATTTGCAAGAGACTATTCCTTGGGGATTTCATCCGTGTCAATAGATTGTTGGAAGAGATAAGCAAACATTGAGCCTAATTCAGATCGGCTAGTTCTTTTAAGACTCTAGGATGCAATTCATCAGGTCCTAAAGTCTCGTTACACCTTCTGCCGAAATATGAATGTCCTCCATGAAAGGAGCCGAGCGATTAGGAAGGGGGACTTAGGTGTGCTCGCTTTTGTTAAACACATCCGAAAACTGACCGTTAAATTAATGCCAGTATTACGCTGATATGAATTTTATGTAAAAATAATCATTATTTTATGAATAAAACGACTTGTCCGCGTATTTGTTTATTCACCCTCGTACTTTATAATATAAGTTAACCACACATAGTGCTGTTTTCTTCCACCTAGATAATCTAGTTTGTGTTAACATGTATATGAGATTTCATTAAAAGCAACAGTTCTTGTGTGTGTTTTTTTCTGTCCCCGAATTTCGCTCTGACAGTTAGAAGAGCCATGGAAGCTGGATAGAAAAAGCTTGTGCGTGTAAAACTGAATCATGCATATGCAGCACCATATGCACCGTTGTCCAATCTGTATAGTGGGCAAATCTTTGTCCGTTGTTATGACCTTCAGGGTGTGTTTGTGTGAAATGTGTTTTCTTTTATTGTTTGGATGTAAACCACTTGGTGAGAGTGTTTTCTTTATTTATGTTTTCCATAATGGTCGTCTTTGAGATGGCTAGATGTTGCTTTCTTTGCTCTAAATTCGTATTTTCATCTGAAAATCACTGGTGTTTGTAATCAGATCACGTCACGTGTAACCAGAAAAACGACCGAGTTAGCGTTTTAATTCGAAAAAAATGTTAGTTGATCCCTTTTAAAGATAGATTAATGATCTATTAAGAGATTTACCCATGATAAGTATCCTTTAAGTACGGGACGAATCCACAAGACAAGCAAAGCTGAGCATCCCCAAATTTTTCTGACTGTATGGGATGTCTCACTGACAATCGGTTTTACGACCCACGATACAGAATAGTGTTTGACCCCTCTTTCGTTTTCTTTGAAAATAATTGCCCTTACCTAGCATGATATCTAACAAGATTAATTAATCCTGAACCTAAGTACACCATAAAATATTTGTAATGAAAATACGGTTGTTTCATGTTTGAAGAAATGGTACCGGCGCAGATTTCAAAATCGAAAGTAGAGTAGTGATTTTCTCAAATTAAATGTGAAAATAAAGCATATCATAACAATTTACAGAAAATTGAGGTGGCATGTCGAAAAGATCTGTAGTAAGGCTTGTCGAGCTAGCTGTTCTACCTACACTCAATGATTTAAAACACAAAACTATACAATTTTGAAACTTACCCGACATATTGGGACAAAGATGCGTCCACTATACAGATCGGGACTACCGGTCACTTGTACTATACGCTCCAAACAGTGAGTTTGGTGTCCTTGCATCAAGAGCCACTCATATCAGATGGAGGATGTGCAGAGGACTGCAGGCGTTGGAGGAATACAAGTCATGATGTTGGAAACATCATCCATGAGTTGTAGTACTCAGCACTGGGGTTTCGGTCCCCCAGTAAACGTTTAATGTAAAATTACCATTTGATGCTGAAAACATACAGATAAGTCAAAGCACTACTTTTACTTTTACTTTTACCAGTATACTGGTATGCCCTCAGCTTTGAGGATTATCACCAGTTGAGTGCGAGAAGGAAAAACTCATGGAGAAATGGAAGAAGATGAGTCACAGTAGGAAGAGTTAGGAGAGATAGAAGGAAGTAAAGAGAGAGAGAAAGACAAAAGAGATAGAAGATGTCTTGGAAATTACACGAGTCTAGAGTGCTGGATCTTCGATATCTGAGTCTTGAAGACCTCCAGCGACTCTGCCAGGCAAGTCTGACTGGGGAGCTGATTCCACTGTATGACTGTCCTGGGGAAAAAAGAAAAACGTGTGTAGTCCCCGTCTGCCCTTACCTGGCGATGTTGGTAATGACGTCTTCCTGTGCCTCTCTGCCAGTAAATCTCTTCATCCATGGCTACAAGGTGGTTACGGATCTTGTACAGCATGCACAACCTCGAATCAGTCTGCCTTTGTTCCAGGGTTCTCCATTCCATGCTGTGCAGCATATCCGTGACACTCGAAGTGTTGTGATATCTGTTTGTAACCCACCTTGCAGCCCTTCTCTGGACCATCTCCAGCTGATGTACTAGCAGATAGGCCGTCCCGTCACTATCCCCAGTTGAGCGAACGCATTTTGGGTCTCAAACTGCGCTGCAATACTCGAGTTTGGGACGGACAAGCGATTTATATGCTCTATCTTTAATCATGCTGGAGTTGATCCTGAGATTTCTTTTCAGAAAACCTAGAGTCTGATTAGCTTTAGAAGAGATCGAGTTTATATGTGTTTTCCACTTATGGTCTTGACTTAAATGCACTCCGAGATACTTGATATGAGGCACAGAAGCCAGGGTATGGCCATGAAGAATTAAAATACCTGTGCAGGACAGGCGCCCTTTTTGTGGTAATATGGATCACCTCGCTTTTTTAGGGTGAAAGGCCATCTGCCAGTCTGCTTCCCATCTTTCTAAGTTATTCAGGTCACTCTGAAGTTTTGTGCAATCAGAAGAGTTGTGAATTGCTAAGTACGAAAGAGTGTCATCAGCAAAAAGTCTTACGGTGCTGTTGGTGACATATTCTGGTAAGTCATTTATGTATATTAGAGATAAGACTGGGCCCAATAGTGAGCCCTGGGGTACACCAGAAAGCACCGGAACAGAAGATGATGACTCTCCCTCGAGGACAACTCTTTGGGACCTACCAGCAAAAAAGGCACCTATCCAGCCCAATGCATTACCCTTAACCCCATATGATACTACGTGTAGTTTGTACAGAAGTCTGTTATGTGCAACCTTGTCAAAGGCCTTAGCAAAGTCCATGACTATGACATCACTCTGGGCACCCTGCTGCATGTTAAATGCTTTGTCGTGAACAAATTCTATTAACTGAGTTTCACTGCTACGTTTTTCTCGGAACCATGCTGCAAGGGGTACAGAATGTTGTTCTTTTTGAGATGTTGCATAAGGCAGCTACAGACGATGTGCTCTAATAGTTTACAACAGATGTCAGAGAGACGGGACGATAGTTGGAGGGATTTGTTTTGTCACCTTTCTTGTAAATTGGGGTAACATTAGCTTGTTTCCAGACATCTGGGAGAGACTGTTGCTGTAATGAAGTTGTAAACAGCAGAGTGAGAATAGGTGCAAGTTCTGGGGAAAGCTCCTTCAGTATCCTTGGTCTAATGCTATCTGGGCCTGAAAGGCTTTGAAGAAGCTTCAGTACACCATTTTCTGTAACTTGAATTTCTGGCATATCATTTTCATCCTTACTGAAAAGACCAGAAAGTATTTGCAGAGAGCAGTCAGCTGACAGTTTCATTGGGATTTGTTCCGAAAAAACGGAATGAAAGTGACCATTCAACAGATCAGCTTTGGCAACTGGGTCTGTAACAGTCACCCCATTCCGCTTTAGCGTTTTAAGGCCGATCGCTTGAGTCTTCTTGTGTTTAATTAGTGTATAAAACTGTTTAGAAAATTGAAAATTTTCTTCCGCTCCCTTCTCGTCTTTGAGTGTGATCAGGTCGTTAACATAGTCCCAGTAAGCCCTCCTACTCAAGATCTGAATGTGGTGTTTAAGGGACCGTGGTTTACTACTTCTTTCAGGGGTAATGTGAAATTTGCATGGATGAAAATGGGAGTTGCTGGATGCAGGCCACTCTACATTTGCAGCTATTATAAGCCCAGCGAAGGGGACAGCAGTAGCTTAGATCAGTTTGAGGAATCTCTCAGGCGACTGGGGGTGGTAAATTCTCACAGGTGACATGAATTACCCCGGGTATGACTGGGCAAATAACTGTATTAAGCCAAACTGTAATTACCCGTCTCTTACATACCAGTTTGTTGACCTCCTGGATGATTTAGGTCTTACCCAGTTGGTAGCCACTCCAACAAGAGGAAGCAACATCCTAGATCTTGTTATCACGAATAACCCTAGCTTAGTTACTGCCTGCAGGGTCATACCTGGAGTCAGTGACCATGACGCCGTGCTGACAGAAAGTAACATTAAACCGATAAAAAATAAACAGAGTCCCAGGAAGATACCTCTTTACAGGAAGGCTGATTGGGAGGGGCTTAGGAGGCATATTACTGAATTCGGGATCAGTTTCAAACAAAATTTTGATAATTTTACTCCTGTGAATCTGTTATGGGAAAATATAACCTCAGAATTGGAACGGGCTATTGAAAAATTCATTCCTCACAAAACTGCCAAACAAAAGATAAACAGCCTTGGATTAATAATAAAATTAGACGTCTGATGAGAAAAGGAGATAAACACTATCAATTTTTGGACTTAGCTTTTATCTGTTTCTGACCAATGCCTTTTTACATTACTTGTGGCGAAACCTCATCTTCATCTTCATCTTCCAATAATGAGTTGGGTTCCTCTGGAACATTCTCACTCATGTGTGTTATGTACATGTGCGACGGAAGTCCACGGTGCAGATTAAAAACAGGTTAAAAACGAGTTGCTCGAGCTATGGAGGTACTGCACCCATCCTCGTTTTGAAGACGTCTAGGGACGGCGCAGTGATGACATCCGCTGGCCAGCGGAGCTATGTTTTTATGCCACATATGGCTGCTCGGAGCATGCGTTAACTGCCCAATTACGGTCACTCCGAGCATGTTTGCTATTTACGAAAATTGCATTTTAGAGTAAGAGTTCCTGTATATAGTCAAAACCTGTATAGTCTAGCCGTATATAATCTGTGACACTAACTTTAAGTACTTATATTGCATTTGGGGAATCCCAGCACACAAGCACAATCCTAGTTCTATTACTTTGAGCAGTGGTTGCTCCGCACACTGTTTTGTTTTGTTTTTGTGTGAGCACGCGCATACTTTATCTTTCTACTTTCCAATTTATGGGGTTCCCCAAGCTTGATTTAGAAAAACGCTCGGAGCACCCTGGAGCATGCTCTGGGTGACCAAAAGTGGACTGTTAACGCATGCTCGGAGCAATGTGGTAAAAAAACATACCTGCTGGCAGGCTGTTCCAGAGTCGGATGCTGGATGGGTAGAAAGAGTGCTTAAAGGCGTTGACACTACCAAATGGGACGAGAAATCTGTTGGCGTGGCCCTGGTGTGGGTACCTGCTGGTATGAGCAAAGGCGGAACCTGAACTTCAACAAGTTGATGATCCTGTATCCCGGCACAACCTATTTTCGACCACTGCCTAATTTCGACCACCTAAGACTTTGCCTTATTAAAATGTTAACAAGCTGAATTTTGCATGTGTGGTGGTATCTTTGCTTACAGCAGGAACAGGCATATTAGGCAGCCATTTCCTTTCAGATTCGGTAGTTGAGTGTGAACCATGTATAAGCATTGCACAGAAGTACCCTGTTTTCTTGATGATTTTCTTATTGGAAGTGTCTCCGGGTACGGTACCGTATCCCTAGACCCTGGGTCTCCGGGTACGGAACCGTACCCCGAGACTCTGGGTACCTGGAGACAGTCCTATGAGGATTTACTCCGGGTACGGCAGTAAGTTTTCAATACTATGTATGAAGTATTTTACCCATTTAATATAGTTAATCCAGCAATAAAATTACTCTTTGTAAAATTGCATTAAGTCGCCATCTTGCTAGGGAACGTTATTAATGATAATGCGGTCAAAACAGTGTTTACTTTGCATTAAAACTAACATGACGTTTTCGGCGTTCACACCCATAATTGTTGTTTTTCACACCTGTTTTGTGTAAAATAATAACAAAATTAAATGTGTAACAGTTTTTATTCGATGGACGGACAAACGGCGCCCCGATACTGCGGCTATGGATACGTTCCGCTGAGGTGGAATTTAATCAATTAAATGTCTTGCTGTAACGTTAGTGATTAACATTTGTTTTGGAGGGTTGGGGTGGGTGGCGGGGGAAGCTTAAACCAAATTTACAAAGACGCTCGTAATTACTATAAATCCCTCCAAGTTGTGTGTCAGGGACTGTTATTTTGTTAGTGCAGACGGTAGTTTTTCAGTGGCATTTTAAACATTACAAGAACAAGATACTCATGATAAATCTGGGCCGAGTTTTTATAATTTGATGGGAGTTGATTTTTGGCAAGTTTATGATATGGGACGAGTTGAATTATGGTAAGTTAAAAAATTAGGGTGGGTTGTCCTGGGCCGAGATTTTTGTGGGGCGAGTTGTCTTTCGTCCGAGTTGTCCTGTTTCCGTCAATGCGATATTTGCTGAGGTGATAATAACATTCATAAGCACACAATTAAATTCTCAATGTCATTTTGATTGAGATGTGCAACAACACTTGGAGAAAATTACTTAGCGCTCATGACATATTATAATGAGTTTAAATCGTTTGACGACAGTATTTCATTGCCCTGAAAGGCATATTCAAGAACGCTGTATGCGTTTTAGGCATCTGTTTTGGGTCTACATTGCTTATCGCGCAGAATTATTTAAAGATGGATATTTTTTAATAAAATTAATGTAATTGTCTGTTTCTACAGATTATAACGAGACGATGGTTGTTTAAGCAATCTTCAGAAGTCATTGTCGGCGAGTAATTAGAAGGCGATCAAATAAGACATCTCGGCCGTGTTTTTCGCAGTTTATGTACATGTACACCAGTCAAAATAACGCAAATGACTGACTTAGGTTATAAAATTCCCTAGACCAGTTCCTTGCACAACTTCCCTTTCGTATGACTCACTACAGTAGAGACAAGCGTAAACCACTGGACTCAGGCGGCAGAAACTTGACTGGTAGATCTGGTTCTCAATACACAACCTAAACTTTTAACAGCGCCGGGAATCATGTTAGAGGAACTTCTTATCTATAAATATCTTCCTACTGGCAAGAAAGGTTACAGCAGGTGCTTTGTCTTAAAAGCAAATTATCTGGAAACCGCATTAGATAGATCTAATAGCTCTTGCCCAAAATGTTTACTTAACAGTCTTGACGAAAGTAGCTGCGTTTTCAAACAGTGTAGATCCTGACGAATCGGCTCTGGATGAGACGCCACATCTAGAGCTTTCTTTCTTTCTCTCGATACTGCTCTCGGTCAGTAACTGACCATGATGGCAGGCGCGGGGTGTGGCGCATAAGTTTCCAAAAAAAAAAATAGTATTTACCTATGACAAGGCCACACAGAGTTAACACTATTTACAAGAAGTCCTCATGGATAGGCATTACATGCTCTATCCCTGCCCAACCCGAGGTTTACACTATTTTGGACTTAAAATCCTCAACTGTCTCCGCAGAGACAGCTTCAGTTGTAAGCCCATTCCAAGCTGCAATTGACCTGGGGAAGAAGGAATGTTTCAAACCGTCAGAATAAGCAACTGGACGGTGATACTGAAAGGGGTGGGATCTTGTTCTCATCTTCCCTCTACCGGACTCAGACAGATACTTATCCTTATTAACTATTGCCTGGTTATTATGAATTTTGTAGAACAGAGATAGAGAAGCCTGTTGCCGCCGTTCCTGCAGATCTGGCCATTCAAGTTCCTCTAGCATGTCGCTTACATGGCTCTGGTTGCGCCAGCGTCTGCAGGTCCAGCGTGCAGCAGTCCTCTGTACTTTCTCTATTCTACCAATCTCAGTCTGATGATGGGGGGTCCAAACAGGTGCCGCGTACTCTAATTGGGGACGGACCACAGCTTTGTATGCAGCAGCCTTAATATCCTTAGGAGCAAAAGCCAGGTTTCGGCGAAGGAAACCAAGAGTCTTCGTGGCTTTGCTAGTGATGTTGTTAATATGTTGACCCCATTCGAGGTCATCAGTGATCGTGACTCCCAAGTATTTGGCAGAAGGAACGTTCTCCAAAACTTGGTTGTGCAGAACATAGTTATGAATGATCTGCTTGGAAGGGGGATGCTTAGTCACCCTCATGGTGTGACATTTAGCAACATTAAACTTCATGAGCCATGCCTCTTCCCAACGGGCCAGTTTATCCAAATCTTCCTGAAGTAATTGTTGGTCTTCAGACCTTCTAATGTTTCTATAAAGGACACAGTCGTCAGCAAAAAGACGGACTGTTGAACTGATGTTGTCTGGAAGGTCATTAATGAATATCAAGAAGAGTATGGGTCCAAGAACGGAACCCTGGGGGACGCCAGACAAAACAGGGGCAGGGTCTGAACAGGCTCCATCAAGTTCTACTTTTTGAGTCCGTCCAGATAGCCAAGCAGTTATCCACTGGAGGATATGGTTTCTGATACCATAGTACTCCAGCTTGTAAATCAGTCGTCGATGGGGAACCTTATCGAAAGCCTTGGCAAAGTCCATAATAATGAGGTCAGTCTGTTTGTGACCCCTATTATGGGCACCATCTAGAGCTATTCCGTTTGCCCTCGAGTCTTTTCGTTTTCAGTATGATACAGCTTGGAAGAAAAAATTGTTATTTTGCAGACGTACACGTTCTGTTTGTGGCGTCTGATCTGGGTCTGCACTGTTTGCCTATGACGTTAGGCATGAATGGGTAAATCGAGTAATTCGTAATAAAACTTCTTGTATCTTGTAGGCACACTAACAAGCAATTATTTAAAAACAAAAACAAGACGCAATTATTTTCTTGGAAGCTGGTGAGAAAAAACATTCAAGGAGAGCGATAAATAACTAATACACACGGCCGAGATATAAATAGATATGCAGTACGTCAGTATGGGAATATCTTAACTATTTATAGGTAAACCAACATCGTTTGCTCTAGGCGTCTATTTAGTCGCCTGGGAACGAGGCAAAAAATTCCCTAGCAAGATGGCGACTTAATGAAATTTTTACAAGGAGTAACTTTATTGCTGGATTAACTATATGTTAAATGGGTAAAACTACTTAATACATAGTACTGAAAATTTAATGCCGTGCCCGGAGCCAATCCTCATAGGACTGCATGTCTCCAGGTACGGTTCCGTACCTGGAGACCCAGAATCTCGGGGTACGGGTCCGTACCCGGAGAGGGTCCATGGAAACACCCCAAACCACCCCAAAACACCCCAAACCTCTACCAAACCACCCCAAACCAGCCTCCCAACAGTCACTTCACCCAAGTTTATGATATGGGACGAGTTGAATTATGGTAAGTTAAAAAATTAGGGTGGGTTGTCCTGGGCCGAGATTTTTGTGGGGCGAGTTGTCCTTCGTCCGAGTTGTCCTGTTTCCGTCAATGCGATATTTGTTGAGGTGATAATAACATTCATAAGCACACAATTAAATTCTCAATGTCATTTTGATTGAGATGTGCAACAACACTTGGAGAAAATTACTTAGCGCTCATGACATATTATTATGAGTTTAAATCGTTTGACGACAGTATTTCATTGCCCTGAAAGGCATATTCAAGAACGCTGTATGCGTTTTAGGCGTCTGTTTTGGGTCTACATTGCTTATCGCGCAGAATTATTTAAAGATGGATATTTTTTAATAAAAATAATGTAATTGTCTGTTTCTACAGATTATAACGAGACGATGGTTGTTTAAGCAATCTTCAGAAGTCATTGTCGGCGAGTAATTAGAAGGCGATCAAATAAGACATCTCGGCCGTGTTTTTCGCAGTTTATGCAAGGCCGTCGTCGCCGGTCCGGCAGGTCCGGCGAGCGCCGGACCACTTTTTGTGCCGAGTACGCTATCTGCCGTACCACTTTTTTTTTCTTTTCAGCCGACTTTTCTTAAGTGCTTACCTGTGATTTTATTGAATCGCATCATCAAAAGTGTCGCAATTTATCGATGAAATTACCAATGACGCTCGTTGCTCGTGTCATCAATAAACCTGGCCAAGGTATGAAAACATGCAGTCACACACCGTGCAAAACGATGCAGTTATTATAATGACACCTGCTTGATTAATTTCATAATCGTTAAAGGCTTATTTTCACCGGGCGATTTATCAAAGACATGATAAACTCTTTGATCCAGAATGTATTAAAGAATTTCTTCGTTTTGATTTTTGTATGCCAACAATAGTACGAAAACGAAATACAGCGGCATGTTTTTCTCGGCTCAACATAAGAAAGTTTTAATCCCCTCAATGTATTTTTCTAATTATTCTAAATCAAAGGACATGTCGGGCGGCAAAGTATGTGTAAAACATTTTGAATGTACATGTATGAGAATTTGACATGGCTATCAGTGAGCTAAAAAAAAATAATCCGGTTTCTCCAGCGTTGCCTCCATGTGCCTTTGGTGCCTGGTAACGTTAAAAACCGATCATGTCATGTCATGTATGAGCATTCTAAGTCCTGAGACAGTACCGAAAGTTCCATGTCAATGTTGTTATTCCATCATGGATATACAAGTACCGCCTGTTCCAAACAGCCCAAGACTTTTCGGTTCCCACAACGTACATTTGGTGTAATGAAAGCCGGAGCAGAGAAGTTTTCAGCGGTCGTGGTTTGACAGTAGGCCGTGGCTTCCATTATGATGAAGCAAAAGGTCTCGCGTTTTGTCATCTCTGTATGTTGGCCTATCTGTATTTTTATTAGTTCGGCACAGACTAGTTTTTCGAAGAACCAGAATTTTACTAAAACCAACGAAGATAAAAAATGGTTCGGGCCCGATTGTTTAAAAGCACGAAATAATTATCATTTAGCGAAAAAAGCTCTGCATGCTAATTTTACAGATTTGAACCAAACTAAACTTAAAGAAACTAGCAAAGCTTATAAACAGACGATGAATAAATACATATTAAGACATAAATGCAAAACACAACGGCGATTAAGGTTATTGAAACAGAAAGAGCCTAAAGAATTTTGGAAGTTACTTAATAGCTTAGAAAAAAAGAAACCTAACCTAACCTGACTGCTTACAAGGGTGCCACCTCAACCCCTGTGTCTCGAGAAACGAGACAGACAAGGGTATAAAGAAGGAGATGACCAATGCAGCAAGAATCTAAATAAAAAGAAAGCCAAAATAATCTGAAAGAATGGAAGCCAAACACCGCTAAGATTCATTCCGCAAGTAATTCCTCGTTCCGTCCCGTCCCCCGCCCCACCCCACGCTACCCAGTATATAAGTAAACGTATAACCTACCAAGTATTCCAGTTTTGAGCAGAAGCAGACATTATTAAACATTTTTTTCTCCGCTGTATAAGACACGTCTTGTGTTTCCGCTGTTTCCTGGCCCTGTTCCTTTGCACAGCCAATAAACAAGAATATTTGTCTAACATACGCTCCATTTCAAACCACATGGCCCTGTTTATTGAAAAGTTTTATTATGAAACACCTCACTGTATAACGTTGCGTAACATTATCCCAAAAGTTAACATCTGTTTAATGAGTTAAAAGACATATCGCTACTGTATGCCGTTAAAGTGACAGTGGAATTCGCCGAGAAAATGGTAAGTAAAAATATATGACGATTTGGAAAAAATGTTGTTTTTGTTCTGTTTTTGCTATTTATTATTATAAATTTACACAAATTTGGTAAAATGCAAATCAAAAATAAATAGGAGAGAAGAAAATAGTTAAGAGATAAAATACTCTTATAAGCCATTAATCACTGAGAAATTTAGAGATCATTACGTCGTAGCTATCTCTATCTCTGAGTCTCAAACGCTGAAAAAGTATTTCACAATTATTTTTTTCTCGGCGCAGCCGTGTATAATTTCACTTTTGTGTCACATTCACAAGATTTCATTGGTCAATCAACGCTAATAGTATCAAAGGTCAATGGATATTGAATCTTCGTTTTTTTCCCGTTATGCTACACTGCGTGAATACAAACACTCTGTCAGAAGATAATTCAGAATGTTTACCGTGTTTGTAAATTTACGATGAAAATTTTATCGAAACCAGACACAGGTATTCAACACTTTTTTCAGTATAAATCTACTTCCGATTTCTACTGTCGGTTTAATACACATACACAAACATTGCATCATGTTCGTAACTGTTTTGGGATCAGATCAATCTCAAAATTGACTCTGGTCCAATTGGACAACTCGGTCTTGAGATAGGCCATTGCCGCTACTCAGTGTCAAAATTACGGTTGCGGGTGCCTACTGACATAGCTCACTTGAGTCATATTCATAAAATGTTATTGTCAAGTTTTCTCCTAGAGACATATTCCATTTAATCTGCGCCGATTATCTGTTTTTAAAGATTTTTCTTGTTTGGAATATTTTCTGTCTGCAGCTTTAAAATAGTCATTCAACAGTTGTTACTTAAATTATGGCCTTTACTGTGACCTTTAATACATTCAATTTGTTGAAAGTTTAAGAACACTACTCGTAATACGCTTCAATGGTATTTTAATACTCACCAATTAGTGACCATTTAATTAAACGCTTGAAGGTATATTTGGGTTAAGTATGAGTTATACTAATTAAAATGCAAAAAGCGGCATTAGCGGTATCTACACAAAATATTCGGAAGTTTCCTACAAAACTTTTTGGTAAAGCAAGGCCGTCGTCGCCGGTCCGGCAGGTCCGGCGAGCGCCGGACCACTTTTTGTGCCGAGTACGCTATCTGCCGTACCACTTTTTTTTCTTTTCAGCCGACTTTTCTTAAGTGCTTACCTGTGATTTTATTGAATCGCATCATCAAAAGTGTCGCAATTTATCGATGAAATTACCAATGACGCTCGTTGCTCGTGTCATCAATAAACCTGGCCAAGGTATGAAAACATGCAGTCACACACCGTGCAAAACGATGCAGTTATTATAATGACACCTGCTTGATTAATTTCATAATCGTTAAAGGCTTATTTTCACCGGGCGATTTATCAAAGACATGATAAACTCTTTGATCCAGAATGTATTAAAGAATTTCTTCGTTTTGATTTTTGTATGCCAACAATAGTACGAAAACGAAATACAGCGGCATGTTTTTCTCGGCTCAACATAAGAAAGTTTTAATCCCCTCAATGTATTTTTCTAATTATTCTAAATCAAAGGACATGTCGGGCGGCAAAGTATGTGTAAAACATTTTGAATGTACATGTATGAGAATTTGACATGGCTATCAGTGAGCTAAAAAAAAATAATCCGGTTTCTCCAGCGTTGCCTCCATGTGCCTTTGGTGCCTGGTAACGTTAAAAACCGATCATGTCATGTCATGTATGAGCATTCTAAGTCCTGAGACAGTACCGAAAGTTCCATGTCAATGTTGTTATTCCATCATGGATATACAAGTACCGCCTGTTCCAAACAGCCCAAGACTTTTCGGTTCCCACAACGTACATTTGGTGTAATAAAAGCCGGAGCAGAGAAGTTTTCAGCGGTCGTGGTTTGACAGTAGGCCGTGGCTTCCATTATGATGAAGCAAAAGGTCTCGCGTTTTGTCATCTCTGTATGTTGGCCTATCTGTATTTTTATTAGTTCGGCACAGACTAGTTTTTCGAGGAACCAGAATTTTACTAAAACCAACGAAGATAAAAAATGGTTCGGGCCCGATTGTTTAAAAGCACGAAATAATTATCATTTAGCGAAAAAAGCTCTGCATGCTAATTTTACAGATTTGAACCAAACTAAACTTAAAGAAACTAGCAAAGCTTATAAACAGACGATGAATAAATACATATTAAGACATAAATGCAAAACACAACGGCGATTAAGGTTATTGACACAGAAAGAGCCTAAAGAATTTTGGAAGTTACTTAATAGCTTAGAAAAAAAGAAACCTAACGAAAATATCACCCTCGACTCATTGTACCAGTACTTTAAAAATCTCAACTCAACTGGTGAAACTGAAGAGCAAGATAATGATATAGATTTTGACATTAATGACGATTATGAAATTTTAAATGATCCAATAACCATAGACGAAATTCGTAAAAGTGCCTTAAACCTTCGAAATAATAAAAGTCCGTCAAATGATTATATTGTAAATGAATAAATTAAAAATACAATAGATATTTTTTTACCTATCTACGAATCTTTATTCAATCTAATATTTAATACAGGAATTTTACCCGAGTCATGGTTAGAAGGCATCATATTACCGATATATAAAAACAAAGGAGATAAAGCAAATCCTCAAAACTATAGACCTATCACCCTTCTTAGTTGCTTTGGAAAACTATTTACGTCAGTTTTAAATGCTAGGTTAAACAGATTTATAGAACAAGAACACATACTTGAAGAAAATCAAGCAGGTTTTAGAAAAGGATATTCGACCACAGACCATGTTTTTGTTTTGCATTCTTTGATCGAAATTATGAAAAATAGTAATAAAAAATTATTTTGTTGTTTTATAGATTTTAGTCAAGCTTTTGATTCGGTTTGGCGCGTTGGATTATGGCAAAAGCTTATAAAAAATGATGTCAATGGGAAAATGTTTAGAATTATTTACAGCATGTATCAAAAAATTAAATCATGTGTTTCATTGGATAAAGAACAGTCCTTATTTTTTACTAGTGACATGGGCCTTAGACAAGGGGAAAATCTCTCCCCTGTTTTATTTTCATTATATTTAAATGACCTTGAAAATTACTTATTGTCTCATGACTGTAAAGGAATTGATATTGAAGCCAATACTGCTGACATATATTTTTACATTCGATTGCTAGTACTTTTATATGCTGATGATACAGTAATTCTTGCTGAAAATAGTGATGACCTGCAAAATAGTCTCGACCAATTTAGTGAGTATTGCCGTGCTTGGAAGTTAAGAATGAACTATTCTAAAACTAAAACTATTATTTTTGGCGCAAGAAAAACCTCTCATATTACTTTTTTATTAGATGGAAATCAAATCGAAATTGTAGATCATTTTAGGTATTTGGGGGTATATTTCTCGAAGACAAGAACATTTTACAAGGCAAGATATCATGTTGTAGAGCAAGCCCGTAAAGCAATGCACTTGTTATATAAACGTATTAGAAATTTTAACCTACCTATTGATTTACAGCTGCAAATTTTTGACCATACTATATTGCCGATTCTTTTATATGGAAGTGAAGTTTGGGGATTTGAAAATATACAGATTATTGAAAAGTTGCATTGTGAATTTCTACGCACTATAACCAAATTAAGAAAAAGCACTCCTTTATACATGATATACGCTGAGCTCGGGCGCTTTCCAATTGAAATAAATGTAAAATCTCGTATGCTTAACTTTTGGTTTAACCTTAAAAATACTAACTCATTCAAATTTAGTAACTTAATATATATTTTCATGAAAAATGATAATCGCGAATATAAATGGATCAACTATATTGAAAAAATACTCCAAGAAGTTGGTAGATGTGATCTATGGACTCGTGAAACAATCGAAAATCCGAATGCAACCAAATGTGCCATAATACGTACATTAAAAGATCAGTATATTCAAAATTGGGTGACACTTATGCAACATTCTTCTAAGGGAAAGTTATATAGTGCATTTAAGAACGGTATTACATTAGAAACATATTTATCAACCCTAGCGAAAAGCAAATTCATCCCATTACTTAAATTCCGGACTAGCAATCATAAGTTACCAATAGAAACCGGTAGATGGAATAATGTAGACATCTCTGACCGTAAATGTACTATTTGTAGCCTTAATATGATAGGAGATGAATTCCACTATCTTTTTGAATGCCCTTGTCTAAACACAGAAAGAAAATTATTTTTAAAACGAAGATTCTATATTAGACCTAATATGTATAAATTTTGCCAGTTAATGCAATCCACTAATAAAACTACATTATCAAAACTTAGTAGCTTCGTACAAATAATAATGAATAAGTTTAGTAACTAAATACTGGAGTAAACATTTTCTATCCCCCTTTTCGGCTTAGTTATAGAATTGTTATTATGCATAATACTTACAAACGTACAGTTTTTGTTTCCCACAGTATCATCTAGTGCTTTCTGGGTATTTGGAGAAAAAAAAATGTCATGCTGCTGTGGTCTGGCTAGTGCTGTTCAGACAAATAATAGGCATAGTGCTTGATGTAAATCACATTTACGAAATTTGTATTTCTATTGCCATATTTTACCGCTGATGTCATCTGATATCCTTATAACTCTCAAATATTTATGCTTACAGTACTTACAGTGTCTGCCGTGGTCCTATAGGATGACAGGGTGTGGATATACCCGGTCGTGCTGTAGTGACTCGGCAGGCACTGTTCGTACTGTTTGAAGATTATGGACTAATAACGGATACGTTCAGTAGTTACGAACTCTGATACAGAATATTTTGTATCCTCCTCCACCGATCAGTCATATAACTATTTGTATATACATAGTATATACATAGTATTTTCTCACCGTACTGATTTTCTATTTCACTGTTTAGATCTACTTGCCACCTGAAAAATATAAGCGGTATTCGCCGAGATCCTATAACATGGGAGGGTGTAAAGATATATCCTGTCATGTTGTAGGATTTGGCCAGTACTGCTTAAATTCTTTAGTGAAACGATATATGACGTCACGCATTACATGTATGAAATTCTTCTACTCTCCCCTTATGCCACCTGCGTGTGGCCTGGGGACTTATATCGAAATAAAGAATATTGTATTGTATTGTATTGTATTGTATCAGGTTTGATCTTTGCGTTAATGCGGACCTTAAACTTGATGCCACCGCCTGATGAGACTCGCACATGGGTCGAAGTGGTTGTTTAGGAGAAAAAGCCAATAATAAATAAAACAAACAAAAATAAAACAAATATAGTCACTGTGGGGATTATATCTGTATCAGGCTTAATTTTGCTTGAACGCAGAAATTGATGCCAGCGCCTGATGAGACTCGCAGAAGGGTCGAAATAGTTGTAAAAGATCTTGAGTCTTACGTTTGTTCTTTGTCGTATTTAACTAGCAAAACTTCGTGACCAAAACGACTAAAATTTGGCCCCAAACGCACCCAAAAATGCATTTAAAACGCACATAGAAACGCCCATAAATCAAAAATTTTCTCGGGGGAAGTCCCCCGACCCCCCTTAAAAGAGGGGGAAATCCCCCTCTCGTGCTCCCCCCCCCGCCCCTCTCGTGCCTTCGGCACTCGCTACTATCCTCCGCCGGACCAGTTTTCACTACACGGCGACGGGCCTGTTATGTACATGTACACCAGTCAAAATAACGCAAATGACTGACTTAGGTTATAAAATTCCCTAGCAAGATGGCGACTTAATGAAATTTTTTACAAGGAGTAACTTTATTGCTGGATAAACTATATGTTAAATGGGTAAAACTACTTAATACATAGTACTGAAAATTTAATGCCGTGCCCGGAGCCAATCCTCACAGGACTGCATGTCTCCAGGTACGGTACCTGGAGACCCAGAATCTCGGGTACGGGTCCGTACCCGGAGAGGGTCCATGGAAACCACCCCAAAACACCCCAAACCTCTACCAAACCACCCCAAACCAGCCTCCCAACAGTCACTTCACCCCCCTGTCCCCTCCACACATACACCAACACCGCTCCCACCCATCCCAAACAGTATTTATTTAGATTCAAAATAAAAAGAACACTTTAATAAGTGTTTACCCATGATATGTATGTATGTACATGTATCTCTTTTAATAACTTCGGGTTTAAATATAACCGAAACATTAATAATCTCAGTATAATAAAGTAAATTATTTTGTATGTTTATGAATGTCACGCAGGGTAGGGTGGGGCGGGGGCGGGGGAGGAGGGGGAGACCATTTATACCTCTCCAAACCAGCCACCCTGGATACAAACTAGAACCCCACCCTTGAGCAGTGGCACGTTAATTAAAGAATGAAGGGGGTGGAGGGGAGGAAAGAACTAATACTCGCCAATTAACCTGAAATGTTGGTGTCTTGGTGGGGGAGGGGTAGGGGTTCTAGTTTGTATGCAGGGAGGCTGGTTTGGGGTGGTATGAAAGTGGTTTGAGGTGGTTTGGGATGTTTTGGGGTGGTTTGGGGTGTTTCCACGGACCGCCTGGAGACCCAGGGTCTAGGGATATGGTACCGTACCCGGAGACACTTCCTTCCTTATTACCAAATTATCTGTTTGTTTCCATGGCTACTATTTATACATGTTTGAAACAAAATTCATTGTTTAAACATCTTCATGATTAAAAGTGTTTTCTGTGGCCATTATTTCCCAACAAAACTGAAAAGCTTACCATACAAATTTATTTTGAGGAAATGTTTGGTCTACCGTGCTTATTGCAGTTTTCTTTATTTTTTCTGCTTTTTAAAATTATCTATGCATCAGAAATTGAAAAATTAAATACCTCATCATCATCTTCAACAGTCATCTTTTATACTGATGTGAGACCTAAGTTCACTTCTGTTGAAATGCACTTGCTTTATCCCTGTAGATAGTGCAAAAATTATTGTATACCATTAACATAAACCCTACCCCAAGTAAGTCAACTGTTCATTCGGAGAAATCTACCTGATGTCACGGATGCGGGTGCGGGTGGTGGGTTTCATACCCGATCTTGTTTTCATTTCCGCTTAGAAAAGCATGCGCAATTGCAATTGTAAAGAATCACAATGGCACAGCCAGATACACCAGTTTACGATTTGCGAACTGCAACTGATGTGCGAAATAGAATAGAATGGCTTTCCCACTTCTACCAACTGAGTAATTTAGGTTCAGGAATGCCACTCAGTTTCACAGAGACGAGATTCGTTTATGAGGCAGTGGGTGGAGTCCTTGATTTAAACTCGTTGTTGAAAGACTGGGTAGGTTAAATAACAGGAGCTTGAAATTCTGTCAATAGAATACCAAAAACAGGCATATTCTACAAAATCGCACCCAGTTATGTAAATATATATACTATATAAAGAGACAGGAATGCAATGCCTTTTGCACCCCACTAATCCGAGCCTTCTCTGACATAATTTTGATTGGCGGCTTATTGACGTCAGAGGAACGAAAGTGGTGAAAACTCTAATATTGTATTTCCCACAGATGCCCTTGGTTTCTGGTTGAATTTCTATTGCGTATTATGTTGCAGTTATATGTAAACTTTGCAATCCTATCAAAAAATACCTTTTGATCAGGTCGGGAACAAGCTTGAATTGATCTACAGTAGATCAATTGGTCCACTTTAGACCAATTGATCTACCAAAATGCACTGAAATATGTGCTTTAAGCTCTTTGCATGCTCCTCACTGAAAATTGCAAAATTATTTGATGGCTGAGTTTTTACTTTAGTTCATATGATTTTATAATTGTAATCAGATAAAAATTTTGTCGTGGAATTTTTAGCAAAAAAGCATTTTTCGATTAATTTTCCTGCTAATTTTAGAAATTTATGGTTGGGGGTAAAAAGGGTAACCGAACCGAACCGAACCACCGGATTATACCGGACGGAGCTTACGGAAATTTCCGATTGTCACGGTACCGGCTTTTACCGCCGTCGCCGAACCGAACCAGCGAATGCAATATCTTCTGTCTATTTATTATAATTTCTTTTAGTATTTCATTTAATTAATTACTGAAGTTTCTAGATTTTACATATTTAAGTATTATTCAATATATCTGGATAGTTGGATAGTTAAATAACGGAACAAATTCTTTGAAAACGTTAAAACATGGCCAGGGGTAGCCCAAACGTAATGTTGGACTGATTTTTTTTGTCAAAACACTTGTTCCTAGTTCTTTTTTTTTGACTAAGCTAACCATTTTATGCATTTAATTTATGAATTAAATTATTTTCATTAATATCATCGTTTAAATTATACATGTACATCAGTCCGGATTGATACCGTCCCGACATGACCATAGTTGTTTACCGTGGACGTAAAGCCAAAAAAAAAATCAATCAATCAGTCTGGATTGATTGACTGCAGGCTGTGTGGGAAGTATGATCGGTGGTTAAGGCTACGGCCCAGTCAGTTTGGCCAATACAAGTGGCACTAATAGAAAATTGTGATAAATAGGCAGCATATATCACATTCACTGGTTCGGTTCGGTGACGGCGGTAAAACCCGGTACCGTATCAGTCGGAAATTACCGTAAGGTCCGTCCGGTATAATCCGGTGGTTCGGTTCGGTTCGGTTCGGTTACCCTTTTTACCCCCAACCGAAATTTATTGATTTTTTTTTAATTTCTTTTGTTATGCTAGGTTCTTCAATTGATTTGTTGAAGCCAACAAGCAAGCTGTCATTTTGGTACTAAAAAGCAATAATTGAAATGGGTTAAGAATGGCATTTCTGATTCTATCAATGAATAGTGAATTTGTATCACCATGTTCTATTATCGCATTTTATCATGATAAATCCAAAGAAATTTGGAAAAATTGGTATTATGCATTGATCAGCAATATGTATAGAGAACAAGAGGCAAAAATTTAACCTACTTCTGACAAAAATAAATCCAAATTGTGCATGTTCCTGTCCATACTTTTTAAGACTCAAACTTATATAGTTTGGCCCAAACCTGGGTAGATAATGTATGAACCCACAATTTTATAACTGAGAAATCATTTTGTAATAAAACAGGCTAGATTTTAAAACTTTCTTTAAATGCAATGTCAAGTCAGAATGTGCACTATATTTTCAGATGCTAAATGCTAAAAACTGAGTTTTTAGGAAAATAAATGGCTAAAATCATTCCTTTTTGGTACCAGTATGACAGCTTTAATGTTCAGTTCAATAAATCTATTAAAAAAATCTAACATATCAAACAATTTAGCAGAAAAAACAAGTAATTTCTAAAATTAGCAGGTAAATTAATCGAAAAAATGCTTTTTTGCTAAAATTCCACGACAAATTTTTTATCTGATTACAATTATAAAATCATATGAACTAAAGTAAAAACTCAGCCATCAAATAATTTTGCAATTTTCAGTGATGAGCATGCAAAGAGCTTAAAGCACATATTTCAGTGCATTTTGGTAGATCAATTGGTCTAAAGTGGACCAATTGATCTACTGTAGATCAATTCAAGCTTGTTCCCGACCTGTTGATGACTCGGCACAGCAATTCAGTGGGGTTACCCTAATTAGCGAAATGGTCCTATTTTTGCGAAATGGACGAAATGGAGATTTTTCTACGAAATGGAGTCAAAAAATCCTAAATTCACGCTGGTCTGCATTCAACACAGGCAACGAGGCAACGTACTTTAAAACACGATTGTTTTAGCATACTCAGAGTACTTCTTATATTTATTTGAAAATATCATTCTTACGGACCCGGCAGTTTGTTAGACCTCTTAGTCAGACCAGGTTTTCGAAGAAATTCCGTCTAGTATTGATGCAGTGCTGAAATAAGTTTTTTCACCAATTCGTTGGCTGGTCTTTGTAGCCCAAAAATTGTTTTCAAGCATTTCTTGAATATGCGTATCAATTCAGTAAAACTTTTGAGACCTATTTCAAGAGTAGGGAGTTGGATGGTCCGTGAGACTATACTTCTGAAACAAACTTATCCTGATGAGCAGAACAAGCAGGTTCCTTGTACGCTGTCTTCGTTGCCTGTGTTGAATGCCAGACCAGTGTGAAATTGGTATTTAAGCTTTTATTTTCTTGTTTTATTACTAGAGTCAGACAATGAGCAATACTAAATGCAACTTCTGAAGTGAATGCAAGTGTATTTTATATGTAAATGCACCTGAATAAGTATATTTTGTTTACGAAATGGAGTTTTCTCTTGCGAAATGGAGTTTTGTCTTTACAAAAAGGACTCACAGAAGCAAAATTTATTAATGTTAACTTCAATTTTCTGTAAAATAATGATTAGAATAGAAATTAAGAAAAGAAAATGCTATTTTTTTTATCAAAAAGGAGTTGAATAAAGAGTTTTCAATTACAAAATAGAATTTTCTCTCATGAAATGGCGTTTCCCTGCTACGAAATGCTCTCTCAAAATCAGAATTCTCATTCTTAAAATAATTGAGTTTAACATAAATAGAGAGGACATGGATAGAACCTTTTAAAGATTTCTGTGTTCATATTTGGTTGAATAGGGATGTTTAACCTACAAAGAGATTTCTCAAACGAAATGGAGTTTTGTTTCTAGGAAATGGAGTCATAGAATCAACATTTGTAAATCAGATGTTCGTTTCTCTGTTTGATTTATGACATTGGACAGAATAAAAATAGTATTTAAGCATTTAGGAGTATATACTTTGAAGAAAGAAAGAAAGTTAAAAAAATATATATAGATATATTAATATAGCATCCTATGGTAGTCACAATGTATATAGTGTCATTCTGAAAACAAGCTTAAAATGTAACTTCAGTGCAACATGATACAATTTTTAAAGTCAGTGACCTATGCAAAATTACACAAATTTCTAAATCTGAGACCTTGGTCATAGTTAGTCAGCATCCAGATGATTTCAACATAGGAATAAGCCTTGTTACATATCACACGGTTCCATTTGGATATTCAGATAACTGCGCTAATTTCATCTAAATTTCTAAGTCTGAGACCTTGAACGTATATCAGAATCAGTAAGTGAGATTCTATGAATTACTCTCGTAATGAATTCCATTCCCAATTGGAAATTCAAAGGACAAATCAAGATGCTATAAATCAGCTGCCGAAATATAACGCTGCTTTTCTACTCATGTATATGTTAAGCAGATTTGTGCAAATTTTCAGTTTGTAATTTTAAGATAAAACTGTAGAGTTATCACGCAACTCCTAAAGAGGCTGAACCGAAATTTTATTTTTGCCACTTTCAGGGGTTTTAGTTAACTCCACCACTTCTTTTGCGTCAGAAAATATTGTGAACAAATATTTTTTCAAAGAGACAATTCAAATAGCATTGCTACATTTTGGTTAACATTTTACAGAAGCTCGAATTTTAAATTTCAAGGTGGGAATGGAATTGGGCGTTTGCCAGGCAAGACTACATTCTACTTCAGTATGAGTCTGTACTCTTATATACTAATATACTACTATAATACGTGTACAGAGTGATGGAATATTGATATAGTATATGGCCCAACTTCTTACTTATGAATGTTTTCTTTGCTCTTAAAGGATCTAAACTTTTATCATTATTGTATCATATTATATAATATTCCAGTTCGTATTTTATAGCAAAAGTATTTTTTTACACAAAAATAAATAAAATAAAATAAATAAAGTCATTACTCGAACAACTATAATTTCCCGTTGAAGTCGGTTAAATATCTTCGAAGATTTGACGGACACGCTTCCGTGTAAACAGGTGTTAATCTTTGTGTCATTTAGGTAATCGGATAGGTGTGATAATCCATCTATGTTATTTGATTCTCTCAACTTTCTTTTGAACGGATTATCCAACTAAAGGTCAATGATGATCCAATCAATAAAAGATAAAATGAGCACGCGCTCCCAGTCAGCTGATATGACATCGCATTTCAAACAGAAAATATTCTATTTTCTAACTAGTGTATTTGTTCGTAAAATACATATTCCTCGTATTTTAGGCATCCCTAATAGAAATTCTACTTTGCTTACCCACTTTATATATAGGAAAAACGACCCTCTCTCTTTCTCTCTGCGAAAGCTTTAGAACAGACATGGATGTTGCACCTCCCATTTTAATCATTTCTCACTCTTAGATTCAAACACTTTTTATCCCAAAATTGACTCGCGTGTTTTAAAACCTGAAATAACGCTTGCATTTCGCTCACAAACTTGACTCTTATCGAAAAGAAATTTCGTCTCTGCATTTCAAAACATTTCATTGGGATTAGCAGGTTAATAGGGGGGGGGGGGGGGGGATTATGAATCGGAGTTGGAGGGGCGGGGGGCACAAACTTCCTTGAATTTGGGAATAAGACAACCTTTACATAATTACAGTCTCCATAGTCAACTCAAAATGCTAAAAAAACATCTAAACATACATTATTATGAAAAGCGCTTCAACCATCACGTTTGGTGATAAAATGTGAGTTGATGTGTATATTTCCTTTCCTGGTTCAGAGCTCCAGATAATTTTTACAGTGGTTTCAGTATTTACCAAACAGAATTTTAACCTTTTCAGTATCCTGATGAGTCCTTTCAGTATCGGTACTCCTGAGATCCAGTGGTTGTTCAGTATCTTAACGCACAACTGGTCTCCCAAAATGTCAGTCTACTTGTTCTTGTCCAGGGTTCTTGCTTAAAACTCTGGACAACAGGAACGACCCAGGCCGAACGGGAATAAGGCCGAAACGACCCGGGGCCGAAAGGGAATTGGGCCGAAACGACCCGTTACCGACCCTGACAGTGTTTTGCTTTCCTTTTACCACGCATCAGGGGACGATCGGCTGATCTTTGCTGGCTAGAGTTCACTAGAATTAACCACTGGCTTGCCGAAGCCAAAGTTTTCCAGCTTCACACAACCAGGTGGGGCCATTTATTGATTGTTCAGTCAAGTAACAGAGACGTTTTTTGCAACATGTTTGTTTAACGAAAATGAAAGTACCTACGCAATCGACCAGAAAGATCATGTGCAATTTAGCGATTGAGCGATTGGCTAACGCTCGGTAAATTCCAATACTCATGCTTGTTCCCGGTCTATTCTTAAAAACGACCAGTACAAGCCGAAAAGAGAATGCTGAAAATAGGTACCATGTGCTTTCTATTTTCAGAAAAGGTTGACTGCGCATGCTCAGACAGCGCATGCGCTGAAGCAATGATTAGTAAATGCTAAAAATAGTTAACATTCTGGCTATTGAAAAACGGTTGACCGCGCATGCTATAGCGTAAATACGTAGCACATTTGAGCTGCTTTCGTAAGCTGAGAAATGACTACCGTATTCGGTACGATTGAAATTTCAAGACACTTCGTATTTTGTCTTTTTTGGTCCGTATTTTACGCAAATACGAAGCTTATCTGGCTCTCTGCTGGTTTCTCTTCCAGCGATGAAATTGAAACAAAAGCGAGACATAAAATAGAGCCCCACGCCTGTACATTGTATTATTATCATTTTATTTAGGTTTATGTTATTGGAAGAAGGTCATTTTAGTTGCCAACTAACATGACCCTAATCATTTATCAAACATTTTTATGTGAAACGCAGGTATGCTTTATTTGTTTAAATTTTGCTAATACGGTCATTTACAGTGACGGCAGTATGGTTAGGAGCTTGCAGGGATACCTCATGAGTAAATGCAACTCCATTTCTTGAAAACACACACACACACACACACAAAAAGAAATACAAAAAAAAGAAGACCTGCCTTGTACAGGATAGCTCGTCTAGTAGCGCCTTGCCCATCACATAAGATTTTGTCGTAAAATTTGAAAGTGGGACACCTACGCCAACGCATGTGCCTGGCTAGTTTTCCTACTTCAATTTAAAAAAAAAAAAAAAAAAAATCTGCTAAATATAAGAAAGAAATGAAACCGCATTTCGTAAAGAAAAGAATCCCATGAATTTCCTTGAACAAGGGGAAAAAATTATTGAGAATTTGTTAAACAGTTCAAATAAGTTAACTTTAAGTCTAACTACGATATAACAGTAAGACATAAAAAAATGTTAGAAAAAAGTTATTATGACTCCATTTCGTAAAGCCGGGCCGGGTAGCGCAATCGGTAGGGCACCTGACTTGTAAGTCAGAGGTCCTGGGTTCGAATCCCGGTCTGGCCACATACTTTCGTTTCTCCTTCCGCTGATTCAAGAAGGGCAGTTGTCAGTTACTGGCGAAAGTATGTGCACTTAGTACTGGTTAACCGCTTAGGAGGTCTAGGTTAACTGACCGTCCCGACATGACCTTAGTTGTTTACTGTGGACGTTAAGCATCAAATCAACCAACCAACCAACCATTTCGTAAAATGAAACTCAGTTTCGTAAAGATAAGAATCCCGTGAACATGCAAAAAAATCTTAAAAGAGTTTAAATAGGTTTTGTGTCTGACTTTACCATATTATGATAAAACAATAAACTAAATGTCAAATAAATAGATATTATGACCACATTTCGTAAAAATGAAACTCCATTTTGAAAAGAAAAGAATCCCGTGATTACCCTGAATATGAAAAAAAAAAAAAAATAAAAAAAAAAAATAAAGTATTCTTAAAGTAAGTCTTATTTGTGTCTAACTTTGATATTATAACAAAAAAGTAACCGAAGAGAGATGTAAAATGAAACTCCATTTCATGACGAAAATAATCCCATTATTTAAAACTGCTTGAAATACTTTAAAATAGTTCAAATATATGTTTTTGTGTGACTAGCTTTGATATTTAAATAAAGTATTTTTCCATATAATGAATAAAATTGAATTAAATCTTATAAAAACCAATTCACATACTGTCAAGGTTGGCAAAATGCCGGCAAATATGAGTATTTTCCATGCTGGCGGTATTTACCGGTAAATTCCGGCAAATACTGGAAAACAATAGCCTTCACTCAAAATCCAGAGGGGTATTTCAGTTATACTGGTCAACAGACTTAATATTTATACTGAAGTTGAACAATTGTATCTACTTACTTATTTAATAGTTTATCTAGCCAGTGAAATTTTGAACTTTGTTTTAGGGAAAAAATAGCCTGTTTTGTAGCTGGCATTTCTCTTTTGGCTCGGAGTCATGGAGCTTTGGCACTATACTACTGTTTTGCAGTCAGTCAGTACATCTGGCACTGGTCTTGTTGTCTTGGTCAACAACAGCATAGGATCTTTTGGCTTATGAGGAATAGTAGTTTGGTAATGATGTGTGATGGTTCAGCTTTAGGACTGATTATGACAAATTATTATCTGACTGCTATAAAATCATGTATTCAAGAGTTGAAGCCATACTATAGCTCATGCCATACCAATAACACCTCTAGTATGTACTTCACCTTGACTAATTGTCTAACCTTTGTATAAACAGATAACCATTCTGACAACTTATTGTTTCCATCCTTGCACCAAGCAATACTCTGCTAAAACATTGTTTTGAAACTTGTTGTTTAAACAATTTAGACATTGTCTTGCAGATTGGGTGTCACACTGGTGACTGGCCAGGTGCACAGGTGAATTTACCTGTAATTTCTTACCTGTATTTTTATGCTGTTGAGTTTAGGACAAATAATAAAGTGAATCAAGATACTGTTCATACATGTACTTGTGAAATTGTCAAAATTTTTGTCTTAAATTCACGTTTTGGCTGTTTCAGCCTGCTTATTTTGTGAAACATTTTATTCTTTATGATGAAAAACTAACTTTATATTTAATATAAAAATTAACTGAAACATCTTTAAGGCATTTAGTTTGAATATATATTATCTTAAGTTAACTTTGTTATGGTTTTAGCAAGATTCAAAGGTGAAAAAGTTCAATCGACCAGTATTTGCCAGTATTTTGCACTTTGGGAGTATTTTCCAGACCGGTAAATACCGGTAAATTCCACCGGTAAATACCGGGGGTGGAATTTACCGCCCAACCTTGCATACTGTGCAAGATCCATTTATTTCTATTCCAGAATATATTCCAAAGCCTCAAAACATTAATAAAACTTTATGCTGTTTGGTTACTATTTAAGAAAGTTTGGTTAAAAACATATAACTGTATGCAATAGAAAATAAATGGTTCAAATAATATCATTTTGTCACGGTAGAAATTTCTGTTTAGAGCTAGAAAATAGAAAATTAAAGGATAAAAAATGGCATAGCCGTATAAAATCCCCATTTTAATACTATTTTCTGAGAAAGTGGAAATATAATTGCCTATTTGCAATGGTTTTAAGGAAAAGGTATGAAGTTTAACTTGTTTATAAAGAGTGTAACAATGGAAACTGGTGAAACCATGGGGAACTAATAGCAAATCAATGGAAAAAACCCATTTCATTTTGCTAAGGGCTGGGCCGAGATTTTTGTAGGGCAAGTTGTCTTTGGTCCGAGTTGTCCTGATTCCGTCAATGAGATATCTTTTGAAGTGATAATACACTTCATAAGCACACAGTTAAATTTTCACTGCCATTTCGATTGAGATGGTCAACAACACTTGGAGAACTTTACTTGCCGCACATGACATAATGTGTCTAAACCGTGTGATGACAGAATTTTATTTCCCTGAAAGGCATATTCAAGAACTCTGAATGCATTTTAGGCGTCTATTTTGGCTCAACATTGCTTATCAAAGAATTATTAAAAGATATGTTTTAATAAATGTGAAAGCCTGTTTGTACAGATTATAATGAGATAATTAGTTGTTTGCAGTCTTCAGAAATTAGTGTCGGCGAGCAATTAGCAGGCGATCAAATAAGACGACTCGGCCGTGCACAGTTTATATACATGTACATCAGTCAAAATAACGCAAATGACTGACTTACGTTATCATTTTCCTAGCAAGATGGCGACTTTATAAAATTTTTACAAGGAGTAATTTCATTGCTGGATTAACTATATATCAAATGGGTGAAACTACTTAATACATAGTATTAAAAACTTACTGCCGTACCCGGAGCCAATCCTCATAGGACTGTCTCCAGGTACGGTTCCGTACTCGAAGACCCAGAGTCTCGGGGTACGGTTCTGTACTGGGAGACCAAGGGTCTAGGGATACGGTACCGTACCCGGAGACACTTCCATAATTAAAACATTTCTTTTCATTTTAAAATGTCTATTTTTGTTTGTTTTGGGTTTATGGCATGTTGACAATTTTTTTACTTTCTTCCGACCCATTCTTTATTTACGTGTACCCGTAATGCAGATTTTTGATAACCATAAATAGACTAATTTAGTGATATCAATAGATATAGATATCCAAAATTCAAATTATGTATAGCTTTAAATCGATGAAGTAATATCCATAATTCGAATTAGTGTTATCCATGAACCAGTTATATAACTGGATATCCAAAATTTGCATTATGGATATCTATAATTAAAATTATGGCTATCTATAAATATCTATGGGTATCTATAAATATTTCTGTTTTTCACTGGTTCAAATTCTAAATATTGCTATTTCGGGTAATGGATACACATAAATAATCATGGATATCTATAAAAAGAGAATAGTAGAATGGTAACCCATACTTTTCACGCTTTACTATAGACAAATTCAGTGGGAAATAAATAAAATGAAAATTTCTATCTAATTTGAAGAAGTCTTGAAGCATACTATTACAACTTTACTTTAGAGCGATATCATATGTAGTACGAGTATCAATCTAGCATATTGTTAATGTCAGGGTACTTTAAATGATTTACACAAAACAGCCAATATAAGGTGCAAAATTTCAAGACTCCTGGGCCCAGATAATCCGATGATAAAGTATGTTGTTAAATTTGAAGTATTACTGAATAATTCAACTTATGCATGAGCGTTTCTGCGTAAATTGTATGTACCTATCTACAGAAAAAGTCATTGGAAAATAAATAAATAATTACTATGCTTTAGCGTTTCTGCGTAATACTGTGCATCTGCCTATAGAAATGTCGCTGGAAAATAAATCATTAAAAAAATAATAAATAAATAACGAAATAAATAAATGAGCCGCGACACGACAAAACCAACAATGTGGTTGTGCGCCCAGCGCAGACTCAGATCAGCCTGGGCATCCGCCGAGTTAAATCAGACTCTTCGTTAAGTGCTCAAAGGGTAGCTAAGGGTCTAAGCTACCTCTATGCGGACAGCGAAGACTCTGATCAGACTGGGCGGATGCCCAGGCTGATCTGAGTCTGCGCTGGGCGCACAACCACATTGTTGGTTTTGTTGTGTCGCGGCTCAAATGTGATGACCAAGATTTACTCATGGAATTATTGCATTATGGAATATTTCAGTTAATTAAGCGTTTTTTTATTAAATATGATGTAAATATCCCTGTAAAAACATTAGAAAATAGATAAAAAATAAATAATACATAAACTCAAAGTGGTCATTAAGTTTCATAATAATTCTGGGAATAATAATAATGTAAATTCTGTTCTATAAATCACATTATTACCATTAACATCAGTGACATGGGGCGGCGATAGCTGATATAAAGATTATGCTAGGTGTGATATTTAACGATTATTGATCATACACCCGTATCGATTAATCAGTGACACGTGGCATTGATTGTTGATACGAGCGATTTAAATAAACAGTAAATGTCAATACGCTACTGTTTTCTGGCCTCTGGCCTATAACAACATTTTAGGTAGTCGTGCTGCTTCGAATTGTCAGAGCATAGCCATGAAAACGCTGAAATATTAACAAAACTTAAATCAAGTTGCCGTTGAGGGAGCTTCACCGTTCCTTGACCAAACCTCACTTATTGGAGGTGACTCCAGCTACACTCATGTCTGCGAATATGACTCGACCTCACATCGAGACAATCCTTGACAGTTAGGTAATTATAGCTACTTATCTGGTAAGTTCGAGTCGAGGTGGAGTTTGAGTTTAGTTTGTGAATATGGGCCTAAGCCATCAAAACCTGTCGTGGTCGTGAAGCGATAATTACCTGTACAGGTGGAGTGATGACCTGAGGCTGTAAATATTTATCTCATCGATGAAAATAGATCACAATAGAATAGATGTTATTTTCTGGCTTCATTGGAGCACGAGTTTTGATTTCGAATAAATTATAGGGATATTTATAAAGAATTTACTCCATCAGCACCTAATATATTTCTTTCGAAAAATCCGATTTTTCGAATAATCGAAGTTCAAATTTGCGGAGGTGTTTTTACATAGAATTAATGAGCTTGCGATCAGGACCATGTTTCAACTTTGAAACATCCGGTAGTTTAAAAAACTACCGAGATTCGACTGTATCTAGAACAAGAGGTCATTGTCATTCTTTAGTCTTTGTTCCAGGGCTCTCATTTTTTGACAATTTCAGACATTTCCTCAAAAGTCACTGGGCTAGTTGCTCAGGTGAGTGAATCAGGGCCTGATGGCCCTCTTGTATTTTTGTATCTTTCTGGTAAATCAGGTTTGTAATTTCACAGTACATGTAATTGTTTAGTTGACACGCATATAGAGGAAGAAAATGCTAATTTTCAACAGGTACCCTATAAAGTTAGCAGCTCTATGGAATCACACAGATTCATTCAAAGGACATTTTGTGCCACAAGGCTATTTCTTTTGCAGGATTCTACAACGGTTGTCTCTGCAAATGAATCAGATGTTGAAACAGAGGTTATGCTGCCAGTCCAGTCTACAAGTATGAAGGTATAATAATAATAATTAAAAAAAAAAAATAACAAACAAAAAAACAGTTGTCTGGAAAAACACAACAACAAGATGTCCAAAAATATGATCACAATTGCACTTTGGCCTGATATTTCATATCCAACATCAGATTTTGAAAGTAGTAGTCGGGAATTCCTACTCTTTGAAAAATAAGTCTCAAGTCAAATAAGGAGTCCCACCATCAAAAGCTAGGAATTGCAGATCTCATTTAAAATTGGAGCCTGGGGGATATCACTGGTGCATCATGATATTTTTGCTGGCGATATTGTATCGTGATACCTGGCAATACATTTACCCCAAATGTCAACAAACATCCAAAGTGGTAACTTTCACACTTATTGTTTATCTGAACTTGAACACCCGGTAGACTACCAATATGATGAAATATCTTGAGTCGTCAGTAGTCTATTTTTAGCTCACCTGAGCCAAAGGCTTAGAGGTGAGCTTATAGGCAGGCATCCATCCTCCGTCGTCCATCCATCAACATTTTCAAACAACATCTCCTCTGAAACTGCAAGGCTCATTGTTGCCATAGGACTACCTGCATTAAAGGCCAGTTTTTGGCCCCCATCTGAGGTCAAAATAAGATAAAATATTTCATTGAGTGATTTCATTAAACCAAACTTCTAGTGTTTCATTTCATTTAAAATTTGAATCTTGCTGTGCTTTATGTATGATTAAATGGCTGCTGAAACAGGCTAAAGTCTTGGAATTTGTCATTTTTGGTCAATTTTTAGACATTCAGTTTACAAATTAGAATAGAGCACAAGAGTTAACCATAGAATCCTTTTAACATATCATAGCTACAATTCACATCGTATTGAAAGATTTTGTTGGTTAATGATTGTGCTCATACTTAATTCTTAAAAAAATGACTTCCGGAGACGGGCTTTTACCTATAATTTGCCTGTAATAAGCATTGGTGAAATGAGTCACTGGCTGTAAGTGACTTTACGAAGGCATAGGAACTAAGATTTAAATGTAGAGATGGTTAGATAAATATTGTCAAAATATTCTTGATTTTTGATGCAGACGACAATTTTAGCAGAAGACCAAAATACCCAGAATGCCATGGGATAAAGACAGTGTCTTTGTGAAACAACAATAGTGCAGCCTCTTAGCGAGCTGTTCCCAATAAAATGCAGTCTTATCAGGATTTGTAGTTACTGCTCAGGAATTTCTGTCTCACTATTAACAAAAGCTTATGATAACTTGCTTCAGTTAGTCTTGCTTTATTGATCATACCGGTAACACTATTTCAGAGCTTGTTTTGGAAGTATTAACATTTAGTTGGGTATCTACATGTTTATAGAATAGGAATCCAGCTGATTGGTTTACATTACTAAACATCAGATCATGCATATCAAATCATTAAATGATTTGTTTTTGTTAAATTCTGACAGGTGTGAAGTCAGCCAGCAAGTTGTTTGAAATGTTGCCATTTAGGCTTTCAGAAATGAGTGACACATATAGTCTGAAATGGACAGCAAAACATTTTTATATGACACTGTTTACAATCAGTTATATTTATGATAGTAAATCAAATCTTAAATAAAAATATAAATATTATATTCCTTTCAAGAGCAACAGAAACATTCAAAAGACTGAAGGTGGATCAGAGAGCAAGTGAGCAGGGGATTACATATATCCCGGCCAGCGCCTCTGCTTAATTAAATCAAACTTAACACAAAACTTAAATGCAAATCCGATACAAGTTTTCATGTCTGTGACCTTGACCTTAGGGCAGAAATGACGATGATGTCAACTAATTATTTTCAATTTTTGGAAGTAAATTTTGCCCTACATGTACATGTATATTTATAGTATACCGACACTATAATCAAACATTTACAATGGATGTCTAAGTCCTAATTATTGATCACTGTCTTTATCCAGGGGCCAACCCTGGAGGCTATATAATCCCATGTCAGAGACATACAGAGATATCATGAACGAGATATGAAAAGAAGCTGACATGCAGTAACAGAGATATGAGCAACCACAAACGTTTAGCGCAAAACTTTCACATAATGAAAATGTCTATGTCCTAATTACTGACCCGGGCTCCTCCCAGGGGCCTTACCCATATCAAAGGTAATGTTATAGAGATAAAATGATACAAATACGGAAAAGATCTGATAGATGGTAACACAGTAACAGAGATATAAACAATCAAATTTATTTGACACAAAACTTGGAAGTAAAAGTTGACGAGCACAATGAGGAAAAGTGCAGTGCACAAGAACCGTAACCTTGTCACAAGTATATACGAAGTTAGCTCCCTTTCCAGTTTTTTCAATATTTTGCTTGTCAGGAGCATGTAAGGGGGAACTACATGAAACTTCACACATTGATATAGGACAATGAGAGGAAGTGCAGTGCACAAGAGCCATAACCCTGTCTCAAGTATTTACCATGTTAGCTCCCTTTACAGTTTTTAGCTCACCTGAGCACAAAGTGCTCAAGGTGAGGTATTGTGATCGGTCTTTGTCTGTCGTCCGTCGTCCGGCGTCAACTTTTGCTTTAAAGGACTTCTTCTCCAAAACTGCTGGACGGATTTCAAAATAATTTCACAGAAATGTTCCTTGGGGGACTCTCTACCAAAGTTGCTCAAATGGTTCCGCTCCGCTGAACAATATGGCCACCAGAGCTAAAAATAGAAAAACCTTTAAACGACTTCTCCTCACAAACTGCTGGGCAGATTTTGAAATAATTTCATAGAAATGTTCCTTAGGAGCCCCTCTACCAAAATTGCTCAAACGGTTCCGCTCCGCTGAACAAAATGGCCGCCAGAGCTAAAAATAGAAAAACCTTTAAACAACTCCTCCAAAACTGCTTGGCCGATTTTGAAATAATTTCACAGAAATGTTCCTTAGGAGCCCCTCTACCAAAATTGCTCAAACGGTTCCGCTCCGCTGAACAATATGGCCGCCAGAGCTAAAAATAGAAAAACCTTTAAACGACTTCTCCTCCAAAACTGCTGGGCCGATTTCGAAATAATTTCACAGAATTGTTCCTTAGGAGACTCTCTACCAAAATTGCTCAAACGGTTCCGCTCCGCTGAACAAAATGGCCGCCAGAGCTAAAAATAGGAAAACCTTTAAACGACTTCTCCAAAAGTGCTTGGTCGATTTTGAAATAATTTCACAGAAATGCTCCTTGGGGGACTCTCTACCAAAATTGCTCAAATGGTTCCGCTACACTGAACAATATGGCTGCCAGAGCTAAAAATAGAAAATCCTTTAAACGACTTCTCCTCCAAAATTGCTTGGCCGATTTTGAAATAATTTCACAGAAATGTTCCTTAGGAGCCCCTCTACCAAAATTGCTCAAACGGTTCCGCTCCGCTGAACAATATGGCCACCAGAGCTGAAAATAGGAAAACCTTTAAACGACTTCTCCTCCAAAACTGCTTGGTCGATTTTGAAATAATTTCACAGAAATGTTCCTTAGGAAACCCTCTACCAAAATTGCTCAAACCTTTCTGCTCTGCTGAACAATATGGCCACCAGAGCTAAAAATAGAAAAAAGCTGTAAACATCATCGTCTCTGAAGCCAATGGCTCGATTTAAAAAAAAATTCACAGAAATGTTTTACTCATGGCCCTGAAAAAAAATTGCTAAAAGGGTTCCACTCCGCTGAACAAAATGGCTGGCAGAGCTAAAAATAGAAATAAATTTTAGAATGACACAGAGGGCACAGTTATGATCCAATCATCATGAAACTTTGTCAGAATGTTTATCTAAATGAAATCTAGACCATCTTTGAAACTGGGTAATGTGGGGTCAAAAACTAGGTCACTGGGTCAAATCTTAGAAAAACCTTGTGCACACTCTAGAGAGCACAGTTATGATCCAATCTTCATGAAACTTTGTCAGAATGTTTATTTATATAAAATCTAGGCCGAATTTGAATCTGAGTCTTGTGTGGTCAAAAACTAGGTCAAATCTTAGAGAAACCTTGTGTACACTCTAGAGGGCACAGTTATGATCCAATCTAGGTGAAACATTGTCAGAATGTTTATTTTCATGAAATCTATACCAGATTTGAAACTGGGCCATGTCAGGTCAAAAATAGGTCACTAGGTCAGTTCTTAGAAAAACAGTGAGAACGCTTTAGAGGACACAGTTTTGTTCTAATCTTTATGAGACTTTGTCATAATGTTTGTCTCCAACAAACCTTGACCAAGGGTGTATTTTGGTCATGTTTGGTCAAAAAGTAGGTCACTAGGTTAAACCTTAGAAAAACATTGTGTACACTCTAGAGGGCACAGTTTTGATAACTTTGTCAGAATGTTCATATCCAAGAAATCTAGACCAGGTTTGAAACTGGGTCATGTGGGGTCAAAATCTAGGTCATTAGGTTAAATCTTATAAAAACCTTAGGTACACAATAAACGGTTCATTTTCCATTTAATCTTTGTGAAACTCTGTCTATCGGTCATATGGATGTCTCTAGATCTGAGGTTAAGTTCACAGGATACTCAGGTGAGCGATCCAGGGCCATCATGGCCCTCTTGTTACAATATTTTGCTTGTCCAGAGCATATCTCTGAAAGTATAAGGGGGAACTAAATGAAACTTCACACATTGATAAAAGACAATAAGAGGAAGTGCAGTGCACAAGAACCATAACCCTAACACAAGTATTTACGAAGTTAGCTCCCTTTCCAGTTTTATCAATATGAAGCTTGTCCGGTGCATATCTCCAAAGGTATTAAAGGGAACTAAATGAAACTTCATACATTGAAAGAGGGCAATAAGCGGAAGTGCAGAGCACAAGAACCATAACCCTGTCTTTACAAAGTTAGCTACCTTCCTATTATTTTCAATATTTTGCATGTCCAGGGCATATCTCTGAAACTGTAAAAGGGAACTTAATGAAACGTCACACAAATATAGGGCAATGAATGAAAGTGCAGAACACAAGAACGATAACCCTGTCATAAGTAATTACAGAGTTAGCTCACTTCTTAATGTTTGCTTTATTTTGCTTGTATGGAGCATATCTTAGGAAGTATTGAAGGAAACAAAATGAAAATTCACACATTGATAGAGGGTAATGAAAGGAAGTGCAGAGTTTAAGAACTATAACCCTACCTTTAGTAATTACGGAGTTAGCTCCTTTCCTAATTTTTTCAGTTATTTAGCTTGTCTGGAGTATATCTCTGTACATATTTAAGAGAACATGAACGAAACTTCACATATTGATAATACAGGGCAATGACAAGAAGTGCAGAGCAGAAGAACCATAATTGTATTCCAGTCAGTTGTATGCATATCCAGAGCATTGCTTTAAAAGTATTGAAGAGAATTACTTTTTTCCATTTTAAATTGTATTTAATTTACACAGAAAATCACTCCTTCACCAGGATACCCATTCTCCTTTCACAAGCCTTCGGGGAGCTTCCATCGGTTTCACCGATTTTCTTGTTGCACTAGCGCCTTCATTTATGGACCAATTTCGATTTTACTTCACACAAATGTTTAGTTTTAGGAAATTCTTGTTTCTGCGTGATGGGGCCAAGGTCAAGGTCACGGTCACAGTGGCTATTTATAGAAAAACCTTGTCATCCCTCTAGCCCCTTCATATACATTCTGATTTTGATGTAGCTTCACATTAATGTTTAGTATGACAGTACCTTAGACAAGTTTACGTTGCAGCATTCTATATTAAGGTCAAGGTCACAGTGGTTATTTTTAGAACAACTTTGTCATCCCTCTAACGCCTTCATTTATGGACCGATTTGGATTTGGTTTTACACAAATGGTAAATATATGAATATTTTGGACAAATATGCATTTTATGGTTCTAAGGTCAAGGTCAAGGATACATTGGCTAATTTTAGAAAAACCTTGTCATGGCTCTAGCACCTACATTTATGGGCCGATTTTTATTTAACTTCACAAAAATTTAAAGTATGTCTTTGACAAGTTCGCATTTCAGCATGATGGGGTCAAGGTCAAAGTCACAGTGGCTATTTTTAGAATAACATCCCTCTAGCGCCTTCATCTATGGACCAATTTTCATTTAACTTCGCACAAATGTTTAATATGACAATGTCTTGGACAAGTTTTAGTTTCAGGGTTCTAAGGTCAAGGTCAAGGTCATATTTTGTAATCACTCTTGTGCCTTCATTATTGGACCAGTATTTAGCTCACCTGAGCTAGCGGCTTCGGGGGAGCTTATAGCATGGTAAGGCTCCGTCATCAGTTGTCCCTCCATCGTCAGTCGTACGTCATCCCTCCTTCAACATTTCCAAACAACTTTTCCTCTGAAATCGCTGGGCTAATAGTAACCAGATTTCATGTAGAGCCTCTTGGGGGGGGGGGGGGGGGCAAGTTGTTCAAACAGTCCTGGTCGTATGATCAACATAGCTACCACACCATTATAATGTAAAAAAAAAAACTTCAAAAATCTTCTCCAGAACCAAAAGGCCGATGGCCATGAAACTTGATATGTAGCATCAAGTATGCGAGTACTGCCATGATTGTTCAAATTATGACCTTGGTGTGACCTTGACCTTTTTTATGGTAAGGTCAAATTTGCTTTTAGGTGCTTTTATATGGGAAAATGTGAGAACATAAGACTTTTTGGAAACTGTTTAGGATTTTGATCTGAAAATTGGTATATACAGTGATCTTAATGTGTGGGGAACAAAAATTTGTTCAAACGGTCCTTGTCACCTGACCAACATAGCCGCCATGCCCGTACATGTATATGTTAAAAACATTTAAAAATTTTCCTACCAGAAGCAATAGGCCGATGGCCTTAATACTTGGTTTTTAGAATCAGGTATACGAGTACAACCAAGATTATTCAAATTATGACCTTGGGTTGACCTTGACCTATTTTACAGTAAGGTCTAATTTGCTTTCTGAAGCTTTTATATGGGAAAATGATAGAACATAAGATATCTTGGAAAGAGCTGAATATTTTGACCTGAAAATTGGTATATAAAGTCATCTTAATGAGTACATGAAAATACAAGAGGTCAAGGTCATTCATTGACCTTTGACCGTGGTCTCTCATATTTTGACAATTTCTCACATCTCCTCAAATGCCACTGGGCCAATTGTAACCAAATTTCATGTGAGCCTCTAGGGGCTGAGGGAACAAAAATTTGTTCAAACGGTCTGGGTCACATGAACAACATGGCTGCTATGCCCATACGTGGCAAAAACCTTTACAAATTTTCTTCTCCAGAACCAAATGATCGATGGCTTTGATACTTGGTTTATAGCATCAGGTACTTGAGTACTATTAAGATTGTTAAAATGATGACCTTGGGCTGACCTTGATCTTTTTAAGGCAAGGTCAAGTATGGGAAAATGTTAGAACATAAGATTTCATGGCAAGTTTTGAAGATTTTGGCCAAATATTGGTATATATAGTTGTCTTAATTAGTACATGGAAGATTTGCATGTACAAGAGGTCAAGATCATTCTTTGACCTCTGATCCATATCTCTCATATTTTGACAATTTCAGACATCTCCTCAAAAGCCACTGGGCTAATTGTAACCAGATTTTATACACAGCCTCCAGGGGCTGAGGGAATGAAAATTTATTCAAGCGGTCTTTATTCAAGTGATTCCAAAGGACCAGAACTTATACAATCTACACTATGACTGAGTACCTGGGGACAAATAAGTGCAGTCACACGGCACCTAACACCAGATTCAATGAAGTTTTAATAAAATGTGCAAACCCAGCCATAGCAGCCGGGTGCTCTATTTTCAAAATGACTCGAAATAAAATCATTGATTGGAAAGGACTAGAAATTGTATAATCTGCACTATGATGGAGTACGGGTAGACTTAACGGCCACAGCACAGCTCCTCCAGCATCCTGTGAAGTTAAATAAGATTTGAAATGTTAGAGTTTTTGGAAGCAAGAAATTGTCCAAAAGAATGAAAAAAGCATTCTGTATTGTGTCTGCACTTGAAAAAAGGACTCGAGTAAACAAAGACTTCTGATGTTATGTCTTTTACGTATTCTTTGGTCCTAAAGGGTCCATATTTTCTATTTCATCATCATGATAAGGCATAGTGGCATACATGACATTAATGCTATTGATGTTCATTTGGTGAAATAAAATTAGTTCCCAGACTGAAAAAAATCTAATCGCTGTTACTATACTGCTAATTTCGGACTCTGAAATTCAGAATAAGTGGTAGAAAAAAATCTGGGACACTAAAGCCACTGTATGAAAAAATCCTTGACATTTGTAGTAATTTTCGTCCTTGGTTTGCCGAGGCTATTTCACAAAAAAAAAAAGTATGACAAACGACTAAATGCGCCTATAAAATGCTCCAGCAAACAGCCTGATTGCGAAAGATCCTAAGAAAGCAGTGCTGGGGCCCTAAGCTGAACAGCTTAATGTTTTAGTGACCCAAATTGTCCACTACCTGAAGATCCCATTAATTCACTATTGCCACAAAAGGTTGATTTGGGCCACTAAAGCTCATATTTTGGAGATTTCTGGTTGCCCTTCCGCTGATTCAAGAAGGGCAGTTGTCAGTTACTGGCGAAAGTATGTGCACTTAGTACTGGTTAACCGCTTAGGAGGTCTAAGCCTGCCCAGGAATAGTGTGGTTAGGTTAACATACCGTCCCGACATGACCTTAGTTGTTTACCGTGAACGTTAAGCATCAAATCAACCAACAACCATTGCCCTAGACAAAAATTACGTGCATTTGGCCACTGGGCCACTGGCCATTTCCAACACTGGAAAGTATTGAAAATAAGTTTGTTTACTTACCTTATTGCTCCGTCGTGCTTATGAGACATAAATTGTCAGAAAAAATCGTTGACGATTGTCAGAAAAAATCACCGCCTACCGGGACTAAGCAACCACCCAGTGATTTGTGGGACCTTGGAATTTAAAATTGTAAAAATGAAAAAAATCTATAGCGGAATTAGGTCACAGTGACATACTTAGCGTTTAAAAGACCGATTTTGCTCAAATGCCAATATTTCGAGAAATCTTAAATGGATTCTGGTCAGATTTGGTCAGAAATTCTTGTTGAATAAAATTATTTCAAATTTGTGCCAATTGACTATCCAAGATGGCCACCAGGGGGACTGTTACTAAAAAAAGCACAAACAGAAAGAATGACAATTTCTCAAGAACTCTTGAATGGAATTGGACCAACTTTGTGTCAGAACGTTCCTTCCATAAAGCCATTTTTAGCTCGCCTGAACGAAGTTCAGGAAGAGCTATTGCACTACCCCCGGCGTCGGCGTTTGCGGCGGCGTTGGCGTCGGCGTTAGCAAAATGTTAAAGTTTTACGTTAAAGTTTTTTATGTGATGGGCAAGGCGCTGTCAGGCGAGCTATCCTGGCCCTGTGACAGGTCTTGTAATTAATTGCAATTGGCAATCCAAGATTGCCGCCATCTGCCGATACTAAAAATAGCCCAAAACGTGAAAATGACAATATCTCAGTAACAGCTGAATGGATTTTAACGAAATTTGTGGCAAAATGATTCTTGCACTGAAGCGTTTCAAACGTAAATAAATATAGACCAATCCTGTTGGACTCTGTTACTAAAAATAGCAAAATGTGAAAATTAGAAAATCTCAATGTAATTGGACTAATTATGTGTCAGAAAGGTCCTTTCATGAAGCCTTTTCGATTTTTGCAATTTGGCATTCCAAGATGGCTGCCATCTGCCATTACTAAAAATAGCCCAAAACATGAAAATGACAATATCTCAGTAACCGCTGAATGGATTTTGAAGAAATTTGTGGCAAAATAATTTTTGCATTGATGTGTTTCAAACGTAACTTAATATAGACCAGTCATGTTGGTGTCTGTTACTAAAAATAGCAAAATGTGAAAATAAGGAAATCTCTATGGAATTGGACTAATTTTGTGTCAGAATGGTCCTTTCATGGAGCCTTTTTCGATTTTTTGCATTTTGGCATTTCAAGATGGCTGCCATTACTAAAAATAGCACAAAACATGAAAATGACAATATCTTTGTAAACGTTGATTGGATTTTGACGAAATTTGTGGCAAAATGATTCATGCATTGAGGTGTTTCAAAAATAGCTGAATATAGACCAGACAAGTTGGCCACTGTTACTAAAAAAAGCAAAATGTGAAGATGAGAAAACCCCTGTGGAATTGGACCAATTTTATATCAGAATGGTCAGGTGAGCGATATCAGGCCCATTGGGGCCTCTTGTATTTCCAATATCCTTTGATGGAACCTTTTGGTATGTGACTAGGTATACTTCTGGGTTCATGCAGAATAGTTGTCATCTGGATGCTGCTGCTTAGGAAAGGTCAAGGTCACAAACTTGTATATTTTGCGTTAAAGTTTTGCATTAAGTTTATATTCTTTGCTTATATTTCCAATATCCTTTTATGGAACCGATTGGTAGTTGACTAGGTGTACTTCTATATAGTTTTGTCTTTCCATCCATATGTCCATCTGTTCATCGTGCATCCGTCCATCTGTTACCATTTGCATTAAAGTTTTGCATTAAGTTTATATTCTTGTTTTATATTTCCAATTTATTTTGATGGAAACTTTTGATATTTGACTAGGGTTACATTTAGGTTCATACAGAGTAATTGACATCAGCTGGATGCTGTTGCTTACGAAATGTCAAGGTCACAGACTTGTATATTTGCGTTAAAGTTTTGTGTAAAGTGTATATTCTTTGCTTATCTTTCCAATAGCCTTTGATGGAACCAGCCTTTGATGGAACCAATTGGGAATTGACTAGGTTTACTTCTATGTTCATGCAGAATACTTAACATCATCTGGATAATGCTGCTGACCTTAGGTCAGGGTCACATACTTAAACTGCACTTATTTCTGACCTTATGCATATAACACGTATCCTTTTATAGCGTTTTCGGCGCGAAATAGCCTTTTTGTGCTGATGTGCCGTAACACATATCACTCACTCACTCACATACTTAAACATTTGCGTTAAAGTTTTGCGTTAAATTTATATGCTTACCAAAGGTCAAGGTCACAGACATATATTTGCATTTAAAATTTGTGTTGGGTTTATATTCTTTGCTTATATTTCCAACCCTATTGATGAATGACTATATTTACTTCTGTGTTTAAATATGCAGATTAGTTGACATCGTCTGGATGCTGTTGACCAAGGTCATGGACACAGACTTAAATGTTTACATAAAAGTTTGTGTTAAGTTGATTGTTTTTGCTGCTGAAATTTGTAATATGCTTTGATGGAACCATGCGATAGGTGACTTCTAGGTTTAAGCCATGTATAAGATTGATTTTGTTATGTGGTAGTTTCATAAGGCCGTGTTTTTTTTAGGCAGTGGCTATGGTTTTATTAGGCAGTGGGTATGGTCAGGGGTTATACGTGAGCCCCTGCTCACTTGCTCTAGTTTTTCTGAGTTATGGTCCTTTGAAATTTTCAGCATTTAAACCTATCAGCAAGATATCTCAAAAAGTATTTGAGCAAGAGACTTGAAACTTTATCGGCTGATTGGAGATGATAAGTGGACTGACTACTGACTGAGTAGCTTTTCAATGATTTCCTATAATAATTTTAATATAGACCATTCTATGTTAGGGTCAGGCATATGGTTGGGGGCATAGTGTTTTACAAACACCTTTTCTAGTTGTCAAATTCTTTTGAGTTTCATTGAAATACAAATACTTTCACCTACTAAGACAGTTTACTATCTGACTTAGTATATCATGCTTGCTATACTGCCATGGCCTGCAGATGGGAAACTGTCGAATATGCATTTAAAAAGGGTAGAAACATCTACAGCTGTTGAGGGTGCCAGCCTTTATGGGTTGGAGTGGCCACTCTAATATGTGCATCCGAGACAATTTCTAATTGGCATGGTTCTAAGGTGCAGGGTAGCAAAATATGATAACTGAGAAAGTAAGACTTACTTAGGCCCACAATGTGGATATACATTCCTCTGCACACAATTCTGTCCCACACTGATTTGTACCTCTTTTCTTTAACCCAACAGCCCGAGACGTCAACTCTTCATTAAAATAATAATCAGAGTTTGTAGAGCTACAGTTTCTCAAGAAACTCTGGTTTCTTTTCAGAAGAAACAGCCATGGGAAGGTGGCGATGCTTCCAGCAACAGTACAATAGTAAGTTTTCATTCAAATAAAATCCAGGTGACCTTCCATGTTGGTCCTGTTAGTCATGTGAGAATGTTTGTCCTGAGCAGCCTTTGCCAGACATGATAAGTTAAAAAAATATATATATATTATGTATATAATATTAACTCTTCATATTAAGGCCTGAACGAAAGTTCCGGAACAGCTGTTGTTGTCACCCTGGCATCAGCATCGGCGTCCGGATTGGATGTTTTGGTTAAAGTTTTTTATCCTCCGACCGAAAGGTTTGGGTGATATAGCGATGAGCCTGGGGTCTGTCCGTCCGTCCGTAAACATTTTCCTGTCGGCTCTATATCTTGAATACCCTTTGGAATATTTTCATGATACTTCACAGTTATGTAGAACAGGTCATGACGATGTGTCACTTACAAGAATGATAACTCTTGATATTGTACTTTTTTAGTTATCTTCCCTTTGGTGATTTTTTTGCAGATTCGTGTCCACTCTGTAACTTGAATACCCTTTGGAATATTTTCATGATACTTCACAGTTATGTAGAACAGGTCATGACGATGTGTCGCGAACAAGAATGACAACTCTTGCTTTCTTACTTTCTGAGTTATTTCCCCTTGATGGTTTCAGGTGTGATTTCGTGTCGGCTCTATAACTTGAATACCTTTTGAAATATTTTCAGGATACTTCACAGATCTGTAGAACAGGTCACATGATGTGTCGCGAACAAGAATGACAACTCTTGCTTTCTTACTTTTTGAGTTATTTCCCCTTGATGTTTTTACGTGTGATTTCGTGTCCGCTCTATAACTTGAATATCTTTTGGAATATTTTCATGATACATCACAGATATGTAGAACAAGTCATCACGATGTGTCAAGAACAAGAATTACAACTCTTGCTTTCTTACTTTTTGAGTTATTTCCCTTTGATGGTTTTGGGTGTCCACTACATAACTTGAATACCTTTTGAAATATTTTCATGATACTTCACAGATATGCAGAACACGTCATGAGGATTGGTCTCATACATGAATGACAACTCTTGCATTCATACTTTGTGAGTTATTTCCCTTTGATAGTTTGAGCTGCAGTTTGAGTCTCTGCTCCATATCTGTATAACCCTGGCCTGCTCCACAATTTTAATAACCTTATACCTTTTAGAATATTGATGATCATGCTATGTTATCTTATCAGTGTTCCTAACTCTCTCTGACCTCTCCACAGTCCCGTATCCACCTTCTCCCCCCCCCCCCCCCCTGCCCTGCAATTTTTATGCCCCCCGAAGGAACTTCGGGTGGCATATTAAAATCGCACCGTCCGTCCGTCTGACCGTCCGTCCGTCTGTCCGTCCGTCCGTCCGTTACAAATCGTGTGTCCACCATAACTCAAAAACCGCTGAAGGGAATTTAATCAAACATCACAGAAAGGTAGACCAAATTGAGAAGGTGTGTCGCGCATAAAATTTAGGCTCCCATGACCAAGGTCAAGGTCACAATCAAAGGTCATAGGTTTGACCCTTACAAATCGTGTGTCCGCCATAACTCAAAAACCTCTGAAGTGAATTGAATCAAATTTCACGGAAAGGTAAACCATAGTGAGAAGGTGTGTCGCGCACAAAGTTTAGGTTCCCGCGTCCAAGGTCAAGGTCACAATCAAAGGTCATAGGTTTGACCCTAACAAATCGTGTGCCCACAATAACTCAAAAAACCCTGAAGTGAATTGAATCAAATGTCACAGACAGGTAAACCATAATGAGAAGGTGTGTCACCCACAAAATTTAGGTTCCCACAATCAAGGTCAAGGTCACAATTAAAGGTCATAGGTTTGACCCTTACAAATCGTGTTTCCACAATAACTCAAAAACCGCTCAAGTAAATTAAATCAAATTTCACAGAAAGGAAGATCAAAATGAGAAGGTGTGTTGTACACAAAATTTAGGTTCCCATGACCAAGGTCAAGGTCATAATCAAAGGTCACAAGTTTGTCTTGTATGTCAGCAATAACTCAAAAACCCCTGAAGTGAATTGAATCAAATTTTACAGAAAGGTAGACCAAAATGAGAAGATGTGTCATGCACAAAATTTAGGTTCCCATGACCAAGGTCAAGGTCACAATCGAAGGTCAAAAGTTTGTCTCTTACAAATCTTGTGTCCAAGCTATCTCAAAAACTGCTGATGCGAATTGAATCAAATCTTACAGAAAGGTAAATTAAAATGGTTAGTTGTGTCATGCACAAAATTTAGGTTCTCACAACCAAGGTCAAGGTCACAGTCAAAGGTCATAAGTTTGTCTCTTACAAATCTTGTGTCCAAGCTATCTCAAAAACTGCTGAAGAGAATTTAATCAAATTTTACAGAAAGGTAAATTAAAATGGTAAGTTGTGTCATGCACAAAATTTAGGTTCCCATTACAAAGGTCAAGTCCACAGTCACAGGACAGGGATCAAATACCAGGTGATAGGGGCCTTCGGGGGCATTTGTTACACACTGTAACATTTCTTGTTTTTCCCAGATTTGGATTCTTTGTCCAAATTCACTTACTAGAGAGCTCAAAATTAGGTTTGTAGGGCTTGTACTTTAGAAGTTATTCACACATTTTGAAAGTTGAGTGTATCATATGCTGTACATTTGTGTACATGGTGGCTGTTTGAGATATTACCTCTTTTTAGCAGTCAAGCACACTGTTTTAGTCTGAGTGTTAGATAAACATGCATCTGTTAAACTCAATCAGAAGCATAAAAGAATGAAAATATAAGACTTATATGTGTTTTGAAGTGCACCCTTTTTACCAAGGCCCATGGGGGTCTTCGGTCGGGGGATTTGCCATCTCCCCTGATGGCTCTTTTTAAAGCCCTATATTCCCTTAACCCATGGATGGATTCTTTTGATACTTGCACTGTAGTTAGATATTGGTCCGAAATTTAACAGGGTATCACCCCCACCCCACTCCATGACCTTCATGTCAAAATCATGGACCTAGAAAATTGGGATTTTTTTTGGACTGGATGTTTTGTTTAAAGTTTAATACAGCCCAATATCTCCTTAACCCTTGGATGGATTCCTTTGATACTTGCACTGTAGTTAGACATTGGTCCAAAGATTTCCAAGGTCCTAACCCCACCCCCCTCAGTGACCTTGATGCCAATTATCATGGACTTAGAAAATGGTCGTTTTATTGATTGGGTGTTTTTTTTTTTAAGTTTTTTAAAGACACATATCTCCTGAACCCATAGGTGAATTCTTTTTATATTTGCACTGGAGTTAGACATTAGTCCAAAGTATTACACAGTACTACCCCAACCCTGCTCAGTGACTTTGCTGTCAAGGTCAGGCACTTAGGAAATTTGTTAAAGATTTCTAATTGCACACTGATTCATAATGCTTGCCAGAGATTTAGTTTACACTTGAACTGATGTAACACACTTTTTTCTGGTTTTACAAACTCTATATACTTAACCCACTGGATGACCTTGAAGTCAAGGTCATCGACTTCGAATTTTGTCTAAAGATTTTGGTTAAAGTTTTATATTTATGTAGACATAATTTCATAGTGTCATGATGGACTTGGTTGATACTAATACTTGACTGATCTTAGATAATGGTTCAAGGCTTTGATATATCCTAGCATCCTCCTCCCTTACCCCTACCCCTTAGTTATTTGACCTCATGGACTTTGAAATTCCATGTGGATTTTTTTTCATTTTTAGCTCGCCTGTACGAACTGATAGAGAGCTATCCCAACAACAGAGAACTATTGTTGTCACACTTTAAAGTTTTACGTTAAAGTTTTTAGCTCACCTGGCCCGAAGGGCCATATTGAGCTATTGTCATACCAACGCGCCCGGCGTGTGTCGTCCCGAAATATGTCCGTCAACACCTAAAAACAAATATTCAAACATCTTCTTCTGTAAAACTACTGGTCCCATGGTTCTCAAATTTCACATGGAGCATGACCTGACTCCAGGGTCTCAGAATTGTAAAATTGGGTCAGGTTGAAAATCCAAGATGGCCACCGTTACTAAAAATAGCAAAAACAACAAAATAAACTTCTTCTCCAGAATCACTGGGTATATTTGTCTGAATTTTGGCATGGAACATCAATGAAACCTTGGTATTCAAAATTGTAAAAATGAAAAAAATCTGTAGCAGAGTTTTGTCACAGTGACCTACTTTCTGTTTACGAGGGTAATTTTGCTCAAATGCCAATGTCAAAAAACGACATATTCAAACGACTTCAAACAACTTCTTCTCTAAAACCAATGCACCACATGGAGCATGACCAGACTGCAGGGTTTCAAAATTGTAAAATTGGGTCAGGTCAAGAATCCAAGATGGCCGCCGTTACTAAAAATAGCAAAAACAACAAAATCAACTTCTTCTCCAGAACCATTTGGTATATTTGGCCGAAAGTTTGCGTGGAACATTAATGGGACCTTGGGATTAAAAATTGTAAAAATGAAAAAAATCTGTAGCGGAATTAGGTCACAGTGACCTACTTAGCGTTTACAAGACCGATTTTGCTCAGATGTCAGTATCTCAAGAAAACGCAATCCATTGTGGTCAGATTTGGTCAGAAATGGTCCTTGAAAGGAATTATTTCAATTTTGTGCCAGTTGACTATCCAAGATGGCCACCATGGGGGCCGTTACTAAAAATAGCACAAACATAAAAATGACAATTACTCAAGAGCCCTTGAATGGAATTCGACCAATTTTGTGTCAGAATGTTCCTTGCATGAAGCCCTTTCGATTAATTACAATTTGGCTTTCCAAGATGGCCGACATCTGCCGTTACTAAAGATAGCACAATCATAAAAATGACAATTACTCAAGAACCCTTGAATGGAATTCGACCAATTTTGTGTCAGAATGTTCCTTGCATGAAGCCGTTTCGATTAATTGCAATTTGGCTTCCAAGATGGCCGACATCTGCCGTTACTAAAAATAGCACAAACATAAACTGACAATTACTCAAGAACCCTTAAATGGAATTGGACCAATTTTGTGTCAGAATGTTCCTTACATGAAGCCATTTCGATTAATTGCAATTTGGCATTCCAAGATGGCCACCACCTGCCGTTACTAAAAATAGCACAAAACATGAAAATGACAATATCTCAGTAACCGCTGAATAGATTTTGACGAAATTTGTGTCAAAATAATTTCTGCATTGAGATGTTTCAAAAGTAACTAAATACACTGTTGTCTAACCGACCCGTATGTGCTCTGATTAGTCATGTAGGCCCCGTATGCAATCGTGATTGGTTCGAGTTTCAAGATGGCGGCGAGCCGCAACACATTTGTGTACACATTTAGGAAAGGAAGCGATACACATTAGTTAGGTAAGCTAATTTATTTTATTTCACGAAGTAACTTATCCAAACAAACATCTAGTTGACCCTTATGCAAATTTCAGCAAAACGATACCCAAAAACGAGATATTTATCCACAAAGTTGTGCTCATGGAAAACAAAAATATTCGAATCGAACAACATCCATGAAAATGTGGCTGGTATTTACTCGCATTTAGCAGTTGTACTCTGTTTTTACGTGGAAGTCTTCAAAAAGTGATTGCTACTGTCGCTTATGCTTTTTCTTTGTTTGTTTTTGTATTTTGATGTGAAAATAAATGATTTTTATAGTTTTCTACACACCTGTGTTTGCCCCGGATTAGAAACTGGCGTACTACGGATTAGTATCCTACAGAAATCGGATTGGAATGAGCTTTTCTAACAAAGAGTACGGATTAGTCATCATTATTCTGATACTGTTTTTGAAGTTTTTTTTATTCATTTGAGCATTTAATACAATAATTACGCTGCAGACCTTATAGCAAGGTAACTTTCAGAACCAGAATTGCTCTTGAAGAGGTATTTTTGTAGACTAGTTAATAATCAAACACAATCATATCGGATTATTTTGATGCAATTAACTCATCATTAAGGGGACGCCGATCTCAAAAGCTCTTACTTGTATGAAAATGTACCTGTGCAAACAAAAATGGTCATTTTGTCAAGGAGACTGATATTTCTGGCTATATTGTTGTATGAGCAATTTATATATGTCACACAGATTACTTTACGTCCCAAAATACAGTTTTTGAGTACTCAGCAGCGTGCTTATCAGTCATTTTGGTTACTCCCTGGTTTGATTCCATTTGCGTCACTGTGAAACGCTGGGTGTATTTCAGAGAAAAACATTTACATAAACATAACTACAGTTATCCAACTACAATGTATGAAAGTATTTTAGCCCAAATGTACATATTTCTGGTAGATTTTTTTTTCTCCAATTTTTGCTTAAAATAGTTTGCATGGTAAAAAGCAAACATTGTAAATAATACTAGAAATACATACATGTGAACCAAAGTACTTTCATACAATGCAGTTGGATTACTGTAGTTTTTGTTCATGTTAAGATTTTTATTTAAAATTTACCCAGCATCTGTTGAATCTTCTGCTTCATGGAACAACTGAACAAGCGCTTCTATTATTCTGCAAATAAAGTATTCGATAATTAAACCATGGACCACAACGTTCACCTGAATACACAACTATGGCCTAATAGAAACTTGAGCCGTTCGGTTGACATGGCAACAAATTAAACCGGATATGAATGGTAGATAATCTTGACAAACAGTTTGAACCCATATCAGGCACGACGAATCGTCCGGCCTGATCAGGGTCCAAACTGTTTGACATTTTCATGATATTCCTGAAAGAGCGAATTTTTAAACAAATCAGCAGACGACAAAAAGCATTAAAACACCCAGTATGCACTGAGTTAAAGCGTTTAATTCTTTTTCTCACCCAATACGTTTGCTCGTACATCCTCGTCTCAGTAACCATATCTCTTAAAGAGAAAAAAACAGAGGCTAATGGCCACAAGTCTCACCTGAATATCATCATGCTAACACGCCAGTGAAACTGACACCCCACTATAAATTCTATATGTGATACATGTATATATGAAAAAAAGTTGAGATGACAGACGGACGACGGACGCTGGCTGGATTTTTTCAGTTTTACGTCCCTTTCAAGATTACTTCACTCATATCAAGACGAGCCAATCAGTAGATTGGGCGAAAAAGGGAGTACCCCAGGAAAAATCACCTGGCACACATGCAAGCAGAACTTGGCTTGTCTCACATGTGACCCGTGCGGAGCTCTAATCCACACCAGCCACAGCGGTGAGATGATCGAGCGATTATGAGCGGATGGCTTGATCTACTAAAAACTCGCCTAGATGAGTGTTCGGCTCAGGTAAGTTAAAACGTGTTTAGGACGTTCACATTATTTCTGCATAGAAAGGTTCAATCATATATGACACTTAAGATGAGCTTCTGAGAATCTGGTGTGACTTCATTACACTCTCAAGTCTTACCACACTATGAATGATAGTAAAAAAAACTATTTTATACTTGGATAATTGATCCTTAAATGTGAAACCAATCCGTTGTCTTTACTTACTAATCCGCACTCCTCGCTCAACTAATCCGTGGTCTGACCATAAACTACACAAGACTAATCCGTGTTATGACCATTTTGTGTATTCTTGAATATAGTTGAAAGGCAAATGTGTTGGATCCCATGCTTTGTGGGATATTGAAAGAATTGACCAAACAACTGATTAAACACCATTCAAAGCACACTTTGATGGTCCAAAGATGCAAAAACTCATATTTTTACAATCGTCACTCGATTCAACATATTTATGTTCAATTGAGCACACAAATGATGAAGGATTGCAATTCATATGGTGAACAGTCCTGCCTGGGGATTCCGAAATGCATGTAATAAACAATAAAGTTTAATGTTGCAAACTGCAATTACTTCTGATGATGAAAAGAAATGGTAAAAAAAGCTAAAAATTACCTGTTGGCATCTCGTGGTGTGTTGTTCGCCGCCATTTTGAAACTCGAACCAATCACGATTTCATACGGGGCCTACATGACTAATCAGAGCACATACGGGTCGGTTAGACAACAGTGAAATATAGACAAGTCATAATGGCCTTTGTTACTAAAAATAGAAAAATGTGAAAATAAGAAAATCTCAGTGGAATTGGACTAATTTTCTGTCAGAATGATCATTTCAATAAGCTTTTTCGATTTTCTGCATTTTGGCATTCCAAGATGGCCGCCATCTGCCGTTACTAAAAATAGCACAAAACATGAAAATGACAACATCTCATTAACTGCTGAAGCGATTGAGACGAAATTTGTGGCAAAATGATTCTTGCTTTGATGTGTTTCACAAATTAACAAATATTGACCCGTCAAGTTGGCCTCTGTTACTTAAAATAGCAAAATTTGAAAATTAGAAAATTACAATGGAACTGGACCAATTTTGTGTCAAAATGGTCCTTGCATGAAAGCTTTTCAATTTTTTGCATTTTGGCATTCTAAGGTGGCCGCCATCTGCCGTTACTAAAAATAGCACAAAACATGAAACTGACAATATCTCAGTAACCCCTGAATGGATTTTGATGAAATTTGTGGCAAAATGATTCTTGCCTTGAGGTGTTTCAAAAGTAAATATATAAAGACCAGACAAGTTACAAGTTGGCCTCTGTTACTAAAAGTAGCAAAATGTGAAATTGAGAAAATCTCTGGAATTGGACCAATTTTGTATCAAAGCAGACCATTTGGATACAAAAGCCAGGTGAGCGATATCAGGCCCATTTGGGCCTCTTGTTTTATGTGATGGGCAAGGCACTGCAGGCGAGCTATCCTGTACATTGACAGTCTTGTATTTTTAGCTCGCCTGTACGAAAGTACAGAGAGCTATTGTTGTCACTTAGGGCGTCGGCTTGGGCGTCACACTTTAAAGTTTTATGTTAAAGTTTTTTTTTATGTGATGGGCAAGGCACTGCAGGCGAGCTATCCTGTACGTTGATTTTGTTTATAAATGTGTTGTCATTATGGACATGCTTGCCTGAAGTTTTGTGCATAGGAGTCCACACCACCATAGCGACTGTGTGATGGGCAAGCACCTATTCAGGCAAGCTATGCTGTCAGGCGACAGCTCTTGTTTAACACTGCTTTGGATAAATAACAACTTGAACATTATTTTTCATTTTGTGAGAAAAACTACATAAAATAGCCATGTCACCACAGTAGGTACTGTTTTATACTTTACACTTATTTATTGGTGTAACAAATAGTTTTCTGCAATAATTTATGGCTCTTTTTAGCTCACCTGTCAATTTTAAACATCTTCTTCTCAGAAACCACTGGGTGGATTGAAGCCAAATTTCATATGGAGCCTTAACAGGATGGGGGAACGAAAGTTTATATATTTGGTCCAGGTCACATGACCAAGATGGCCGCCACGCCCATATATGGTAAAAACCCTTCAAAAATCTTCTTCTCCAGAACCAAAAGGCCTATGACTTTGAAACTTGGTATGTAGCATCGGGCATGCGGGCCCATCATAATTTATATAAATCATGACCTTGACCTAATTTATGACATGGTCAACTTTGGTACGTTAGGCTTTTATATGGGAAAACGCTTAAACGGTGGATTTCTCAGAAACTATTTAAGTCTAAGGTACAATACTTGGTATACATGGTTGACTAAATGACCAGATGAAGATATTATGTCACTAAAGGTCAAGGTCATTCCGTCAGATCACCCGTCGTCAAGATTTTCAAACATCTTCTCCTCTGAAACCACTGGGCCGATTGAAGCCAAATTTCATATGGAGTCTCAGTGGGATGGGGGAATGAAAGTTTATATATTTGGTCCAGGTCACATGACCAAGATGGCCGCCATGCCCATATTTGGTAAAAACCCTTCAAAAATCTTCTTCTCCAGAACCAAAAGGCCTATGACTTTGAAACTTGGTGTGTAGGATTGGGCATGCGGGCCCATCAAAGTTTATACAAATCATGATCTTGCGTTGACCTTGACCTAATTTACGGCATGGTCAACTTTGGTACGTTAGGCTTTTATATTGGAAAACACTTAAACAGTGGATTTCTCAGAAACTATTTAAGTCTAAGGTACAATACTTGGTATATATGGTCGACTAAATGACCAGATGAAGATATTATGTCACTAAAGGTCAAGGTCATTCCGTCGGACCATCCGTCGGCAAGATTTTCAAACATCTTCTACTCTGAAACCACTGGGCCGATTGAAGCCCAATTTTATATGGAGTCTCAGTGGGATGGGGGAACGATAGTTTATACCCGGGGTCTGGGTCACATGACCAAGATGGCCACCATGCCCATATATGGTAAAAACCCTTCGAAAATCTTCTTCTCTAGAACCAAAAGGCCTATGACCTTGAAACTTGGTATGTAGCATCGGGCATGCTGGCCCATCATAGTTTATACAAATGATGACCATGTGTTGACCTTGAATTAATTGACGACATGGTCAACTTTGGTATGTTAGGCTTTTATATGGGAAAACGCTTATACAGTGGATTTCTTAGAAACTATTTAAGTCTTAGGTACAATACATGGTATATATGGTCAACTAAATGACCAGATGAAGATATTATGTCACTGAAAGGTCAAGGTCATTTTGTCGGTCTGTCCGTCATCAAGATTTTCAAAACATCTACTCCTCTGAAACCACTGGTCTGATTGAAGCGAAATTTCATATGGAGTCTAAGTGTGATCAGGGAATAAAAGTTTGTTCTCAGGGTCTTGACCAAGATGGCCGCCATGCCCGTATATGGTAAAAACCCTTCAAAATCTTCTTCTCCAGAACCAAAAGGTGTATGACCTTGAAACTTTGTATGTAGCTTTGGGCACTCAAGCCCATCATAGTTTATACAAATGATCATGCGTTGACCTTGACCTAATTTATGACACTGTCAACTTTGGTACATTATGTAGGCTTTTATATGGGAAAATGCTTTTATATGGGAAAACAGTGGATTTTTCAGAAACTATTTAAGTCTAAGGTGCAATATTTGGTATATATGGTTGACTAAATGACCAGATGAAGATATTGTGTCATTAAAGGTCAAGGTCATTCTTTGACTTTTGTACAAGGTCATTGAGATTCTGTCACCCGTCAACATTTTCAAACATCTTCTCAGTGGCCACTAGGGTCAATTGAAGCCATATTTCATATGGAGCTTCACCGGCTTAAAGGAACCATAGTTTGTTCAGATGGTCTTGGTCACTTGACCAAGATGGCCACCATGCCCATATATGGTAAAAACTCTTCAAACGTCTTTTTCTTGAGAACCAAAAGCCCATAACCTTGAAACTTGGTACCGGTATGTAGCATTGGGCACTCAGGCCCATCATAGTTTATACAAATGATTACCGTGTTTCATATATTATGGAGCTTTAATACTGGGTCAAAGGAATCAAAGTTTGTTCAGATGGTCATGGTCGTATGAACATGGTGGCCGCCACACCCATTTATGATAAAAACCCTTCAGAAATCTTTGTCCAGAAACAAAGGCCCAGTGACCTTGTGGCTTGGTATATAGAATTGGGACTCAACATTAATCCCCAAGGGAGGGGGGTTATCTGCCCCTGCCCTGGTGCTATATACATGTATAAAAGCATTAAAATATATATCAGGACCAAGTGTCAGGTGAGGTACAGGACCATTGGTCCTCTTGTTTTTGGAAGTTTTTTTTTTTTTAATTTTTGGCTCGGCCTAAAATGTAAATACGTAAGCTATGAGAATTGCAATAGATCATAGATTTGTATTCAAGAACTAGGATAGCTAGCTTAAAAGGTTTGGATGAACATGCTATGCATTTCTACTGCAATGCAAAGCTGAAATTCTGTTTTTATAAAAAGAATTACATGAATCCACTACAAGTACTGAATGTTTTAATACATATACATATACCTACATTCAGAAAGCCTGAATAAGATATTTAGCGCGCCTTTGGGAAGCAAAGGGGAACTTATGCTAATATTACCCTGGAGTTGAAGTCTGAGTATGCGTCAGCGTTTGCATTCGCATCTGAGTTCCTGTCCTCGTCAGTGTCTGTTAAGCATGAAGCATGAAAGTTTTTTCTCTGGAGAGAGTCAAACAGAATATTCACCTTTTGTGATGAGCTCAGTTTCTATGCAACCAAACTTTGGTTACAGTCAACAAACTTGCTGCATGTGTAGGAATTACTAGGAGTGATCTGCTGAATGCAGTGATGCATATTATTGAGCCATGACCAATATTTTGGCAAATTTTGAAAGTGGGTCATGTTGGATCAAAAACTGGGTCATTGTGTCAAATATTAGAAAGAACTTGTGTAGGCTCTACAGGTCACAGTTTTGATCCAATATTCATGAAACCATGTCAGAATGATTATCCTAACAATATCTAGATCAGTTCTGAAACTGGGTCATGTCGGATCAGAAACTAGGTCACTAGGTCAGATCTTAGAAAAACCCTGTGTACACCCTAGAGGGCACAGTTTTGATCCAGTTTCCATGAAACTTTGTCAGAATGTTTATCTCCATAAAATCTAGGTCAAGTTTGAAACTGGGTCTTGTCGGGTGAAAAATAAGGTCACAGGGTCAAATCTTAGAAAAATCTTGTGTGCACTTTAGAGGCACAGTTTTGATCCAATCTTCATAAAACATTGTCAGAATGTTTATCCTTACAATATCTAGGATGAGATTGAAAATGGGTATAGCCCGATCAAAAACTAGGTCACTAGGTCAGATATTAGGAAAACCTTGTGTACGCTCTAGAGGTTACAGTTTTGACCCAGTCGTCATGAAACTTTGTCAGAATGCTTATCCTTACAATATTTAGGTCAAGTTTGAAACTGGGTCATGTCGGGTCAAAAACTAGGTCACTAGGTCAGATCTTAGAAAATCTTGTGTACTCCCTAGAGGGCACAGTTTTGATCCAGTTTCTATGAAACTTTGTCAGAATGTTTATCTCCATAAAATCTAGGTCAAGTTTGAAACTGGGTCTTGTCGGGTGAAAAATAAGGTCACAGGGTCAAATCTTAGAAAAATCTTGTGTACACTTAAGAGGGCACAATTTTGATCCAATCTTCTTGAAACTTTGCCAGAATGTTTATTTTCGTTCTATATGGGTCAGATCTGAAATTTGATCATGTCGGGTCAAAAACTAGGTCACTAGGTTAAGTTTTAGAAAGCTCTTGTTTACGCAATAGAAGCATCATTTCCATTGAATCTTCATGAAACTGTCAAAATGTTTGTTTGAATGATATCCAGCTTATGTTTGAATATGGATTATATTGGTTCAAAAACTAGGTCACTAGGTTGAATGGCCAACTGCAATGAAACTTGGTATATGGCATTTGGGACTTGGTCCCATCATAGTGTCTTCAAATTATGAGTGACTGATTTAACTTGGGTTTAATGTCCAACCAACAACTAGGTCATATGAAGACAGGACTGCAGTTTAAAGTCTCATCCAAAAGACCGCAGATGTGGGCAATCCATTTTGCGAGCCCTGGATTGGTCATCCAGCGCGTTATCCACTACACTACCACGGCTCCTTTTAAATTATGACACTGGGTTGACCATGACCTATTTCATGCCAAGGTCACTTAGTTAACTCTAATATTCTTGGTGCACATGATAGTCAGGTGAGGGATTCAGGGCCACCATTGCCCTCTTGTTGAAAATATTCAGTAAAATTTTGACAAGTTATAACCCTCCGGAATTTTGTGATCTGTAAGGGGACTGAGCATATCACCTGATTAACCTAGCCAATTCTAAAAGATATTGTCTAATATATTGCATTTTGTGAATTTGGTCAGTTTTAGGGGCAAGCATATGTTGGGCATTTTCTACTAACTAAAATCAAATGTTTCTTATTATAACAAGTGCCCTAATTTTCCGTCTACTCATCAGTGGGTTACTACTATCATCAGGCCAACATTACAGGGTAGGTTATATTTTTCAGTACCATGCCCTGATTTTGTTAAAAGCGAGCAGTACAGTTGTCTTGGTTCTATGGTTTGCGTGAGTGTTTATGTTATTTTCAGGTTAATACCAGTAGTGAGGAGTTTAAAATAGCTCTAAAGAGATTAAATGAAGCAGTGACAGAGAAAAATGTTGCAGCATTAAAGAAGATCAAGGAAATGTCAGATCCTAGTATACCTGAGAAAGACAGGTTGTCTGAAGATCAGATTCTGGTAGGAATTGGTGTACACCTTGTGAAAAAACTTACAGGAAAAGGCGAGACCACATGGAAAAGAAGTCACATGTACTGTCCTTGTGGATGCAAAGAAAAACTTGACTACTCGGATTCCATGTTCATAGGTAAATATGTCTTAGTTATACCATGTTTTGCACTCCTGTACATATCAAAGACTTAAAATTAATCTGAATGTTATGCAATATATTTTCATTTATACTCATCAATGCTGTTAATTTGATAATGACCTTTTTAGTTTCTTGGGTCAGTACTGGTGATGAGTGAGACCTAGTTCAGTTCAGTATATACAGAGTATATGACCAACTGAACTAGATGAGTAGACAAGCGTTGTAGCTCGGTCGGGAACATGTCGGCTAGGCATGCTAGTGACCTCGAGTTTGACCCCCATGTATGGCACATTCTTTCGTGGAGACATGGTCATGAAAAGCATGGTCATGAAAATATTTTATGGCCATTCTCACTCTTTGTGGAGCCATGGTCATGAAAACATTTTAATGGTCATTCTCCCTCTTCCACAGATTCAAGAAGAGGAGATGTCAGTTAGTGATGAAAGAATGTGCACTAAGTACTGGTAAACTTCCTAGGGAGCTTGCTCAGGAAGTAAGTAAGTAAGTAAGTAAGTAAAGTCTTTATTTACCGAGGGTGACAACATTTAGCAAATAACAAAGCTAATCTTCCATGAGGCCCTCAAAATATAATACAGTATGATACAGAATAATACAAATGAATGAGCAATTTACATGTACATTCAAAACAGAGCTATGGAGAAAAAAAAAAAAAATTTTTTTACAAGGGTGACTAGTTGTAATAACAATGAAGTAATATATCTGAATACGAATTATTACTAAGCCAAGTAAAAATAAAGAGGGAAAATAAACAAATACAAAGCACTGAGTTAACCCTTTTTTAGACTGGAAACCTGTTGTGGGGACATACACAAACAGTGCAGACCAAGTTCAAATGCCGCAGAGTGCGGTGTCTGATCAGGGTCAATACTATTTGCTAAAAGATATGCATAAAATACTCAGCAAACAAATTTCAGAAACTATACGCATATATCTGCACAAGGGTGTCAAGATGAAATAACAAACTAACAAACTATATCAATTTGACCCACAAAAAGCATGAAAGTTTAGCCACCATAATTATATGTACTATTTCATAGTTTTAGTACTGGGAACGACACTTTAAAGAAAATGAATGAATGAATATACATTCTCATAATATACACAATGAATAAAACAAGTAAAGAACTGTAGAAAATGAATAATGAATGAATGAACATTCTCATGATACATGTACATAACTATACAATGAATAAAACAAGTAAAGAACTGAAAAAATTGCGGGGGGAAAAAAAAAAAAATAAAAAAAAAAAATAAATAGATAAATAAATAGATAAAAAAAAGAAAGAAAGAAAAAAACAAATGGAGGACTGAGAGATCATTTTCTTAAGCTTTAATGTAAAATATTCTATGACGGGATATTAATGTGTCAGCCATTTAAGACATCTATTATGAAAAGTTTTGGCTGTCTGCACACTTTTAATATTACTAGGTAAACTGTTCCATATCAGACAGCCAGAGTACCTCATACTTTGCTTAAAGCATTCCTTCTTTGGTAGGGGCGGAACAAAACATCCTGCAGTCGATGACCTTAAATTAATTGACATATCCATTTCATTTCTAAGTATAAAATTTTCAGAAATATAAGGGGGTGTTAATCCATTATATACTTTGAACATAAACTTTGCTTTTCGTAAGAATAGGCGATCATATACAGATAAAATTTTTAGAGAACCTAAAGCCTCGTGGGAATCCTCAACTTGATAATCTAAAATCACTCGACATGCACGTTTTTGTAGCTTAAAAATTTTCATTTTATTTGACTCACATGAGTTGGCCCACACAATATTGCAAAAGTCAATGTGAGGTTGGATATAAGATTTGTAAAATTGTACACGGTGTTCCTGTGATAAGAAGTACTTGATTTTTGAGAGTAACCAAATATATGAGGACATTTTTTTACATATGTGTTTTACATGGTCAGACCAGATTAGATTGTTGTCAACAAAGACACCCAAGATTTTGTCATTGGATATCATTTTTAAAGTTTCATCCATATACTTAAGATTAAGACTAGTATTGGGTAACCTCTGACGCTTCTGACTAGTAGTTATCAACATGACTTTGGTTTTTGTTGAATTTAACACCATTCCATTATTTCTACACCAGACATGAAGCTGATTTAAGCCTGACTGGAGATTCTGTTCGATTATTTCCATAGACGTTTGAATATCATAAAGGGTAGTATCATCTGCATAAAGATCAGCAGAAACATTGTCCACATAAAGTGGTAAATCGTTAATAAAAAGTAAAAACAAGAGTGGTCCTAAAATGGAACCTTGGGGAACACCGCAGGTGACTGTTTCAAAGTCAGATTTATTATCATTAATAGAAACCTGTTGCCGTCTGTTGGCAAGGTAGGTGTTAAACCACATAAGGGCTTCATTATTTATACCATATAGTTCTAACTTAGAGAGAAGAATCTGATGATCAACAAGATCAAAGGCTTTTTTAAAGTCTACAAGGACAACTCCTACCATTTTTCCATTGTCCATTGCATTTAACCATGAATCAATCATGTGCACTAAAGCAGTTTCACAGGAATGCTGTGACCGAAACCCAGACTGGGTTTTATGCAATAGGTTATGGTCATTAAGATAAGCTGATAAACAATCATGCACATGTTTTTCAAGGACTTTTGATAAGACAGGTAGAATTGATATGGGGCGGTAATTATTGACATCCTCATGGGGTCCATTTTTATGAAGTGGGGAAACCTTAGCTGCTTTCCATTTACTGGGGAAAGTAGATGAGTTGATGCTATGATTACAAATGTATGTGATATCATCACTTATGTAAGGGGCTGCAAATTTAAGTAGTCTTGGTCCAATACTATCGATACCAGTTGCTTTGCTTGAATCCATTGTTGAAAAATATTTTAATACTTTATCTTTATCAATATTGCTAATACGGAACTGGGTGTTTTCTGTCAACTTAGAGTTATAAAAATCTTTTAATTTCTCATGATTTGAAAATGTAACTGGCTCTTTGATATTGGCAGCAACATTTACAAAGAACTTGTTAAAAGTATTAGCAATCTCAGTGGGGTCCTCTATGTATATACCATTATTTTTGACAGAAAAAATGTTTGATGTCTTTCTACACCCTTTTCCAGCACCTACATCTTGAAAAAGTTTATAAATGCTTCCTGGTTTGTTTTTATTATTCTCTATATATGTCTGATATTGATTTTTCTTGCTTTCTTTTATTAATTTATTGACTTTGTTTCGCCACCATCTATATTCAATGTCATTCCCAAGTGACTTATGCCTGTCTCTTGTTTTCATGGCATCAAGTATATCTGGGGTTAGCCATTCAGGCTGGGTTTTGCGCTTAACCCTGTGTAGTTTTATTGGTATGTTTTTGTCAACGACTTGTAGGAAGAGGTCTGTCCATGCCTCAAGTATATCATCTGTATCATCAAACAACTTTATAAGATCCCAAGGTACTGCTTGAAGATCATTTACAAATTTAGCCTCGTCAAAGTTCTTAAACGACCGATAAGCTATAGTATAATGACTCTTTCCCTTAGGAGTGTGGTTGTGCATTTTTCTTGTTAAAAATACTGGAAAATGATCACTCAGTCCGAGATTAGGTACAAGTACAGATTTAACATTTTCTGGATAATTACAATATATATGATCAATTAAGGTTCTACTGTCTGAAGTGACCCTTGTGGCTTCATCGACCAATTGAGTGAGCCCAAAAGGCTCCATGTAATCATTCCAGGCTCTGCAAATCTGGTCATTTAAGAGGTTCCTGTTTATATCACCCAGTAGATATATTTCTTTCTCTTCTTGCAACACCTTTTCTAGACAGTCCTCAAAGATTTCATTCCAACGTACAGATGAATTTGGTGGTCTATAAATGTGACCAACCAGATAAGACTTGCTATTTATTGGTTTTATTTCTAACCATATACACTCCAGCATTTGGTGCTCTAAATCTAATCTTCTGTTACAAAAAACTCCCTCTTTTACATATACTAACAAGCCTCCACCTGCATTTTCAGTTCGGTCACGCCTAAAAGGCTTTTGATAACCATCAATGTCAAATGGTGCATCAGGGTGAACTTTGTTTAGCTTTGTTTCACTAATACCTAAAATGTGGATAAGATTTTGTTCAGACTGGAGAAGTAACTTTAGTTGGTCTATTTTATTTGTCAAACCCTGAATATTGAGGTGTCCAATTCTAAAACCCTTATCTTTGAGACCTAAATTAAATGCATTACATAATGAAGACTGGTCTGGGATATTAGGCAAGCTAATTGAAACATGCTGAGAGCTTTCTGCAGATATACTTGTGGTAACATTAGATAATGATACATCAGATGCAACAACCTGGTCATCAGACACCTGCTGAGACTGTTGTGTAGAAGGCAGATTCTCATTAGAAAATGTACCTAAATTAAGTGATCTGTTGTAAGACTGGTTACTATGGTAATGCTGTGAAACCATATTATCATGCAAAGAAGACTCATGACCATAATTATCATTTGAAATATTCAAGGCATGCATATCAACATGATTACCAATATCAGAGGGCCTCTGGAAGCAACTAGCATGCACATTGACATGATTATTGGATGATACCGCACTTTGTAATGAACTTTGTAATGAATTATTGAAATTCAGACTGTTACTTATAGATGAATTCATTTCATTGTCATTGTTCACTGTAGAATCTGATTCTGTATGTTCGTCCAAACTGTCACATGAAAAAAAGCAGTCACTTGAATCACATTCTATACAGAAAGTATCCAAATAAGAATATCTATTGTAAACAGAAACAGATTCAGATGAAATGGCAACATTGCCGAGTTCCTATTGGTTAAAGCACCGTCCTGATTTGTGACCATAAAAGCCACAATAGTAACACTTCAGCTGCGTTTGGTATTTGCACCGGCTTGTTTCGTGGTTGGTTTCACCACATTTGTAACAGGCAGTTCCATTGTTTACACTGTTATTTTCCCTGTTGTTAGCAGGCCTATCTCTCCTTGGACCACTGCTTGATCTCTGACTGTTACCACTTCTTAATCTTTGACTGTTCGTTTGAGAGGATCTTTTATGAGCACGGGCTCTTTTTTGATAGCGACTTTTAAATGAACAGTTTTCAAAATTCTCTACAATGTTAATCTCTTTATCTATTTCCCCTAGCAGCCTCTTAACTCCTGAGGTTGACAAATGAATCAAATCATCACCATAGTATCGCTCAATGAGCCTTCCTCGTTTATCATAAAATGCCTTGTTAATGTCCACCATGGTAAGGTTGTGTTCCTGGCACAGTCGGTGAATAACCTGATTCACCTCAGTTGTATCTGTATCACTTCTGGGGCTCATATTACACAGGTAAATTTGGCAGGTATCATTGATTTGTTTCAGATTTAGTATGACCTGTTCATAAAGTTCTTCAGAATATTCCATGTCTATGCCATTTGAAGCATCATTTCCACCAACAAAAATGATAACTTCAGAGACCTGATTCATGTTGAAAATGTTCGTCTGATCAAATATGTGATCTATTCTAGCCCCTGAGATACTATGCTTGAATACTTCTTTCTTTAAGCCTCTTGGATTAACAGGTGAAATCACTGAGTCACCCATAAGGAGAATCTTCTTTGTTGAATTTCTTCTTTGTTGTGAGGGTTGAGACCTGGACTCAGGACGACTTCCTGGTCTGTGTTGTTGATTGAGCCTGGGAGTTGTATGAGGCTGGTCAGTGTGCTGTTGATTAGGGCTCTTTGGTGTGCTTGTTCTTTGGAGGCCATCTGTGTTAGGCTGAGGGGTTGCAGCTATTGGACTGTTAGCATTCTGATGATTTGGTATTGTGGTTGAGGTTGTTTGTTGGAGAACTTCAGAGTATGGAGTACAAGGTTGAGAAGTTGGTGCCTGTACTCTGCTATCATTGCGTTGTGATAGTTCCGTCTCATCTACTGTCTCAATCACAGTTTCTCTTGACGTATCAGTTATGTGCGTCTCGTCAACCGTCTTATAGGCGGCCTGAGTTGCTAATTCATTCACTTCCCTAGTGAGTGACCTGATTTCGCCCTGCATTGTCCTGATCTCACCCTGTAGTGAATGGATCATGCCCATCAAAATACCAATCCTTCTCATGACAGGTGACTGAGGTGAGTCTTGTGGCTCAGTAGTTATATCAGAAGGCTCCTGTGTTATCATCACTCCAGGGGTCTCCTCTCCAGCTTCTTCAATTGTAGTAATTAATACAGACTGATTGGGATGTGTAGAAACCTGAGATTCATTGTCTTGAGTCTGCAAATTCGTGTTTAGCACAGAGTTGGTTTCCCTTATAAAACTCCTGTACATATTTTCTGAGAGCTTTTTGAAATTTCTCTCTTTCCAATAGGTGTGACCAGGCCCACTAGCACATATTGACATAACACTTCTGTCTATAGTTAGAAAACACTGCATCCCATCCACATGTGTTTTGATACGAAATTTCATTGCATTGTTTTATGGAAAGTTAGCAAATTCCTTGCTCAGCACTGATAAAATATTCTCATATAGAGGTCTGTTATAGAATATGATGTTTGTTGTGTCCTTTAGTGGCATTACATGGTAGAAAATGGCATCAAATGGGTCCTTCATTTCTGAGTCAGGAGAAGCATCACCCTGAGAAAATCCTGGAAAATCATCTAAGGTATGACTGCTGTCTGTCAGCAGAATACCACTGCTATGTGAAGAGTCAGATAGACTGTTGGATTTGGTTGATTCATTTAACCCACTAGAATTTGCAGATTCATCCAAGCTGGTGTTTGCAGAACCATTCAGCCTGTAGACAGTAGAGTTTGTCAAACTACTGGAGTTCTGTGAGCTGTTAGCCATTATCAAGTATCACTGCACTGTGTAACCACAGGGGTTCCAATAATGAATAAAGAAATATCCAAATTATTGTATAAATACAATATTTTTCCGAATGAAAATTAGATATTCATAATCCTTGTTTCCTGAGCTTTCTTTTCATATAAAATATATCTAATGTATTCACAAGAATAATTTTTAATTCAATTTATTGGCTTAGCTTCATAAAGCATGTCTATATACACACAACTCTTATCAGTTCAAAATCTGACTGACTTGTCATTAGCTTGTTGTTTACTGGGCTTACTATACTGGGAGACTTTAGAAACGCACCACTTACTAAAATGGCAATCTCTTGTTGCAGGCCCAACATTTTCATTCTTTGAAAACAGAATTAAAAAGTGCTGTCAGTTGGCTTTCATTCAATAAGAAAATCAAAATCTGAGACTTATGGTTGCCGAGACATCGCTAGAATTCTGAGACAACCCCAATCTAAAAAATCACAGGGTAACAATACCTTACATTATGAGCGAAAAAACATTTTCAAACCAATATCAGTTTTCAAATGCACTAGACAAGACAAAATCAAATCATGAAGTTTAAGGCCTCTGGCAACGTTCATTTCGTCTACGTCACGTCTTTACTTTTTAACGTGATTGGCCGTTTATAACCTAAGGAACATGAATAATCGAAATCTTTTAGTCTCATCAGATAGTCCTGAACGTGTTGCATAGGAAACAAAAGAATTGTGTCATTGTCGAACGCCATGAACCTGTAATTACTGTTTGAAAAATTTTGGCTGACGTCAGCAAAGAAACGCTGCGACTGGGAGTGTAAATAAACGGTAATTTCCGAAACATTTTGTGTTTTCCCATTAGTTAAGACATCTGGCTACCAGCTAAAGTTGTTTGTTATCAAATTGAATTAAACTCCCATCTGCAAGATGCCAATAGTTGAAAAACACTAACGTCATGGTAACGTCAGAATAAACAGCATGAACAAAGCCAATTTATGGCAATCAATAGCTCATTGCGTGTGAACATATAATATGATAAAGAAAAAATCATCAAATCAACCACGTGGAAGTAACAGAGGATGTAAAATGGGGCGTTTCTAAAGTCCTTCAGTATAGTAAAACTCAAACACAAGCAAACAAACAAAGAAGATGAGCACTTTAACAGTTGATGATTTTGTCTCCATCACAGTCCTTGAAAGGGTCAACCTCAGATTGTGGCCATGTTTGATATCAAATCAAAGACCTTCAGTTTTATTGTTGAGCTCGCTTGCAGTCAGCGAGACATAGTCGCCAGTTTGGTGTTGGTTCGTCCATTCAGCCATCTGTCTGTCCGTCCGTTTACAGCCATATCTTGAGTTTGACAGACCTCGGACCTTAAACTTCACCACAATTTGCCCCACAAATATTCTAATTGGCTCCCACAAAACTAGGTCACTGTGATCTACTTTTGAGAAAAAATACCACATATTTATAGTTTTTAGCTCACCTGGCCTGAAGGCCCATAATGAGCTTTTGTCATGCCAATACATCTGGCCTGCGTCATGCATTGTACGTCGTGCATCATCCCATGTGTCGGCCTTCAACACTTAAAAACAAATATTCAAACATCGGCTTCTGTTAAGCCACTGGTCCCGAGGTTCTAAAATTTCTTATGGAGCATGACCTGACTCCAGGGTCTCAGATTTGTAAAATTGGGTCAGGTGGAAAATCCAAGATTGTCGCCATTACTAAAAATAGCAAAAACAACAAAATCAACTTCTCCAGAACCATTTGTATATTTGGTTGAAAGTTTGAGTGGAATATTAATGGGACCATGGAATTAAAAATTGTAAAAATAAAAAAAAATCTATTGCAGAATTCGGTCACACTGACCTACTTAAGCATTTACAACACAGATTTTGCTCAGATGTCAGTATCTCAAGAAAACACACACATCTGGTCAGATGTGGTCATAAATGGTCCTTGAATGGAATTTTTAGCTCACCTGAGCCTTTAGGCTCATAGGTGAGCTTATAGTATAGCCAGGCATCCGTCGTCCGTCCGTCCGTCGTCCGTCGGTCGTCAACATTTTCAAACATCTTCTTCTCTGAAACCACTGGGCCGATTGAAGCCATATTTCATATGGAGCCTACCTAGGTCGGGGGAACGAAAGTTTGTTCCGGGTATCTGGGTCACATGACCAATATGGCCGCCACGCCCATATATGGTAAAAACCCTTCAAAAATCTTCTTCTCCAGAACCAAAAGGCCTATGACCTTGAAACTTGGTATGTAGCATCGGGCATGTGAGCCCATCATAGTTTATACAAATGATGACCTTGCGTTGACCTTGACCCAATTTATGACATGGTCAACTTTGGTACGTTATGCTTTTGTATGGGAAAAGGCTTAAACAGTGGATTTCTCACAAACTATTCAAGTCTAAATAATAATACTTGGTATACATGGTCAACTAAATGAACAAATGAAAATATTATGTCACTTAAGGTCAAGGTCATTTCGTCCATCCACACGTCGTCAAGATTGTCAAACATCTTCTTCTCTGAAACCACTGGGCTGATTGAAGCCATATTTCATATGGAGCCTACCGAGGTCGGGGGAACGAAAGTTTGTTCCGGGTATCTGGGTCACATGACCAAGATGGCCGCCACGCCCATATATGGTAAAAACTCTTCAAAAATCTTCTTCTCCAGAACCTAAAAGCCTATGACCTTGAAACTTGGTATGTAGCATTGGGCATGCGAGCCCATCATAGTTTATACAAATGATGACCTTGCATTAATCTTGACCTAATTTATGACATGGTCAACTTTGGTACGTTAGGCTTCTATATGGGAAAAGGCTTAAACAGTGGATTTCTCACAAACTATTCAAGTCTAAGGTACAATACTTGGTATACATGGTCAACTAAATGAACAAATGAAAATATTATGTCACTAAAGGTCAAGGTCATTTCGTCCGTCCATCCATCGTTAAGATTTTCAAACATCTTCTTCTCTGAAACCACTGGGCCGATTGAAGCCAAATTTCATATGGAGTCTCAGTGGAATGGGGAAATGAAATTTTCTACCCGGGGTCTGTATCACATGACAAAGCTGGCCCTCATGCCCATATATGGTAAAAACCATTCAAACAACTTCAAAGTTAAAACATTAAAGTTGATGCAATAGATGCAATACGGATCAATCATTAAAATGGTCATTTAAGACTGACTTTCCTATATAACTATATATTTTACTCTTGATATAGCACAGTTTTGATTGCTAACACGGATATTTACTGCTGAATGAGTTCTTTCATATTTATCCCCAAACCAAAAAGTTTGGGGAATGTAGCAATGAGCTTGGCATCTGTCTGTCTGTCTGTCCATACATCAATCTGTAAACATTTTCTTATCGGCTGTTTATCTTGAATACCCTTTGGAATATTTTCATGATACTTCATTTACAGGCTTAAAGTTTTTGACAGAATTTTTACTCCAAGAGGTTGGTGCTTTGAAGTGTAGCAGAAACTGTTATTTGTCAGTTTGAGCTGATTTATTACAGCCATTAGGTCGCTTGCAGTTTAGACAGCTGGCGTTAATTTCCCAGATTACTGATAAAAACCTCTGAACCTATTGAGAAAAAAACTGCCCCTTTACTCGTTAGCTTTTACGGCTTAGATCAGCCTGTATACTGATTAGTTCTCAATTTGCTATTTTATTTGCAAGCCAGTCATAAATAAACAAAATGGCAAGATAACATTTCATGGTGAATGATTTAATTGGAATTCATGATGGGATAATGACCTGCAGAAAAACTGGGGTTCTCCTGGAAATGTGGCAAAACCTTTTGGACTGTTTATGAAGAACAGGTCATGACAATGTGTCGCATTGTTGCTTTCTTACTTTTTTTGAGTTATTTCCCCTTCATAGTTGTAGGTCTGATTTCATGTCCACTCACTAACTTGAATACCCTTTATACTTCACAGATATGTAGAACAGGTAATGACAACTCTTGCTTTCTTACTTTTTTAGTTATTTCAGTGTACTGTTTTAGTCTGACTGTTAAATAATCATGCATCTGTTAAAGATAATAAAAGAACAACAATATATTTGAAGTGCACCCTGTTTACCAAGGCCCATAGGGTCTTCGGTCGGGGGATTTGCCATCTCCTCTGATGGCTTTTTTAGCTCACCTGAGCCTTTAGGCTCATAGGTGAGCTTGTAGTATAGCCAGGCATCCGTCGTCCGTCTGTCCGTCCGTCCGTCGTCCGTCGTCAACATTTTTTTCAAACATCTCCTCTGAAACCACTGGGCCGATTGAAGCCATATTTCATGTGGAGCCTACCTAGGTCGGGGGAACGAAAGTTTGTTCCGGGTATCTGGGTCACATGACCAGGATGGCCACCACGCCCATATATGGTAAAAACCCTTCAAAAATCTTCTTCCAGAACCAAAAGGCCTGTGACCTTGAAACTTGGTATGTGGCATCGGGCATGCGGGCCCATCATAGTTTGTACAAATGATGACCTTGCAGTGACCTTGACCTAATTTATGACACGGTCAACTTTGGAATGTTAGGCTTTTATATGAGAAAATGCTTAAACGGTGGATTTCTCACAAACTATTCAAGTCAAAGGTGTAATACTTGGTATACATGGTCAACTAAATGAGCAAATGATGAAACTATGGAACGTTAGGCTTTTATATGAGAAAATGCTTAAACGGTGGATTTCTCAGAAACTATTTAAGTCTAAGGTACAATACATGTTGTACTTGGTATACCCAGGCCTCATACGTTTCAGGCTTTTGCAGGATTTCAGGCTTTCATTTCTTGAATTTTACTTGATTTCAAGCTTTGATTTTTAAGTTTTCAGTGTTTTTCTGCTTAAAAAGGGCTATTTTAGGCTGCGAAAGCAGGCATTTCAGGCTTGGAAAAGCTTTGTCAGTATGAGGCCTGTATACATGGTCAACTAAATGAGCAAATGAAGATATTATGTCACTAAAGGTCAAGGTCATTCCGTTGGTCCATCCATCGTCAACATTTTCTAACATTTTCTTCTCTGAAACCACTGGGCCGATTGTAGCCAAATTTCATATGGAGTCTCAGTGGGGTGGAAAAACAAAAGTTCTTACCCGGGGTCTGGGTCACATGACCAAGATGGCCGCCACGCCCATATATGGTAAAAACACTTCAAAAATCTTCTTTTTCATAACCAAAAGGCCTATGACCTTGAAACTTCGTATGTAGCATCGGGCAAGCAGGCCCATCATAGTTTATACAAATGATGACCTTGCGGTGACCTTGACCTAATTTATGACACGGTCAACTTTGGAACGTTAGGCTTTTATATCAGAAAATGCATAATCAGTGGATTTCTCAGGAACTAATGAAGTACAAAGTACAATATTTGGTATACATGGTCAACTAAATGAGCTAATGAAGATATTATGTCACTAAAGGTCAAGGTCATTCCGTCGGTCCATCCGTTGTTAACATTTTCAAACATCTTCTTCTCTGAAACCACTGGGCCGATTGAAGCCAAATTTCATATGCAGCCCAGTGGGGTGGGGGAACAAAAGTTCCTACCCCGGGTCTGAGTCACATGACCAAGATGGCTGCCACACCCATATATGGTAAAAACCCTTAAAAAAATCTTCGTCTTCAGAACCAAAAGGCCTATGACCTTGAAACTTGGTATGTAGCATCGGGCATTCGGGCCCATCATAGTTTGTACAAATGATGACCTTGCAGTGACTTTGCCCTAATTTATGACACGGTCAACTTCGGTACCTGTGGCTTTTATATGGGAAAACGCCTAAACAGTGGATTTCTCAGAAACTGTTTAAGTCTAAGGTACAATATTTGGTATATATGGTCAACTAAATGAACAGCTGAAGATATTATGTCACTAAAGGTCAAGGTCATTCTGTCAGCCCCTCCGTCGTCAAGATTTTCAACCATCTTCTCCTCTGAAACCACTGGGCCGATTGAAGTCAAATTTTATATGGAGCCTTCCTAGGTTGGGGGAACGAAAGATTGTTGGGGGTATCCGGGTCACATGACCAAGATGGCCGCAACTCCCATATATGGTAAAAAACCTTCAAAAGTCTTCTTCTCCAGAATAAAAATGCCTATGACCTTGAAACTTGGTAAGTAGCATTGGGCATGCGGGTCCATTATAATTTATACAAATGATGACCTTGCAGTGACCTTGACCTAATTTATGACACTGTCAACTTCGGTACCTTAGGCTTTTATAGAGGAAAAGGCCTTAAGAGTGGATTTCTCAGGAACTATTTAAGTATAAGGTACAATATTTGGTGTATATATGGTCAACTAAATGAAGAGCTGAAGATATTATGTCACTAAAGGTCAAGGTCATTCCGTCGGTCCATCCGTCGTCAAGATTTTCAAACATCTTCTTAGTTGCAACCACTGGGCCTATTGAAGCCAAATTTCATATGGAGTCTCAGTGTGGTCGGGGAACAAAAGTTCATACCCCGTGTCTGGGTCACATGACCAAGATGGCTGCCACGCCCATATATGGTAAAAACCCTTCAAAAATCTTCTTCTTCAGAACCAAAAGGCCTATGACCCTGAAACTTGGTGTGTAGCATCGGGCATTCGTGCCCATAATAATGAAGACCTTGAGTTGACCTTGACCTAATTTATGACATGGTCAACTTAGGTACCTTAGGCTTTTATATGGGATAACGCCTAAACAGTGGATTTCTCAGAAACTGTTTAAGTCTAAGGTACAATATTTGGTATATATGGTCAACTAAATGAACAGCTGTAGATATTATTTCACTAAAGGTCAAGGTCATTCTGTCAGCCCGTCGGTCGTCAAGATTTTCAAACATCCTTTCCTCAGAAACCACTGGGCTGAGTGAAGCTAAATTTAATATGGAGTCTCAGCGAAATGGGGCAACGAAAGATGGTTACCTGAATCGGGGTCACATGACCAAGATGGCCACCACATCCATATATGGTAAAAAACCTTCAGAAATCTTCTTCTTCAGAACCATAAGGCCTATGACCTTGAAACTTGGTACATAGCATTGGGCACTCGGGCCCATCATAGTATATACAAATGATGACCATGCGTTGACCTTGATCTAATTTATGACACTGTCAACTTTGGTATGTTAGGCTTTTATATGGGAAAATGCTTAAACAGTGGATTTTTCAGAAACTATTCAAGGCTAAGGTACGATATTTGCAATATATGGTCCATCTGTTGTCAAGATTTTCAAACATCTTCTCCTCTGAAACCACTTCCCTGATTGAAGCCAAATTTCATATGGAGTCTTAGTGGGATGGGGGAACGAAAGTAGGTTTCCAGGATCTGGGTCTCATGACCAAGATGGTCGCCATGTCCATATATTGTAAAAACCCTCCAAAAATCTTCTTCTCCAGAACTAAAAGGCCTATGACCTGGAAACTTGGTATGTAGCATTTGGAAGTTGGGCCCATCATAATTTATACAAATCAGGACTGCATTGACTGTGACCTAATTTATGGCAAGGTCGAGTTTGATGCATTGGAAAATGCTGAAGCAGTGGATTTTTCAGAAACCATTCAAGTGTACGACATGCCCATATATGGTAAAACTCCTTCAAAAATCTACTTCTGTAGAACCAAAGGCACAAGGACCTCGTGGCATGGTATGTAGCATTGAGGACTCGGGCCCATCATAGTTTGTACAAATCATGACGGCGCATTGACCTTGACCTAATTTATGGCAAGGTCAACTTTGGTATGTTATGCTTTTATGTATGAAAATGCTTAAACAGTTGATGTTACGGAATTTTTATAAGCCTAGATATAATAATTGGAAAATATGGTTAACTAAATGAATACATGACGACAAGGTCATCAAAGGTCAAGGTCATTTTTTGAACTTTGCTCAAGGTCACTGAGATTTTTAAATTAAAATATGCACACCTTTTCAGCTACTGGTTTCAAATTTGTAACAAATGAGCGAAATGACAAATTGTGTCTATTGACAGAAGGTGTCAGGTGAGCTACAGGACCATTGGTCCTCTGGTGTCAATTTTGTGCCAATTGACTGTCCAAGATGGCCACCATGGGGCCGTTACTAAAATTAGCATAAACATAAGAATGACAATTACTCAAGAACCCTTGAATGGAATTGGACAAATTTTGTGTCAAAATGTTCCTTGCAAAAAGCTGTTTGGATTAATTGTAATTTGGCAATCCAAGATGACCGCCATCTGCCGTTACTTAAAATAGTACAAAACATGAAAATGACAACATCTCAGTAACCGCTGAATCGGTTTTGACCAAATTTGTGTCAAAACGATTCTCACATTCAGATGTGTCAAAACTAACTATAGACCAGTCATGTTGGCCTCTGTGCCTGAAGAACAGAAAAAATGAAAAACTACTGGTAGGTCACTAGATCAAATCATAGAAAAACCTTGTGTACACAATTGTGGCTTTATTTTGCATTGGATCTTCATGAAACTTTGTCAGAATGTGTATCTTCATGAAATGTAGGTCGAGTTTGAAACTGAATAATTTCTGATCGAAAACTAGATTGCCAAGTCAGATCTTAGAAAAACATTGTGTACACTCTAGAGGGCACAGTTTTGATCAAATCTAAATGAAACCTTGTCAGAATATAGATTAGAAAGGGCAAAACTGCTCCAATTGAACCATCATCAGATAAATGATCTTCTATGTTATTTCATCATAACTCAGGTGAGCGATTTAGGTTGATCATGGACCTCTTGTTCTCATTTGCTTCTATTAGTCAGACCTTGTTCAATGATGCTTAGTGTTTTAGCTGAGGATGGATACTAATTATTTTGCATCATCATCTGCTGCTGCTGCTGTCCTAAGGTCAAGGTCACATACTTTGAAATTATTACAACAGTGTTAGTATTTGCATTAAAGTTTTGTGTTAAGTTTTTTTCATTTGCTTATCTTATCCAGACCTTGTTCAGTGATGCTTAGTATTTTAGCTGAAGATGCATACTAATTATTTTGCATCATCTAAGTGCTGCTGCTCCTGTCCTAAGGTCAAGGTCACAGACTTTGAAATTATTACATCTGTGTTAACATTTTTGTTTAAGTTTTTTCTTTTGCTTCTGTTGTCTAGCATTTGTTCAGTGATCCTTAGTATTTCAGCAGAGGGTGGATACTGATTAGTTTACATCATATACATGCTGCTGCTGCCCTAAGGTCAAGGTCACAGACTTTGAAATTTGTACAATAGCTGTGTTAAAGTTTTGTATTAATTTTCTGTTTTTGCTCTGTTTTTTCTGAAGGCCTTAATATGTGCGTACTATTACTTCAGGATAGATACATATTTGTTTACCATGTGGTTACTGCTGCTGACCTAAGGTCAAGGTCACATACTTAGACATTTGTATACCATTTGTGTTAAAGTTTCATGTTATGTTGCTGTTTTTTGGCTTATATCTTCAATATACTTGAATGAAACCTTTTGCTATGTTACTAGATTTGCTGCTAGGAGGAAACTGATTAGTTGAGATCATTTGGATGCTGCTTCTGACTTGAGGTCAAGGTCACAGACATTGAAGTTCATGTAAATTACTGTTTAAATTTTGTGTAAAATTTGTATATTTGTTTTCTTATTGAAAATTTTTAATGGGACCCTTTGGTATATATCTATAGGCCTACAACTGTCCACCTGTCTGTTTGTTAAAATTTACTTTGAAGTTTAGTATAAAGTGTGTTTCTGTTAGGCGGTGGCGCTGGCCGGGGGTATACGTGAGCCCCTGCTCACTTGCTCTAGTATTTTGATCAAAGGATGACCATGCGTTGACCTTGACCTAATTTATGACATTGTCAACTTTGGTATGTTAGGCTTTTATATGGGAAAATGCTTAAACAGTGGATTTTTCAAAAACTATTCAACTCTTAGGTACAATATTTGGAATGTATGGTTAACTGAATGACCAGATGAAGATATCGTGTGACTAAAGGTCAAGGTCCTTCTGTCCCTCCATCTGTTGTCAAGATTTTTAAACATCTTCTCCTCTGAAACCACTTCGCCGATTGAAGCCAAATTTCATATGGAGACTTAGTGGGATGGGGGAACGAAAGTTGGTTCCCGGGATCTGGGTCACCTGACTAAGATGGCCGCATGTCCATATATGGAAAACCCCTTCAAAAATCTTCTTCTCCAGAACCAAAAGGCCTATGACCTTGAAACTTGGAATGTAGCATTTGGAACTTGAGCCCATCATAATTTATACAAATCAGGACTGTGCATTGACTGTGATGTAATTTATGGCATGGTCAGTTTTGATGCATTGGAAAAAGCATTAACAGTGGATTTCTCAAAAACCATTCAAGTCTAAGATATTTGATATTTATGGTTAACTAAATGAGCCTATGAAGATATTATGTTGTTAAAGGTCAATGCCATTTATTGACCTTTGTTCAAGGTCACTTTGATTCTGTCACCTGTCAACATTTTCAAACATCTTCTCTGAAGCCACTGGGCTGTTTGAAGCCATATTTCATACAGAGCTTCATTGAGTCAAAGCAACCAAAGTTTGTTGAGCTGGTCATGGTCACATGACCAAGATGGCAACCATGGCCATCCATATATGGTAAAACTCCTTCAAAAATCTTCTTTTCCAGAACCAAAGGCACAATGACCTCGTGGCATGGTATGTAGCATGGAGGACTCGGGCCCATCATAGTTTATACAAATCACAGTGGTGCATTGACCTTGACCTAATTTATTGCAAGGTCAACTTTGGTATGTTGTGCTTTTATATGTGAAAATGCTTAAACAGTTGATTTCATGGAATTTTTTAAGCCTAGCAATAATAATAGGAAAATATGGTTAACTAAATGCATACATGAAGACATAAGGTCATCAAAGGTCAAGGTCAGTCTTTGAACTGAGCTCAAGGCCACTTAGATTTTAAAATTAAAATATGCTCGCCTTTTAAGCTAATGGTTTCAAATTTGTAACAAATGAGCCAAATGACAAATTGTGTCTGTTGACAGAAGGTGTCAGGTGAGCTACAGGACCGTTGGTCCTCTGGTGTTTTAAGGTCAGCCACATCTTTCTTTTCATAGGCCCCAGACCATTGAAACTTCACCATTGCATGCACCTTTCCACTTCAGGACAACTTTAACAAAAGTAGTTCACTGTGACCTACTTTCACAAAAAGTACCACATTTAGTTTTTGAGATCTGCCGAAATTCTCTCTTTTCATAAGACCCAGACTTTTGAAACTCCATCAGTGCATGCACCTTACCACTGCAGGTCACGCCCAAAAATCTAGATCACTGTGACCTACTTTTACAAAAATGTTCAGTTTTACTTTTTATTTTGCCCAAGATGTTTAAAACTCCATCAATTCATTCAACTTTCCTCTCAAGGTCCTCTCTCATAATACTATGTCATTGTTTTAACATTTTTGAGTGCTAATACATGTATCTGTTACCACATGACAGATTCTGATCTTGATTGTGTGATAAGTAACTATGAAGACAGGGTGTAACCATATCCACCAAGCAGAGACTTCAGGTTGTAACTGCTAAAGCCGTTGCTATCTTATGCTTAGCATTTTAACTTTGTCAAAGCGCCAATTGGCTTGACATGCTGGCCGCGGCCATCTAGTACCTTACATTACTATATTTGGTGGGTGACCCTATATGCCCCATGTCCCCTTTTTGGGGTTGGGGGGGGGGGGCAGGGTCAGGGTTAATGATGAAGCCTTTAGGTGGGCATGGTCAAGACTGGAAATGAACTGGAGTGGCATTTAGGCTATTGTATGTTGAAGTCCTCATAAATACTCTAAAACTGTTACGAAACAGTTAGCTATATTGAAAAGCTTACCCTTATTGACGACTTACGGAACAGGGTCAGGACTGGAGGTAAGTAAACTATAGTTGAAATACTCATCAAGACAACAAACATGGTTATATTTGGAGAGTATAAAGATAAGCAATGATTAAGAACTGATACAATCATATCCCATATCCTGTGCTCAAAGTACTTCCCTTATTTTAAGGCTTACATTCTTTATTTAAAGGCTCTGAAAAGACCTGGCATGGTGAGTTGGACATAAGATCATGGGATGTTGGAATAACAGCTTCAGCTGATGTTGCAGATGATGAACCTACTGAAACAGGAGAAGATGTTAATCCTATTCAACAAATGACTAGACGATCATCTAATGGGCGGACAGTTAATCTTGAATTTAAGAAAGATGTATCAAGAGATAGAACAGGTGATCAACAGCAAGTGATAGCCCAGTCAATAGTGTTTGGCTGGACTCAATTTAATAAATATCCTAATATGAGTGCATACATACCAACCGTTTTCATTGACAGCACGAAATTTGGAGTTTTTATATATAATCCCAACTTAGACAGCTTGTTGATAAGTGAGTATCCTTTACTTTTCTTGGCTAACAAAATGAGCTCACTACCTGAAAAGTTTTCAGGAATTTTGATCCTTTGGGTTATCTTGCATCACAGATTATTTTTTAAAAAACAAATTAACTATTGGAGGGATTGTAGATTCAAGGCATTGATGGGGGAGCAATTAGACTTTTATAAAAAGTTAAAAGTTTACAGCAACTCTGTAAAAGTACATACACCCGGTACACAATGGGGTCCGGGTCGTGTTGGGATTCGAGAACCTGAGGAACAGCCTGAGCAAGGGATTAAAAGAAAATTTTCAGAGTGAAAGAAAAGTTTGACAAAACAAAAATCAAGGGTAAGATCGGAGAAGTCAATAGGCATGCACTTTTGAGACATATTTCGGTGCTTATTACAAAGATATAATGTCAATAGCAGAACTTGTGACTTCAGTCTAAGGATGGTTACGAAAAATATTTTGGTTGCTAACTTTAAAAACAGAAATGGCATTGATTTAAAGGAAATGGTTCAAAAACAGAAAATCATAACAAAAATGAAAGTATGTTTTAATCATAAATGGTAAGAATTTTATTGGTTTGAAAAATTAGAAAAGTCAAGCTGGGAACCCAAAAATCAGTAATGTTGTGATGTCACTCACTAACTTACTGTGGCTATTGATTTTTTGCCAATAATAACACATAAAAATACAATAATAATGAAACTACCCCATAAGGTTAATGTTTACATACTGAATAAGAATCAAATTAATTTGTTAATTGTGTATCGCCTCTATTGGCAGCCATTTTGAAAACATAAAAGTGCAATATTTTAAAGTACAACTCTGAGCCAAATGTTTGTGAATGGGACATTTTATATGCGCTCAAATTTTGACAAGTCATGAGCCCTTTTTATCCCCAGACCGAAAGGTTCGGGGGATATAGCGATGAGCCTGGCGTCCGTCCATCCGTCTGTCCGTCCGTCCGTAAACATTTTCTTGTCCGCTCTATAACTTGAATACCCTTTGGAATATTTTCATGATACTTCACAGTTATGTAGAACAGGTCATGATGAAGTGTCATGTACAAGAATGGTAACTCTTGCTATTGTACTTTTTGAGTTTTCTCCCCTTTGGTGAACTTTTTGCAGATTCGTGTCCGCTCTGTAACTTGAATACCCTTTGAAATATTTTCATGATACTTTACAGATAGATAGAATAGGTCATGACGATGTGTTGTGAACAAGAATGACAACTCTTGCTTTCTTAGCTATTTCTCCTTGATGGTTTTAGCTGTGTTTTTGTGTTGATTTCGTGTCCGCTCTATAACTTGAATACCCTTTGGAATATTTTCATGATATTTTACAGATATGTAGAACAGGTCATGACGATGTGTCGCGAACAAGAATGACAACTCTTGCTTTCTTACTTTTTGAGTTATTTCCCCCTTGATGGTTTTAGGTATGATTCCGTGTCCGCTCTATAACTTAAATACTCTTTGAAATTTTTTCATGATACTTTACAGATGTGTAGAACTTGTCATGACGTTGTGTCGCAAACAAGACTGACTACTCTGGCTTTCTTACTTTTTGAGTTATTTCCCCTTGATGGTTTTTAGGTGTGATTTCGTGTCTGCTCTATAACTTGAATACCCTTTGAAATATTTTCATGATACTTTACAGATATGTAGAACAGGTCATGATGATATGTCGTGAACAAGAATGACAACTCTTGCTTTCTTACTTTTTGAGTTATTTCCCCTTGATGGTTTTAGCTGTGATTTTGTGTTGTTTCGTGTCAGCTCTATTACTTGAATACCTTCCGAAATATTTTAATGACACTTCACAGATATTTAGAACATGTCATGATGATGTGTCGCGAACAAAAATGATAACTCTTGCTTTCTTTTTGAATTATTTCCCCTTGATGGTTTAAGGTGTGATTCAGTGTCCGCTCTATAACTTGAATACCCTTTGGAATATTTTCATGATACTTCACAGTTACGTAGAACAGGTCATGATGAAGTGTCATGTACAAGAATGGTAACTCTTCCTATTGTACATCTTGAGTTATCTCCCCTTTGGTGAATTTTTGGCAGATTTGTGTCCGCTCTGTAACTTGAATTTTTTTTGGTTGGTTGGTTGATTTCATGCTTAACGTCCACGGTAAACAACTAAGGTCATGTCAGGACGGTCAGTTAACCTAACCACACTATTCCTGGGCAGGCTTAGACCTCCTAAGCGGTTAACCAGTACTAAGTGCACATACTTTCGCCAGTAACTGACAACTGCCCTTCTTGAATCAGCGGAAGGAGAAACGAAAGAATGTGGCCAGACCGGGATTCAAACCCAGGACCTCTGACTTATGAGTCAGGTGCCCTACCGATTGCGCTACCCGGCCCGGCCTGTAACTTGAATACCCTTTGAAATATTTTCATGATACTTTACAGATAGATAGAATAGGTCATGACGATGTGTTGTGAACAAGAATGACAACTCTTGCGATCTTACTTTCTTAGTTATTTCCCCTTGATGGTTTTAGCTGTGATTTTGTGTTGATTTCGTGTCCGCTCTATAACTTGAATACCCTTTGGAATATTTTCATGATATTTTACAGATATGTGGAACAGGTCATGACGATGTGTCGCGAACAAGAATGACAACTCTTGCTTTCTTACTTTTTGAGTTATTTCCCCCTTGACGGTTTTTGGTTTGATTCCGTGTCCGCTCTATAACTTGAATCCCCTTTGAAATTTTTTCATGATACTTTACAGATATGTAGAACATGTCATGACGATGTGTTGCAAACAAGACTGACTACTCTGGCTTTCTTACTTTTTGAGTTATTTCCCCTTGATGGCTTTTATTTCGTGTCTGCTCTATAACTTGAATACCCTTTGAAATATTTTCATGATACTTTACAGATATGTAGAACAGGTCATGATGATATGTCGTGAACAACAATGACAACTCTTGCTTTCTTACTTTTGAGCTATTCCCCCTTGATGATTTTAGCTGTGATTTTGTGTTGTTTCGTGTCCGCTCTATTACTTGAATACCTTCTGAAAAATTTTCATAAAACTTCACAGATATTTAGAACATGTCATGACGATGTGTCGCGAACAAGAATGACAACTCTTGCTTTCTTACTTTTTGAATTTTTTCCCCTTGATGATTTTAGGTGTTATTTCTTGTCGGCTCTATAACTTGAATACCTTTTGAAATATTTTCATGATACTTCACAGATATGTAGATTAGGTCATGACGATGTGTCGCGAACAAGAATGACAACTCTTCCTTTCTTACTTCCTGAGTTATTTCCCCTTGATGGTTGTAGGTGTGATTACCTGTCTGTTCCATGACTTGAATACCCTTTGAAACATTTTCATGATACTTTACAGATATGCAGAATAGGTCATGACAATGACAACTCACTCATTCATACTTCGCCCCTCCCCCCCCCCTCCCCCCCTCCCTAGTTTTTTTTTCAGATTTGGATTCCTTTTCCAAATTCACTTACTAGAGAGCTCAAAATTAGATTTGTAGGGCTTGTACTTTAGAAGTTATTCACACATTTTGAGATGTTGAGTGTATCATATGCTATACGTTGTGTACATGGTGGCTGTTTGAGATTTTACCTCTTTTTAGCAGTCTGGCATACTGTTTGGTCTGAGTGTTAGATAATCATGCATCTGTTTAACAGGTAATGTCAGTCAGAAGCATAAAAGAATGACAATATATTACTTATACGTGTTTTGAAGTGCATCCTGTTTATCAAGGCAGAAGGGGCCTTTGGTTGGGGGATTTGCCATCTCCTCTGCTGGCTATTTTTGTTCTTTATTGTTTCATTGCAGTCTTTGGCATCGTTTTTATGCCCCTGTGACGTTAGTCAGGGGGCATTATGTTTTACCCTTGTCTGTCTGTCTGTTCGTCTGTCTGTCCGTCCCCTCTAAAATAATCAACTCCTCCCACAGTTTATGAGCGATCAATCTGAAACTTGGCAAAGATAATGCAGGCATACAGTAGATGTGCACCTTCCTTTTTTGAAGGAGAAAAATCATTTTTTACAAAATTATGGTCTTTTCAAACTTACAATTTTTTTGAGAAATGGCTACTACAGGATGTCAGGTTTGTATAATCAACTCCTTCCACAGTTTTTTAGCAATCGATCTGAAACTTGGCACAGATAATGCAGGCATACTGTAGATGTGCACCTCCCTTTTAGGAAAAAAAATATATTTTTGACAAATTGAAGGGTTTTCAAACTTAGAAAATTTTCGAGACATGGCTACTACAGCATGTCAAGTTTGTATAATCTTCCACAGTTTTTGACCAATCAGTCTGAAACTTGGCTAAGATAGTGCAGGCATACTTCAGGTGTGCACCTGCTATTTTGGAAAGGAAAAACTTATTTTTGACAAAATTACAGCCTTGTCAAGCTTAGAAAATTTTTCCAGAAACCTCTGGTACGGGTTGTCAAGATTGTATAGTAAACTTCTTCCAAGTTTGTATAATAAACTTCTTCCACAGTTTTTGACCAATCAGTTTGAAACTTGGCACAGATGTTACAGACATAGTGTTCGTGTTCACCTGCCGTTTTGGAAAGGAAAAAATAATTTCTGACAAAATTACAGCCTTGTCAAACTTAGAAATTTTTTTAGATAACCTCTGCTACGGGATGTCAAGTTTGTATAATCAACTCCTTCCACAGTTTATGAGCAATGAATTTGAAACTTTGTATAGATATTAAAGACATACTGTAGAAGTGCACCTGCTGTTTTGGAAAGGATTAAATCTCTTTTGATTAAATTATGCCTTTCTAAACTTGTTTTTCAGGAAAAGGCTAATAAGATACATGATGACAAGCTTGTATAATTGAGCAATCAATTTTAGACTTTTTAGCAGTGCTGTAGACATACTGTAGATATGCATGTGTTTTTTTAGAAAAGGAAAAATCATTTTGACAGAATTATGGCATTTATAAACATAGAATTTTTTCGGGGGATCTGGCTAATTGAAGACATACATTTGATGTATTAGAGAAGAACATTGGTTAGTGCAAAGGGGAGAATGCAGTTTGTCGGGGGTTGGGGTGGGGCCAAGGGGAACAGGCATTACACGGGGGCATCATCTGTGTCTTACAGACACAATTTTCTAGTTACGTTTCTCCATAATACGACCTCCTTTTTGGTGGGACGTTAAACCCGAGTTCACTCACTCACCCCTCCTATCCCTACTTTTTAGCACCAGAATGTTTGACGTTGCCCATAAAATTTGTATTTTTTTCCTCGCTTGGTTTGCTTGCTCAAAGGTTGTCAAAATTATATATGGAATTTTTTCTGCCCTGCTTTGCTAACGGAGTTTTTAAAAAAATATATTTGAGCAGTCACAAAGCAAGTTTTATTAGTGCATCTTTGCGAAGCAAAGGAGGGCTTATATGATACTCCCAGCGTCGTAGTCCGAGTGTCTGTTAGCCTCGGCGTCTGCATCCTCGTCTGCGTTTGTAGTCAGGTTAATCAATGTTAACTTTTGCATTTAACTCAATGTTTAACTCTGTATTTTACAAACTACAGCAGCTACAGTCATCATACTTGGTACACATATACATCCATATGACTGCAGCAACTGCATGAAACATTTCTATGTCCTTGACCTATATGTTATGGTTGACTGACTTAGGTGTGTGGCTCCATTTTTAAGGCAAACGTTTTAGATTTGATGATATCTTTGAGACCAGAGAGTTGATAATTGGTCAAATAGCATATCCCTATAATTGCAGCAGCTGTGAAGCATCCATGCAGACTACAGTGCCTTTGACCTTTGTTTATGGTCCAGTGATTCTTCCTTATATTTCCAACTCTGTTTAATGGATTAACTTCATATCTGGCATAGTGGATCAGTCTGACTTTGCAAATGACCTCATAATATTTATAGATCACTGTAACCTACATTTCATGGTTTAGTGATTTTTGACCTATATCTTGAACACTGTGTAGAAGATTTCCATCATACATGGGATAATGGTTCAGTTTGACTCTGCAAATGAGTTCATACTATTTGTAGGTCACTGTGACATATATTTCAGGGTTCTTTGATTTTGTTAATATCTCCAAAACTGTTAAAGAGATTAACATCATACTTGGCAAGATGGATTTATAGTTTAGTAGGTATTCATCTTATATCTGGGTTAATGGTTCTGTCTGACACTGCAAATAACCTCATATATTTGTAAGTCTTAAGTGTAAGAATCAGACACCCATGAGGCTCGCTTCATTCTCTTCTGACAACTCTTGTTAAACTTTTTAAATAATTCTTAAACTGTTTATACTTCAGTTTTAACTACTTTTTAGCTCGCCTGTACGGTAGTACAGAGAGCTATTGTTGTATTTTGGACGTCGGCGTGGGCGTCACACTTTAGAGTTTTATGTCAAAGTTTTTTTGTGATGGGCAAGGCACTGCAGGCGAGCTATCCTGTACGGGGACAGGTCTTGTTTTAGCATTTAGTTTGACTTTTCCTTTCCATGGTATTGTGGTTTTATTGTTCAGAGATGACACTGTTTTCCTTTATATTTTTCTAACTCTGAAAATGACCCTACTATCCCTTCATTTTATGATGGAAATTCCTACTTTTACCCTTCGTTTTCAAATTGTTTAGCCCTAATTTATCCCTACATTTTATCACAGCTGCTGGCAGTGTGTGACACAGGCATCCGCTTTTTAATGTATCTGTGTGTGTGTTCGTCAGTCCATCAACAATTATGTCAACCTATGTAATCTCATAAACTATAAAACCTTGATGTCCTGACTCGGCATGCAACTTGACCCGATGACTTTCACCTTAACGTTCCAGTGACTTTATTATTTTTAGCTCACCTGAACAAAGTTCAGGAAGAGCCATTGTACTACCCCCAGCGTCGGCGTTAGCGTTTGCATCGATTGTGGCGTCGGCGTTAGCAAAATGTTAAAGTTTTACGTTAAAGTTTTTTTATGTGATGGGCAAGGCGCTGTCAGGCGAGCTATCCTGGCCCTGTGACAGGTCTTGTTTATGCTGACCTTTGCGATCTCCTCAACTGTAATGCCTAAAAAATCAAATCTTGCCTAAGGTATTTCCTCAAGATCCTGACTCAGTGTGCAGCTTGACCTTCACGTAATTTACGCCACGTGAATTTTGTACATTATGCTTTCGTATTTGGAAAATGCTTAAACAGTGGATTTCTTTGAAACTAGTAAAGTCTTGGGTATAATATTTGGTATATATGGTTAACTGGATGACCAGATGAAGACATTATGTCGCTTAAGATAAAGGTCATTCTTTGACCTTTGTTCAAGGACACTGAGATTCTGTTGCCTGTCAACATTTTCATAGATCTTCTCCTCTGAAGCCGGGCCGGGTAGCGCAATCGGTAGGGCACCTGACTCATAAGTCAGAGGTCCTGGGTTCGAATCCCGGTCTGGCCACATACTTTCGTTTCTCCTTCCGCTGATTCAAGAAGGGCAGTTGTCAGTTACTGGCGAAAGTATGTGCACTTAGTACTGGTTAACCGCTTAGGAGGTCTAAGCCTGCCCAGGAATAGTGTGGTTAGGTTAACTGACCGTCCCGACATGGCCTTAGTTGTTTACCGTGGACGTTAAGCATCAAATCAACCAACCAACCAAAAAATCTCCTCTGAAACTACTGGGCTGATTGAAGCCATATTGCATATGGAGCCTACCTCAGTCTAGGGAACGAAAGTTTGTTGGGATATCTGGGTTATATGATCAAGATGGCTGCCATGCCAATATATGATAAAAACCCTTCAAAAATCTTCTTCTCCAGAACCAAAAGGCCTATGACCTTGAAACCTGGTATGTAGCATTGGGCATTCGAGCCTATTATAGTTTATACAAATGATGATCGTAGGTTGACCTTGACGTAATTTACGACATGGTCAACTTTTGTTTGTTATGCTTTTGTATGGGAAAATGCTTAAACAGTTGATTTCCCAGGAAGAATTTAAGTCTTAGGTATAATATTTGGTTATATGGTTAACTAACTGAGCAAATTTCAGGGTAAAGGTCAAGGTCATGTTTGCTTTTTTAGAAAATATGCTGTCATCCCCCTGGAATGATTTTGGCATAATTTGACACAAATATTTAGCTTGACAATATCTGGGACAAATTTACGTTTCATCATTGTAGGTCCAAGGGCAAGGTCACAGATGCTATTATAGGTACATGTAAATCTTTGTCATGGTTCTAGCGCCTTTATTTATTAACTGATTTTGATAGAACTTCACACATATGTTAAGTATGACAATATCTTGGACAAGTAAACCTTTCAGGGTTGTAGTTCCAAGGTCAAGGTCACAGTTGCTATTTTTAAGAAAAACTCAGTCATCCCTCTAGCACCTTTATTTATTGACAGATTTTGATGTAACTTCACACAATTATGTTTTAACACATTACTTTTCTAGTGAGGCATATGGCGGGGGCATTCATCACCTTTAGTGATTGTCTAGTTTCTTTTAAATTTGCTGAAAATTGGTGATTTCTCATTAAGACCTTATCCAATATTAACCCTACCACTAGCTTGCTTCCTTCTGCAAGAACTAAGTAATAAAAATACACAATCATGATGTCTTCTAAGTTTCATCAACAGTCTTAGGCTTTTTTTTGGTTTTCAGAAAATTTGGCCATTTAAAAGTCACTGCACTATAACCTCAGGTAGCACTACACTGGAATCTATTGTTCATCATTTCTTTTATACAACAAAAGATCCAGCCCTTGTCGGCATTTCTTCAAAGAAACAGATAGTAAACAGGAGCATGACAATTACTTTCCACCATGTTGTCACACTCTGGTTGAGTGATTTCAATACTGTGTACTGGTGCCCGAGTCACAATCACCCAAATATATGCGCTCTTTGTATAAAAAGTAACAGCGTATTGATTATTCACACAATAAATAGAGGCTCACTAAGGGGCAAAATAATCTGAGGCCAGGTGGGAAAATCGCAAAATTTTTGCGTTTTTTCGGGTTAATCGCATTCAATTCGCGAAAACACCATTCACATATTTTGGAATTCAATTTGCAGAAAAATGCGACAAATTGACTCCCCTGATATCAGTGTTCCTAACTCTGCATATCCCCCCCCCACCACCACCACCACCACCACCATCAAAAAAAAAATTAGATTTCAACTCTTTGTCCAAATTCACTTACCAGAGAGCTCAATATTAGATTTGTAGGGATTGTACTTAGAAGTTATTCAAACATTTTGAAATGTTGAGTGTATCATATGCTTTACATTGTGTACATGCTGGCTGTTTGAGAGTTTACCTGTTTTTAGCAGTCTGGCATGCTGTTTTTGTCTGAGTGGTAGATAATCATGCATCTGTTAAAAAGATAATCTTGATCAGAATCATGAAAGAATGACAATATATTACTAATATATGTTTGAAGTGCACCCTGTTTTTAGTATACATGATTGTTGGGAATGTGAAATGGCTACTGTTAGGAATATGAAATGGCTACTCTGTTAGAAATATGAAATGGCTACTTTGTATTTGTAAATATATATTATTTTCTTTTAGCTTCATTTAAGTGCTTTTACACAAATTGCTTTTACTTGAATTATACATTTATACATATAATTTACAAATTGTTCAGTGTTTGTAGCTCCCCTGAGCCAAAGGCTGATAGATGACGCCAAGCACCGGCGTCCATTGCATGCATCGTCAACATTTTTATACGCCTGTTTTGAAAAAACGGACGTATTATGTCATGGCGCTGTCCGTCCGTCCGTAAACATTCTTGTGCGCGCCATAACTCATTAACCGTTTGGGATATATGTATGATATTTGGTAGGAATATGTATTAGGTTGGGGGAACGTGTCGCGTACAGAAGTGGTTGCTCCCCCTTCCTTAGTTTCCAAGTTATGCCCCTTTGATTAATTTTTTCCCTGCAAGTCTTGTGCCCGCCATTACTAGATAACCGTTTGGGATAACTTAATGAAACTTCATAGCAATGTGTATGAACACCCAATGATGTGTCGCGTGCAACAATGGCTGCTCTCCCTTTCTTCATTTTAGAGTTACATCCCTTTCATTAGTTCTTGTTGACTATTTTTGTGTATACTAACCTTGTGCATACCTTAACTTGGTAACCATTTGGAATATCATGATGAAACTTTATAACAAGGTGCATGATCACAAGACAGTGTGTCACATATAAGCATGGTTGCTCCCCCTTTCTTAATTTTGGAGTAACCTCCCTTTGATTAGTATATTTTAGGCGTTTCTCATTCACTCCATATCTCCTTAAACTTTTGAAATATTAGATTTTGTAGGAATGTGTATAATAATGAGGCAATGTATCCTGAGCAAGAACCACAACTCTGGCTTACTTACTGAATTACCTGCCCTTGCATAAATATCCTGTTTACTCTGTAACATTTCAACTGTCTAAAATATTGTAGTGATGCCAAGGGAATGTAATACAACCAAGAATGGTATATCTAGTATATTTAGTTTATCTCCCTTGACTTGATATACTAATGTTGAATATTTACATATAATGTTGAATTCATTTATTATAGAGTGGTTGCCTCTGTTTGTCTGTCTGTCTATCCTTTTGTAAACAGTCTTGTTCATTCTGTAACTCCTTTATGACATTTAAATGGGCGTATTATGCGCCGCTTGCGAAGCCCTTGTCAAACATCTTTTCCTCAGAAACCACTGGGCTGATTGAAGTCAAATTGGATACAGAGGCTTTATGGGTCTAGGGGAAAGTTTATACTAATTATTGTGGTAGCATGACCAAGATATCCCCCATGTCTATAATTTTATTGTATATGGTAATTTTAAACCTTTAAAAATCTTATCCATGATCAGTAGGCAGATTCCCTTGAAACTTGGTATGTAGCATCATCAGGTACACGGGTCAACCAAAGTTATATAAATGATTAAGGTGGGTTGACCTTGACCTATTTAAAGGCAAGGGTAATTTTTATTCCATTGGCTCATATATGGGAATACTTAAACAATTGATTTTATGAGATTGTTTAACTTCATAATGTCGATTAAACAACTTCTGCAAAAAAGAAAAAAAAATATGAATATAAACGGTTAGGGTCACTTTTCAACCTATGTCCGTGTAACTTGAGTCAAACTTTGAAACATGATCTCAAAAACCACTCAGCCAATCAAAGTGAACTTTCATGTCGAACCTCTGGGTGTCAAATCTATGGGTCTAGGGGAAAGGTCCCGAGGTCCTGTCTCCGTATTACCTCTTTGTTGGTGGGACGTTAAACCCGAGTTCACTCACTCACTTAAAGAAGTGACTTTATGAGATCCTTTACTTTTATTTTGTTAAATGAATCAACTTGTGCTAAAAGTATGAGTATTTAATGTCACGGTCACTGTTTGACCTTTGCCTATGGTCACCTGGAGTCAAATTTTTAAACATTTTCTCTTCAGAAGCCACTTAGCGAGTTGAAGTGAAGATGGCTTCTGTTACTAAATAGCAAAATGTTAAAATGAGTAAATTTCAACGGAATTTGATTTTTTTTGTGTCCAAATGGTCTTTGCATGAAGCCTTTTCACTTTTTAGCAATTAAGCATTCCAAGATGGCCGCCATCTGCCGTTACTAAAAATAGCACAAAATACGAAAATTTCAATATCTCAATAACTGCTGTTAGGAGTTATGGCCCTTGTATGAATTTGACATTTTTCCAGCTTTTGAGCCACATGACCTAGGTAGCTGATTTTCATCTCCAAAAGGTTCGGGGGATATAGCAATGAGCCTGGCGTCCGTCCGTCCGTAAACATTTTCTTGTCAGCTCTATATCGTGAATACCCTTTGGAATATTTATATGATACTTCACAGTTATGTAGAACAGGTCATGACGATGTGTGGCGTACAAGAATGGTAACTCTTGCTATTGTACTTTTTGAGTTATCTCCCCTTTGGTGATTTTTTTGGCAGATTCGTGTCCGCTCTGTAACTTGAATACTATTTGGAATATTTTCATGATACTTCACAGATATGTAGAACAGGTCATGACGATGTGTCGTGAACAAGAATGACAACTCTTGATTTCTTACTTTTTGAGTAATTTCCCCTTGATGGTTTTAGGTGTGATTTCTTGTCTGCTCTATAACTTGATCACCTTTTGGAATATTTTCATGATACTATACAGATATGTAGAAGATGTCATGATGATGTGTCGCGAACAAGAATGACAACTCTTGCTTTCTTACTTTTTGAGTTATTTCCCTTTGATGATTTTAGGTATCCGCTCCATAGCTTGAATACCTTTTGAAATATTTTCATGATACTTCACAGATATGCAGAACAGGCCATGACCATTTGTCTCATACATGAATGACAACTCTTGCATTCATACTTTGTGAGTTATTTCCTTTTGGTATTTTGAGCTGCTGTTTGAGTCTCTGATCCATATCTGTATAACCTGCTCCACCATTTTAATAACCTTATGCCTTTTAGAATATTGATGATAATGCTGTGATATCTTATCAGTGTTCCTAACTCTCTCTGATCCCTCCACATTCCCGCCTTCCCGCCACCACCCCCCCCCCCCCCCCCTTTTTTTTTTTTTTTTTTTTTTTTTTTCTTCCAGATTTGGATTTTTTGTCCAAATTCACTTACTAGAGAGCTTAAAATTAGGTTTCTAGGGATTGTACTTTAGAAGTTATTCACACATTTTGAAAGTTGAGTGTATCATACGCTATACATTTGTGTACATGATGGCTGTTTGAGAATAACCTCTGTTTAGCAGTCAAGCATACTGTTTTAGTCTGAGTGTAAGATAACCATGCATCTGTTAAACAGATAATGTAAATAATGACTATATATTACTTATACTTGTTTTGAAGTGCACCCTTTTCACCAAGGCCCATGATGGTCTTCGGTCGGGGGATTTGCCATCTCCTCTGATGGCTATGTTTCGTATGGAAGTAGTTCTTGATTTGTTAAATGTTTTAGTTAAGGGTAGGTTACTCTGCATTTTTAAATTACAGAGGTATTTCCCCTGATGCTAAATACTTATGCAGCTACTGTGCCTAAGAACCCCTGGGCATAGGGTCTTGAAATATTATATATGGATTCCTCGTCGAAAAATACATGACATGTATTTTTTTTCTCTTCTGAATTATCCCCCTTTTCAGAGTTAGGCCCCTGTTAAAAATGAGATGATTATCTTGTTAGCAAGATATTTTAAAATGTATTTGAGCTATGGCCTTGATATGTGGTACACTGAATAGGTATGAGAAGAAGATTACCTGATTAACTTTTGGAAGAATTCTGCAAAATTTTGATAGAGTTTTGGCCCTTGTTTGAATTTGTATTTTCACACTTCTGACCCGCTTGACCTAGGACGCTGATTTTTGTCGAGCCCGTTTGCGGTCAGCGAGACATAGATGCCCGTTTGATGTTGGTGCATCCATCCGTCTGTACATCTGTCCATCCGTCTGGAGCCATATCTTGATTTTGATAGACCCTAGGACACTGAAAATTCATCACAATATGCCCCAGTAAAATGCTAATTGGCTCCCACAAAACTAGGTCACTGTGACCTACTTTCACGAAAAAGTACCACATATTTAGTTTTCGTCTGCAGCCCCATATCTCCCTTTTCGTAGGCCACAGAATATTAAAACTTCAGCAGAACATGCACTTTACCACTCCAGGTCACCACCAACAAAACTAGGTCACTGTGACATACTTTCACGAAAAAGTACCACATATTTAGTTGTTTTTTTTTTCAGCCGGGCCGGGTAGCGCAATCGGTAGGACACCTGACTCGTAAGTCAGAGGTCCTGGGTTCGAATCCCGGTCTGGCCACATACTTTCGTTTCTCCTTCCGCTGATTCAAGAAGGGCAGTTGTCAGTTACTGGCGAAAGTATGTGCACTTAGTACTGGTTAACCGCTTAGGAGGTCTAAGCCTGCCCAGGAATAGTGTGGTTAGGTTAACTGACCGTCCCGACATGACCTTAGTTGTTTACCGTGGACGTTAAGCATCAAATCAACCAACCAACCAACCAATATTTAGTTTTCGTCTGCAGCCCCATATCTCCCTTCTCATAAGCTTCAGAACATTGAAAATTCATCAGTGCATGCACATTAATTACCACTCCAGGTCACCTCCAACAAAACTAGGTCACTGTGACCTACTTTCACGAAAAAGTACCACATATTTAATTTTCTAGGTCAGCCCCATATCTCCCTTCTCATAAGCTTCAGAACATTGAAACTTCATCAATGCATGCACCTTACCACTCCAAGTCACCTCCAATAAAACTAGGTCGCTGTGACCTACTTTCACGAAAAAGTACTACATATTTAGTTTTCTAGGTCAGCCCCATATCTTTCTTTTCCTTGGCCCCAGAACATTGAAACTTCATCAGTGCATGCACCTTACCACTCCAGGTCACCTACAAAACTAGGTCACTGTGACCTACTTTCACGAAAAAGTATCACATATATAGTTTTCGTCTGCAGTCCCTTATATCCCTTTTCATTGGCCCCAGAACATTGAAACTTCATCAGTGCATGCTTCTTACCACTCCAGGTCACCTCCAACAGAATTAGGTCGCTTTGACCTACTTTCACGAAAAAGTACTACATATTTAGTTACCGAGGTCAGCCCCATATCTTTCTTATTTAAGTCACCAGAATTGCACCTTACCACTCCAGGCCACCTATAACAAAACTAGGTCGCTGTGACCTACTTTCACGAAAAGGCATTTTCACTACTGTCAAAGCGCCAACGGGCTCGACATGCTGGCCGAGGCCATGTTGTTGGTATAGTAGTAGTTATTGATTAGGTTAAATATTTTTATAAAAATTTGGTAACTTTTAGAGTTAGACAGTCTAAAGTTTGACACATTTAGTGCCAAGCATATGGTTGGGGGCAAAGTGTTTTACAAACACAATATCTAGTATATGTTTACAATGACATCTGCTTCTTAATGGCTTAATATGTTAATAATAAAGCTGCCATTGAGTAAGCAGTCAGCTATAGCAGAATAGGTTTAAATTGTACTAAAATGGGCAGTCAACCTTAGCGAAAAGTGGACTCGTCGCTTACGCATCAGATTTGTATAAGACCTAAAATGGCTGCCACGCCCATATATTGTAAAAAACCTTCAAAAAATCTTCTCCAGAGCTGATTCCTTTAAAACTTAACATGTGGCATTGGGGGCACAAGGTCTACCAAATTTGTTCAAATGGTGACCTTGGAAGCCTGTGGGCCATTTGAATTCCTGTTATATAATTGTATTGAGCCTCTTATGTCAATGGGTGAATGAAGCGGTGTTCTTCGTCGCATGAAAAAGCTGGCCTAGACATGCTCAGTGGTCTCAGTTGAGCGATACACGACCATTGATCCTCTGGTGGTAATATTAACAGCAACATGCAAATACTATCAATAGGTGCTTTCACAAACAGCTTTTCTAAAAGAGATTCTATTAGAAGAGATTATACTATATGCTTGTTTGTCAGTCTACTACATTTTTTAGCTCACCTGAGCACGAGGTGAGGTATTGTGATCGTCCTTTGTCCGTCGTCAGTCGTCCGGTCGTGCGTCCGTCGCCAACGGGTTACTAGAATTACCGGAATATACCTTATTACCGGAATATACCGAAATACACCAAATTGTAGTTTATTGTTTATTGTTATCAAAATAAACTTAAGTATTGCCAGAGAAGATAAAATAGGCACATTTCCATATCAGGAGTGGCTATTTTTGGATCGGCAAGGACTATAAATATACCAACGTAGGGGTCTTGGATAGGTATGACTATGCAGATTGCAATATGGTCTGGGTCTTTGTATGGGTCGTTCACTTGCCTTTATTTACATGCAGCAATTGCTAAATGATATTTTGGATAATATCATAATTATTCTGGTAAAATTTAAATGTATTTTGGTAAAAAAAAATAAAGTGTATTTCGGTAAATAATAATGTGTATTTTGGTATATTCCTGTAGATTCCAGTGTATTTTGGTATATTCCGGTAATTAAGTATATTCCGGTATTTCTAGTAACCGGTCGTCAACTTTTGCTTTAAACGACTTCTACTCCAAAACTGCTGGACAGATTTTGAAATAATTTCACAGAAATGTTCTTTGGGGGACTCTCTACCAAAATTGCTCAAACGGTTCCGCTCCACTGAACAATATGGCCGCTAGAGCTAAAAATAGAAAAACCTTTGAACGACTTCTCCAAAACTGCTGGGCAGATTTTGATATAATTTCACAGAAATGTTCTTTGGGGGACTCTTTATGTCAAATTCACATATTGCTATAAGTTATAAAGCTTATTTTCCGACATAGAAAGAGCTATATATAGTTGGAACAAAATAGTTGTCTTATTCTTAACCGTTGAATGTTAGTTTTGAATATACGGAAAACCGGCATTTATTTGGTTACACAATGAAAAATTATAGCCTATTCTATTGATGACGTCATAGGCGTTGCAAGGGGACTAAACTCGAACAGACTCTGAATTATAGGAAAGGTGTATAGACGGCTATTGGTATTTTGCGGAAAGGAACATAGACTTCTTACGGAATAAAACGCAATGTTAAGGACTTCTATGCTTAAGGCGTGAATTTTCCCCACGATTAAAAAGTTATTCGGATCAATGACTTCTGCTTTGCATTTATGACTATGACATGTAACTTGCATGACAAATGAATTTTCAAGTGTTTGTGTCTATGTAAAGTACGTGAAAAATACGTTGACGTTGACGTCATTGTTGAGATAAATTGTAAATTATCCTCAAACTGATCGTTGAAATAATGATTTATTGTATGTACTTCACCCTTCTTCCCTTACATTACTTACATAACAGACAACACTGGATAGTTTTGACTATATGTATGTGACCTTGACCTCATTTCAAGGTCATGGTACACAATATAATCCTTGAAGATCACAGTGCTACGGTTACCATTCTTCTTCTTTGGCTTACTGAGTATCGTCCCCCCCCCCCCCCCCCCGTGACCCAGCTTCCCACTCATATATATTGCGTACTTGCATCGCATAAGTCTGCTGCATGAAGGAAATGCTGGGTCACGGGGGAAAGTACTTGTATTTTAATTATAGTGAAGCGTTCTCTTTTGGCCGCTTTTACCGGAAGTATAACTGTGGTTTTGCATGTTTAAATGCCAGTCAGGCGTAACAAGATAAAAATCATTGCGTTGTATTTGTGATATGCGTGTATTTAGCATGCATTTATGACAAAACATTATGGAATGAATGACTGGTTTCAATATTTTTATTACCCAAAAAAATGAGGTATGCGAAAAACTTGAATTTAGGGTAGGTAGGGTCAGACTGGATTATCTCCCCGTGTCTTTGGGTCTGAATCACAAATGGTCTGATTTCATACGGTTTACATATTTGTGGAAGCTCTGCTAAGAAAAATCTGCACAATTTATTCTTTTGAAAATTCGGACCTGTCGTGCCGGTCTAATGGGGAAAATCCTCGCCTTAATCATAGAAGTCCTTTATTAGATTGACAAGAGAGGACGGAGGCTAGTAACGGTTCCGTTTCGCAAAATACCAATAGCTCATATAGACCTTTACTAAAACAGGTTCTGTTAAGTAGAGATAATGCTACATGTTTGTTTGTATTAATATTTACGAGGCTGTCTTTTTACCTTTACTGTATGCCTGTATGTCATAATATTGTTTTATATACATGTACATATCATGTCAAAAGTCTTCTTGAATGCAGTCATAAAAAATACAAATTTGTTGTTTGTTCTTGAACCCTGTACAACTTCCATAGGTGATGTTTTGTCCAATTTCATCCACATTTGACCATTTGTGACTATGGTTGTATTCTGCAAATCGAATTAGTAAATAAACTTCGGGGACAGACTGAATCAGATCCCAAACCTTATCCCCAGCTGGACAAACACATCAAAACTAACAATAACAAGAGCTCGACTGTGTGGGGCAATATACGACTGGGTGTTTGATTTTGTCAATACGAGTTCTGCACATCGTTCCAATAAAAATATTTGAGCTAGGTTTCAGAAGAATAAAAAAACTTCCAAGAAGTTAAGAAGATTTGGAGTGGGCACAGACACTGTTTTTAATGACTGATTCTATCAGTCATTCAGTGCTGTCACAAGTGTATTTTGGAAAGTGGCTTTCACAGCTGTATTCTTCCGCTCAGAAATGAAGTGATCTTAAGGTCATTTCGCAGAAAAACTTCTGGAATTGAAAATAAGTTTTGTACGAAGTTGAATGAGAACTTATATGACGTATTCTTGTGCAGGTATAATTACGAGGGATGATCAAAAAGTTCCCGGAAAAGTGCTGTACGCCCTTTATTATTTTACTTTCTTCAATACCATTTCACCCCAGGCAACCTTATTGTAATTGTGATTCATATCATACAAAACAATTGACTTATGTCTTACCAGTTTATTGCACGCGCCACCAACGTAACGACTGGTAACGTGACCCGGCCCAGCTAACGTTACGTTGCATTTTTATCGTTTCTTATAGCAAAATTCGAACGATGCTCACTCACAAATTATTAATGTAAACATGAATTACTATACATAAACTCATAATATATATCTTATCTTGATGTTCATAACAAATTTTGCAAATTGTTTTGATTCTTTCCACGAAATGAATGCTAAGTCCAACGTGACCTTTAATCAGTAGATATGAGGGGTGGGGTAATTCAAGGGCATATAACTTATTTTACCTTATTATATGGAAGTATTATGATAAGGTTTCATAAACTAGAGATAATGGAAATTCGTAAGCTGTATGATTTATGCATTTCAGTTGAATCATGCCAGCAATCCGACAACACAACCTGAAATCGGCAGCATAATGAACTTCCAGTAAATGCCCATCTCACCCAGCAGCAACGATGTATCGGCCATCTTTGTCATAATTAAGATCATATTAGTTTATTACTATGTGCAGCATTTAGAAGAGTGTGATACATGAAGCTACTTATACAAAAGGTCTTATCTTAAGACTATGGCTGAATTTTGACAAAGCTTGCTGATGTAGCCTAGCTGTACTTTTGATAGACAGCTAATGCTGCTACATATATCAGATTGCATTGTCGTTTTGCTGGAATAGTTAACTGAAAGGGCACACCACATATCTAACGAATTGCCATTATCTAAGGTTCATGAAACTTGATCATAACAATTCCATTTTTAGCTCACCTGAGCCATAGGCTCAGGGTGAGCTATTGTGATCACCCAGTGTCCGTCGTCCGTCGTGCGTTGTGTGTCGTGCGTCGTCAACAATTTGCTTTAAATGACATCTTCTCTGAAACAGCTAGGCCTAGAGCTTTGATATTTGGTATGAAGCATTGTCTAGTGGACCTCTACCAAGTTTGTTCAAATGGTGGCCCCAGGGTCCAAAATGGCCCTGGGGCAGGGGGTCTTGGGTTCGAAAGTAATATATACTTAAAAATCTTCTTCTCCAGAACTGCTTTGCTCAGATGCTTGAAAATTGGTATGTAGCATTGCCTAGTGGTCCTCTACCAAGTTTGTTCAAATGGTGGCCCCAGGGTTCAAAATGGCCCTGGGGCAGGGGGTCTTGGGTTCGAAACTAAAATATACTTAAAAATCTTCTTCTCCAGAACTGCTTTGATCAGATGCTTGAAAATTGGTATGTAGCATTGCCTAGTGGTCCTCTGCCAAATTTGTTCAAATGGTGGCCCCAGGGTTCAAAATGGCCCTTGGGCAGGGGGTCTTGGGTTCGAAACTAAAATATACTTAAAAATCTTCTTCACCAGAGCTGCTTGGCTCAGATGCTTGAAATTTGGTATATAGCATTGCCTAGTGGTCCTCTACCAAGTTTGTTCAAATGGTGGCCCCAGGGTCCAAAATGGCCCTGGGGCAGGGGGTCTTGGGTTCGAAACTAAAATATACTTAAATATCTTCTCCTCCATAACTGCTTGGCTCAGATGCTTGAAATTTGGTTTGTAGCATTGCCTAGTAGTCCTCTACCAAGTTTGTTCAAATGATGACCCCAGGGTCCAAAATGGCCCTTGGGCAGGGGGTCTTGGGTTCGAAACTAAAATATACTTAAAAATCTTCTTCACCAGAACTGCTTGGCTCAGATGCTTGAAATTTGGTATGTAGCATTGCCTAGTGGTCCTCTACCAAGTTTGTTCAAATGGTGGCCGCAGGGTTCAAAATGGCCCTGGGGCTGGGAGTCCCAGATTTGAACCATAGAAATACATAGAAAAATATTCAAAAATCTTCTTCTCCAGAACCGCACTGCTCTGATGCTTGAAATGTGGTTTATAGCATTGCGTAACAATCCTTTACCAATTTTGTTCAAATGATGGCCCCAGGGTCCAATATGGCCCCGGGGCAGGGAGTCCAAGGTTTGAACCATAGAAATGCAAAGAAAATATTCAAAAATCTTCTTCTTCAGAACTGCAAGGCTTAGATGCTTGAAATTTGGTATTTAGCATTGCCTGGTAGCCCTTTACCAAGTTTCTTCAAATGGTTGCCCACAGGTCCAAAATGGCCCCATGGCAGGGAGTTCAAGGTTTGAACCATAGAAATACATAGAAAAATATTCAAAAGTCTTCTTCTTCAGAACGATTTGGCTCAGATGCTTGAAATTTGGTATGTAGCATTGCCTAGTGTCCTCTACCAAGTTTGTTCAGATGATGACCCCAGGGTCCAAATTGGCCCTGACCCAGGGGTCCTGGGTTTGAACCTTAGAAATACATAGAAAAACATTCAAAAATCTTCTTCTAATCTTCAGAACCATTTGGCTCAGATGCTTAAAATTTGGTATGATGCATTACTTGGTGGACTCCTACAAAGTTTGTGTAAATGGTGCTCCTCGGATCCAAAATGGCCCTGGGGCAGGGAGTCTTGGGTTCGAAATTAAATTGTACTTAAAAATCTTCTTCTCCAGAACCCCTTAGTGCAGATGCTTGAAATTTGGTATGATTCATTGCCTAGTGGTCCTATACCAAGTTTGTTCAAATGATGGCACCAGGGTCAAAAATGGCCCCCCTTCAGGGGGCCCTGGGTTTGAACCATAGAAATACATAGAAATATATTCAAAAGTCTTCTTCTTCAGAATCACTTGGCTCAGACCCTTGAAATTAAGTATGTAGCATTGCCTAGTGGTTTTTTACCAAGATTAGTCAAATGATGGCCCCCTGGTTCAAAATGGCCCCCAGGCGGTCCTGGGTTTGAACCATAGCAATACATAGAAAAATATTCAAAAATCTTCTTGTTCAGAACCATTTGGAAATAGTTGCAAACTATCAAGTTTGTTCAAATGCTGACCCTAGTTTGACCTTTGACCTTTTTGCTCAGGTGAGCGAATCAGGGCCTCTTGGCCCTCTTGTATAACGTAATGCAAATTATCTGCCCTTGATTTACCCCACCCCCACACATTTGATTTTTAAGGGCACGTTGGGATTAGACATCATTTCGTTAAAAAGATCCAAACAACTTAAAAATTTGTTATGAACATCAAGATAAGATATATATTTCTAAGTGTAGGTGAATGAATTTACGTTTCTACATACATTTCATAGACAAACAACGTTCAGAAATTGTTATTTGAAACGATAAAAATGCAAGGTAACGTTAGCTGGTCCGAGTCACGTTACCGGCCGTTACGTTGGTGGCGCGTGCATTAAACTGGTTAGACATAAGTCAGTTGGTTTGTATGATATGAATCAGAAATACATTAAAGTCGGACAGTGTGAAATTTCATTGAAGAAAGTAAACCAGTAAAGAGAAAATAGAACTTTTCTGGGAACTTTTTGATCATCCCTCGTATTTAAGTAGTTTTGTAAAATAAGAAGTATCCAACTAATGACATCAGCGGTCAAGAAATATAACGAATAAAATTGAGTATTAAAATGAATCCGCCAATTACCGTTTTTGCCCCCTCTTCATTTATTAAGTAAAATAAATCAGCCGCCGCTGAAAAAAAGCTGTTTTACAGTTGTAAACTTGCCTAAAACAGTATTCCGAGCACGTCAATCATTGCAGAGAATGTAATGTAAAAGAAATTCTGTAGGTTTATACACTTTATATCTCGAAAGTGTTACGCTGGACATCATACGGTAATTGTGTGTTTATCGGTGGCTATTTATAAAAATTGCCATATTGTAAACATTGGAGTAGACATCCTCGTGGTATATAGGTAATGCGAAATACCGCAAGCACTGAGTGCTTTAAAGTCAGTGAAAATCAGTAACTGCTGTCAGAATTCAAAAATTACTTGTGTACAAGAGATAGAATTTCTGCAGGTGCATGAGGTGATTTGCGCTAAATGGCTTATTTACATAAATGGAGCTGGACCATTAACAACAGGACTGAACTTTGAAATTATTTTGAGCCGATGTAGCATGACTTTATTCTGATAGAATCTGTCATTTCAGGGCTATTGGCCCTTTGATTCAATAAGTAGTCCCATTTGCACAAACTTATAAGTGAAAAATTAAATTTTTAAATAATTTTTATTACCCATGATCTAAAATGAAGTACCGCACTTCCTCTTTATAAATCCAGTTTAAAATGCAACACTCCAGCCGTTTTTGAGCAACTGGTGGCTGAATTATTGCTGTAGGAAGCTTTAAAATGCAAAATAACCTTCGTTTAGTTAAATAGAATCCAACAATACATGAAGAGACCTGCTACACAGTTTATGTAATATTTAAAAACAGAAAGAAAATGCATCTTGTAGTGACCCGGCACAATCTTTTGTACCAGAAAGGCAATGTATCACATAAGTAATTGAAATAAAAACCAGATGGCGTAGTAACGAAAGTTTACTCAATCACAATAAAAGTTAAATACTTTGTTTCTTTCCCTGTATTTAACTTTAAGAAGAACTGCCGTTTATATCGAACTTCAAAATTTTGAAGTTTTTCTCATTTTGACTGCTAAATTTGTCGTAAAAGCAATAAAATCTTCGTTACCATTTTGAAACATTCGTTACCATTACTTTTTGGTATGTTGTCCCTAAAATATAACTTATTTTTATTATTTCAGTTCATGAGTACTCTTTCTCGGGGTTTTGAAGCAAAATGTATTGTTCCTAGTGAAAGCATACCAACTTGTAAAATATAACAGAATGCTAAAACACATGTTACAGAAAGTTAAAACTCAAACTTCGGCAAGGTTTATTTTGAAGCAATAACAATCTGTATATCTGCAAAAACTAATGAAACAATCTACAGCCAAACAAGGCTTATTGTATAATGCTCCACATGAGGTTTATTTTAAAACCTTTGTTACCGACAAATAACGAAATTTTATATATCAACCCTAACTTTATACAATAAATGGAGTTTCGTTAACTGTTATAGAACAACACTCTGACTTTCCAAGTATGCTTAACAAAACGTTTGAGTGATCATCTGTTGATTTCTTGGCAACAATTTCAAAATGATAATATGGCAAGCTGAAATTTAGCAAAAAACTGAAATACTGCAAAAAACTTATTTTTCCTTGTCTTTCGATGCCTGTGATATGTTATTATTATTGTATGAAGAAATCAAGGTATAGCAACGCCATATTTATGGAGCTAGGAGCATAGAATGGACGCAGCTTTCTTGAAGATCGACAGCAGAGAGTTGTAATAAATGGAGCAACTTCTGAATGGTCAAATGTTATCATTGGAGTCCCACAGGGAAGTGTACTAGGTCCTGCACTGTTTTTAATATTCATAAATGACGTACCAGATGTGGTTCAGAACTTAGTTAAGATATTTGCAGATGACACAAAACTGTTCTCAACGGTAAAGGACTCAAAGGATATTGATAGTATTCAGTCAGACTTGCTCCTTTTGTCAAGTTGGTCAGACTCTTGGCAACTACGATTCAATGCCAATAAATGTAAATGTATGCATATTGGTCGTACAAATGTCCATAACAAATATTATATGTCTGAACAATGGAGAAAATGTTGAAATTTCTGAAATAACAGAGGAAAAAGATTTAGGGATTACATTCTCAGACGATTTGAAATTCAGTAAACATATAGTCAGTTGTTCAAATAAAGCCAATAAGGTAATTGGTATTACTAGAAGAACTTTCTCGTATATGGAAAAGGACATGTTTTTACAATTATACAAGACCTTAATTAGACCTCATCTCGAATACGGTTCTGTTATATGGTCACCTTATTTGAAAAAGGACATTTATCTACTGGAAAATGTTCAACGTCGTGCAACAAAATTGGTTAAAGAAGTCAAGGACCTTCCATACCAGGAACGTTTGAAAATATTAGGATTACCATCTCTGCAGTATCGAAGAGACAGAAGTGACATGATACAAGTCTACAAAATTCTCAATGATATTGATAAATTAGATACAAATCTATTCTTCAAGAAACCAGTATGTGATATAACCAGGGGTCATAAGCATAAATTACAGAATAAGTCATTGTAAAATTCGTCTGCGTCATAGAGTTTTCTCCCAACGGGTAGTGAACAGCTGGAACCAGTTACCAGAAGCATGTGTAGATAGTGAATCACTCAACCGTTTCAAGAGCTCTCTGAATTCTGCATGGAAGAGAAGACCAGGGAAAATCAGCATATAGTCAAATTTGCGCACACCCAACAGTTTAAATTAACCAGTATAATTCAAGACAAGTTGCTAAAAGAGGCCAGTACAAGCATTGCTTACCAACGGCCTTCAACCCAGGTAGAACCAGGTAGGTAGGTAGAACAAAAATGTCTGTTTCCATTTTTTGGTAAAGAAAGTTAAAGGAACGAAAGTTTAAAAACATATTGTTTATAGCTCATCACAACTCATCATTATTGAAAAACATTCAAGGAATATTAAAAACGACAATGCACACGCTATGTAATCACGTGACCTAACTGTACTACGACAGATGCTGCTTTGGTTACCGTACTGCTTAATTGTAAAGGAAAATGGTGGTCATGTGCTTCGTTGTGACGGTAAGCTGATTTATTTCTTGTCTAATTATTTCAAAATTGAAATAATTTACATCGAGCAAGTGGTATCAGTGAATAATCTGCTTTGTACTTTGACAACTAATCTGAGAATACGGTATTTAAGCGACAATTTGAAGGATTTTGCATGGGTCATGTGCTTCAGTTTGTTGTCATCTCAAATATTTGTGTTTTCTCTCGATTTATTATGTTATTTTTGAATGATCACATATGTATTTTACATCATTTATACTGATGTTTTGTAAAAATACTGGTATTTATAACGTGAAAAGAACAGGGGACCGTTTTGCATGTTTTGTCTAATGTACTGCTTTTTGTTGTGATGAACTGCTTTTTAGGTATTACATTCCATCAACTGTACTGCTTTTCGTAAAACAATGTATCACAGTTTAGGACTTCAGACTACCGTATCGGCCTGAAAATTTAAAAAAAAGTAAAAGTACAGTCAAACCTGTCTTAAGGGGTCACACAAATGAAAATTGGCTGCTTAAAACAAGTGACTCCTTAACACAGGTTCATCTGCACTGTAGTTTCGTTCAAGAGACCAAGATAAGGTGGCTGCTAAATACAGGTGGTGCCTTATATTAATGGAGGTGACCACATAAGCAAGCTTGACTGTAACAGCAATACGCCTCGACTTGAGCCTTAAAGTATGGTTAAAGATGCCTATGCTGTACTGCCTCTACACTGCTCTCCCTAATGAGCCACGGTTGCTTTATTTAAGTACTTCTTATAATGGCAGAACTGTGTGAATAATTATTATTGCAGCCTGTTAGTATTTTGTATGCTAGGTCATATCTTTCTCAATCCATATTTGCTAGAGGCAAGAATTTCTACAGGATTAAATTCCTGTCTATATTGTGACTGAGGCAGCCAGTGAGATACTTGGGAAGGAACGTCGCAGGTAAAAGCACTGGGTCACCAGAGATGTTCTCGACTTCTGTGATGAGAGGAGAAATTTGAAGAAGAAGAAGAGGTATAAAGCAGGAGGAGCAGAAGAATGCAGGGAAGCAAACAAGAGGATTCAAAAGGCAGTGAAGAAAGCGAAGGAGGACTGGATAGCTAGTCAGTGTGTGGAGATTGAAACTTGCTTGAACAAAAACAATAGCAAGAAAGCATACCAGCTGGTGAAAGATCTAACTTCAGAGAAACAGGCCAGATCCACAACTATCTAGGACAAGTCTGGGAAATACATAACAGAGGAACAAGAGATTCTCAGCAGATGGACAGAATACTGCTCAGAACTATACAACCATGAGACTTAAGGTGACAACGCGGTTCAGGACTGCAATCAGCGCCCAGCAGCACTAAAGAAGGGGAAATCTGCCGGAGTTGATAATATACCAGCAGAAATTGTTCAAGCTGGCGGGGAGACCATGATTGATGTTTTAACAGATATCTGTAACAGGATCTGGAGAACAGGAGAATGACCTACCCCATGGACTCAGTCGCTGATTATTACGCTCCCTAAAAAGGCAACCTACAGTTCTGCCAGAGCTACAGAACCATCAGCCCCATCAGTCATTCAAGCAAAGTCGTGCTGAAAGTCATCTTGAACAGGCGTAAAGCACAAGGCGAAGAGATAATCGCTGAGGAACAGGCTGGGTTCCGAGCAGGAAGGAGCACCACAGAACAGATCTTCAACCTTAGAATCCTGTTTGAAAAGTATCTCCAACATCAGCAGAATCTGTACCATGTCTTCATTGATTTCAAAAAAAGCCTTTGACAGGGTATGGCATGCAGCCTTGTGGGCCACCATGCGGAAGTACAATATCAGTGCAAATCTAGTTCGTACCATTGAGCAGCTATACGACAAGGCTACAAGTGCAGTCCTGATAAATGCCGCACATGAGAATGGTTCAGAACAACAGTTGAAGTAAGACAAGGATGTCTTCTGTCACCCACCCTCTTCAACATTTTTCTCAAACGGATCATGTCTGATGCTCTGGAAGAACATGACGGAAATGTAAGCATAGGCGGCAGATACGTTACAAATTTCTGCGGTTTGCCGATGACATAGACGCTCTAGCTGAGGAAGAGCAGGAACTAGAAGCTCTAGTTGAAAGTCTCGACCAAACCTGCACAAGGTATAAGATGGAGATCAGTGCTGAGAAGACCAAACTGATTACGAACAGCGCAGATGGCATCCAGAGGGAGATCAAGGTAAAAGGACAGAAGCTAGGTACCGTAAGCAGCTTCAAATACCTTGGAGCACTTGTCTCAGATGATTGCTCAAAACAGGAGGTTCTCTCAAGGATTGCACGAGCCACTTCAGCTCTTACCAAGCTGAAAACAATTTGAAGAGATAACAACATATCTCTTGGATCAAAGGTGAAACTTATGCGCTCCCTTGTCATTTCCATATTTCTGTATGCCTGTGAGTCGTGGACCTTGACAGCAGAGTTAGAGAAAAGAACGAAGGCCTTTGAGATGATATGCTACCGAAGGCTGCTGAACATTTCGTACAAGGACTATATAACCAATGAGGAGGTTCGTAGGAAGTTCAAAGCAGCCATTGGAGAATATGATGAACTCCTGACGCTGGCCAAGAAACGGAAACTAAGGTGGTTTGACCACGTCTCAAGGTCTTCTGGTTTAGCAAAGACAATTCTTCAGGGCTAAGTGAAAGGAAAAAGAAGAAGAGGTAGACAGAAGAAGAGGAGGGAAGATAATATCAAGGAGTGGACAGGGATGGATTTTGCCAGCTCAACTAGGGCAGCTGAAGACAGGACAAGGTGGAAAGGGATTGTTTTGAAGTCATCTGTGGTGCCCCAACGACCTAGTAAGGTTATGGGATAGAATAGAATATAATAAAATTGTGAAGAAGAATGTTTATTCAAGTGCTATAGGCTATGAAGCCCTTGAGCATATACATGTACATACATGCAATACATATATAAAAAAAATAAGCAATTTGACAGGTAGTACAATAAGCGCATAATATCACCTTAATAAATACAGACTAATATAGGAGTCAATAATCGTTAATACTTAAAATTACTAATTTCTTTCCTGTGAGATATATTCCAACCTACCCCACCTAGATCTTATCTTTACTTGGAGATTGTGCATTGCAATCCACTCAATACATACAAGATTTTCCTACACAATAGCACATTTGCCCTTTATACAATGTTCATTCACTATCCAGATTTTCCCTAATTCAAGCTAAAATGTTAATCAGCAAGGCAAAAGAGGAAAAACACCACCTTTCCCAGCAAGTTTTTACACTAACAGGATGTTGACATTCAACTACGATTATCCATGAACACATGCACTAACACCTGCATCATCGCATGTCACCCTATACTAGAACACTTACAGCAATACTTAGTACTGTAATCTGTAAATTTTAGTTATTTTGCAGTTTATTCGTTTTATTTGAATAACTTTTGGTCATTCTGTAGTCGCAGTAACAGACTCCTGGAAACCAAAAATGCAGTTCAGTTGGATTTGTTTCATGCTAGGAAAGCAGTTCACTTTTTCCCACGCAAAATCCTATTTTTCTCATAGAATATTAATCAAGTCAAGCTAAACTCTATTTAATTTGGAAAATGCACTTTCTGTCGCACCATAGGTAGACTTTTCTCTGTCTTTTCCGTTGTATTTCTAGGTAAAAAATTACTTTTTTTCGTACAACAATTGTGGTAAACGTCTAACCCAAACCCATTAAATTGCGATATTCTCATTTTTTCCCATCCATTCAAAATGACACCTCTGCTGCAAGAACCAACATATATGGTGTAATTATTTGTGCAAGAATTTTCACATTTCTGGCTATATTAGAGAAGGAATTCTTCAAAATACTCACATGGTGCAAACGCCGTTCTGCGGATGTCGTCCCAATTAAGCAGTACGGTTACCAAAGCAGCATCTGTCGTAGTACAGTTAGGTCACGTGATTACATAGCGTGATGCAGAGGAACTCCTTATTTTCTATACTACTTCTTTACTTGAATGCGTATGAGTTGTATATAATAAATAGTAACGAAAGTTTCATGATTTACTAAAAAAATAAGGGCATCCAGTTCTGTTGTAAGTTGACGTACATTTCGAAGACAGGACTTAAAAAGTTCTTATATATTAATGTATCTTAGACTGCAGGATTATTGTCACTGAACGACTTTGATAACATGTTTCTCTTCCTAGAAATAAGTGGCCCAAAGATTGAAAACGGAAGTTTTCAGAAAATCGCTAAACCCGGCGACACATAAACGATGCAAATTCTCATAGTTGGAGGGTCAAGAATATTTATTCATTTTCATGAGACATGCTTGATATAATTTTCCTTAAAATTATTAGCAAAAAAATTGGATAAGATACTTTTTAAGGAAAACTATACGGCACAGAACTATAAGCTTTACATTAGGCGACAGTAACGAAAGTTTAATTTTCAGCCTTTATCCGAAGCTATTATACATTAAATAGTGTGTAAGAAAGAATCTGATGTATAAAGAATGATGGTATGATAACAAACTTTGTTACAAATTAAAAGGATAAGGTTTTCTCAAGACTGTTTCCTCAAGACTGTCTTTGATAGATTCTATGGAACATGAAATGGACCTACTTATTGAAAAACAGTGAGAACATATTACTCCCAAACTCGAGATTTAAGCCATTCTTTACCGCATCGAGGGAGTAAATCTAATAATGATTTTTGATGAGTCTGATATGTGTATAGACCATGTTTCACTATGACAGCAGCCTGGGCTCGGTAGCTTATGCCAAGAATGTAATTTATATTTGTTTGAAAATTTTTACAGTTTGAAAGTAAGCGGTTAAAATGGGTTTTTGACTTGGGGCGTTTATTAGAAATAACTTGGTACTGTATTATGTGTCTTTGTGAAGTGGCGAAGCATGTTTGTAAGATATGTTCAGATTGTTAGCAGTAAGGTCTCGTGATTTGGTTAATAGCCTGAAGTCTCGTGGTTTTCGCTGAGAAGGGAGTATATGTCAAAGCGTGAATTAGTGATTTGTCATTCGAGCCAAAGACAGCGTTGAGTAAGGATAGACATTGAGCGACGTGGAAGTATTTGTCATCGCTAGTGCGTGCGGCAGGCGGGATTCTTCTCTCGAGTTAATTTCTCGTTTGGAAGGCGTCAGATTTTGCAGTCTACAATTAGCAGAACATTAGATAAGTATTTATGCTCCTTTTATTTTACAGTTTAGTTGCAAGCCGTGATAGAGCAAAAGGAGAAATTTCTATGGAAATGTCCGTTTATTTCAGATTAACATAATCTACTTGAGAGATGTAGATATTGTTCAGACTGTTTAGCAAGAATCGCCTGATCTGGTTGTTGTATTATCCGTCGTTTACTTTGGTTATGTTTTGTATACATTTCAGTTTCTATCATTGTGCGAATTTGCAGTCGGTAGGGCACCCGACTTTCAGCCAGAGGTCCTGGGTTCTATGTCCTATATGGCCACAAACTTTTGTTTCTCCTTCCGCTGATTAAAGAAGGGCAGTTGTCAGTTACCGACTTTAACACGCTCACTTAGAACTGGTTAACCGCTTAGGAGGTCTAAGCCTGCCTAGGAATAGTGTGGCTAAGCTAATTGACCGTCCCGACATATTAGCTGTTTACCGTGGACGTAAAGCAAAAAAAAAAAAATCAATCATTGCGCGAATTATCAAAGTGTTTTCGGTTAAGGGAGGCTATTCTTGCTAGCAAGTTTTCTTAAAATGGATACGCATATTCAAAAATAAATAAATGAATAAATAAAAAAAAAATAATAATAATAATAAAAAAAATAAAGCATATTGTAAGCTTATCTAAGCTCAAAATTGGAAAATGTTGCCTTTATTATGCTTTATGGAAGGTGTGCAGATACGTTTCAATTTATATGTTTCATACAGTCCGATTTTAGGATGTGTGAGGTTATTTATTCCTGCTGTCCATAGGGACTGAAACTTATGCTTCATAGGTTTCTACGGCACACTATTACCAATGTGCGTATAATTAGTTAGCACTTCATCTCTTCCACTAAGGGGTAGCGGTGCAGTAATGCGAACTACTCTAAAGTTTTCAGAGCAGGTTGATCGCTTTGCTTAGCATTCTTTTGCTAGCGTTTCTTTTAATTTTCTAGATTGTGGCTCATTTATGACTGTGTTTTTGGTATCATAGGTTTTTACGTTTAATTCGGTTCCGTTTCTCATTCGAATTTCCTTATGGTGGTTTGGAATAGTATTGAATTTTCTGTAGATTATGTGTTTCTCTGTGTTTACAGAGGCGGGGAAAAATGCTGTCAGGTTTTCAAATGTTTAAACTGTGATTTACTATAAGGCCAATCTTTAAAGTTGTTTTAGTACAAGTACTCTCAGGCTATATATATGGATGGATTTGGACGGACACACGGCGCCAAGTGTGTGCAACTATGGTTACGTACCGTTGAGCCACTTGGTGAACGTCGATAGGAGAATTGAACTGAACTGAACTGAAATATGGATGGACGCTTGTTGCCACGCACTGCGGTCACGTATACATTCAGCTGAGGTGCTGTTGAAACATTGTTACGAAAATTGTAACACAAAACAGCGGCTATACATTGTATTTTTACCACTTTATTAAAGTTCATTATATTGAAAGTAGGTTTTTTCTGATTGCCAGTTCGTTTTCTAAAGTACCATCCGTGGCAAAATGTCTAAAAACTAATCGTTAGAGAAACTGAGAAAGCGGTTCAACATACATGTTTGATTGCTATGCATATGTTGTCATACGCTAAGTAAAAAGTAAAAGGGAATAGATTTAATTGTTCCACAATATGTAATCGTCCTCTTCTGGTTTCCCGTCCAGTAATGTTGATAATTATCAGAATATAGGTGGTATAGTGAATAGGTCTCCATACCTGTACATTGTATTTTTACCATTTATTCATATTTAGGGAATCGAAAGGAGGTCATATTATTATATTAAAATTTGCTAATCGCGGTCGTTGACTATGACGAATCTGTAGTGAGAAGCTTGTAGCGATGCCTCATGATAAAATATTTCATCACTGATAGACCAGTGGGGCTTTTAAGTGAGTATTAATACTTTGTATGTTTAGAGGCTGTGGAACAAGGTCGTCTGCAGCGAAACTTCAAGATAGTTATTACATAAATTCATACCAGTAATTAAGCAACTGGGGTTTTTCGGCACGAGGGTCATTTATTGTCTGTGTATCTGACTTAATATGATATATTTCATGTATGTTTTATTAGGTCGATAATGCCCTATCGACGTTTTTGACTTTTTAGTCGGCTTCGAGTCTTTTTGTCAGTAGGTATTGGCTTCTTGTAATTGCTAGAGGTGCTGTAAGAAGACTGACAAAAAAAAACAAAAAAAAAACAGTGCAAATTGGAATGGAAGCCATATATCTGGTTTAGTAAATAGATTTTGATATTGAATGTCTTATTTTGTCTGGAATTTCTGCCGGGGAGTGTAAAAAATAATAATAATAATAATTGCTCTTCCAATGCATTCCAATTTTCCTCCCTTTGTTTAATTTTTTAAGTTTCAAAAGATATGAACCATTACATCCGTTTTTGCAACGGGGTCACAACCTCGCTTCAATTCGCATATTGTTTTTAAATAAAGGACGAGGAAATCTATAGACAGGGGCGAGAAATTCTGGCTATAAATTAATAGTGTTTTATTCAATTAATTGTTTTGTATTGGACTTTAATATTTTCATGTTTTGTTTATAATGTCTATATTGGTTACTAAGGATGTATATTTTGTTAAACGCTGCTAGTAGTTTTAAACAATGTGATGGTTAACATATTGGCATCAGCAGTTTTTTCAAATTCTTGTTGGGAAAAGTTTATTTTTCTCAATTAATGAGAATTTAAGAATACAATTAATAATTACGTTTTCGAGACGAGTGATCGTTGATAGGCCTTGTCAGTTTATTGTGACAGATTCAGTTAAGTTTTGACTTTGATAATGATGACAGAACTCGTACTTAATTTTCAAAAAGACAGCTTTTGTAAGTTTCTTTAAATAAGTAGGAAAGGTTGTGTTAACGTTTTTTAATGTCGATGACATTGTACGATTGTCTAGTTTTAACATGACTGAGCTGTTATTAATGATCGCTGAGTTGTAAGATTTTCTGAAAAGTTTATTTTTATAACAGTATTCTAAACCAGTGTTTTTACGCCAAAGAATTTATTTTATGAGCGATTTTAGCTGAGGTATCAAATAAATTTCCCCGACTTTAGAATGTGGTCTCCATTATGTGATGTATTATATATTAGTCATATGTGAGGAGTTTCCTGATAGGGTGCCTTTTGGCATAAGCGTGGGGGATAAATCAAGGTAAGCATGTGTTTGTGATCTGATTTTACATTTTGTTCATTACGATAAGAGGAGTTGAAATGATATTGGAATCATGGCGTTCAGGCCTTTATAGGGACATGTAATTATGTTTGGAAGCCATTGTTGGCTGTGAGTAACCAAGGTTGGCGTATCAAGCAGAGATTTGGAAAGTTGGTTGACAGGTACGGAGCCAAAGTTGGCGGAGCTTTGATTTGAAATGCTCCAAAGTAGGCGTATCAGGCAGTGCTTTGGAAGGTTGGTTGACAGGAAATGCTCCAAAGTAGGCGTATCAGGCAGTGCTTTGGAAGGTTGGTTGACAGGAAATTGATCCAAAGTAGGCGTATCAGGCAGTGCTTTACATGTCTGTTTGATATGAAATGATTCAAATTGGCTTTTTAGCCAGAGCTTTGGATGTATTGTTTTATGGGATGCATCGCATCATTCGTGACTGGAGTTTGACTACGTTGTTACCGAGTTTGTAGGTGTCAAGAACCTTCATATTGACAAATCTGGCTTACTAGAAATGTAAATTAACTGTCGAAAATTTACATTCCATTGAATGCATTAATGACTTATGTCCTTGTTTTTCATTACAAAAACCATTTCGCAGAAACTCAAATGACCTATTAATACAATTGGTATCATATTTTAAGATTAATATTTGTGAAAAGCAAGAAATGATGACGACAGTATTCATTACATTTTCAACTTCGATATGGCTTTTTAGTTCAAATAACATTTAACTGAAACTTTGTTTCTGAATTTTTACATGGATTTAGATATAATTTTATATTATTTAAAGAAATTAGAAAAAATTTTACTTAAAAAAAAAAAGTATGCTTCTAAAATTAAATGTCTATAAGTCTGGATTTTAAAACGCGACCTACTTCATGTAAAGTTTTAACCAGCTCGTGTTGTATACAGAAACATCGATCTACTAAGGGGTGAAAGATATTGCTTCGAATTGCCAATGTATACTTTAAGGTCTTTTTCTGAGATTTTAAAGAATTCAACAATTTAAGTTCAGATTTAAAGTCTTTTTTGAGGAGCTCGGGCTGAGGTTATGGTTGAAAAGACTAGGATTTATAGAGAAGTAATGTGTACGTAATGCAGTACGGGAGACAAAAGATATACAGAAAAGGAAAGTGATTTCGTATCGCAGTATTGGTGGAGTTAAAGTTGATCGGAGAATGAAATTGCGTATGTATAGTCGTATTGGTGGTAAAAGTTTACCTGAAGGAAAGCGGATACTTACAGGAGTACTGTTGGTGTTAGTTGATCAGGGGAGTAAAGTGAGTATGTATATCAGTACCGATTGTAAAAGTAGACCGGAGAAGGAAGATGAGTATTGGGGTACAATTTTGACCCGAGATGGAGTACTGGTGCTTAAAAAGAGCGCATATATTTATAGCATTATCGATGTTTAAAGAATATGCGTACAGTACATATAGCAATTTTTGCGGTAAAATTTTCTGAAGATTTTTTCGAAGTATTTACCTGCGTTAAACATTTATAAGTAATTTGTGTACTTCGATTTAAGTCATTCATACAGATTATATATTTTTTGGTTATACTGGAAAGTGTGAAAATCGTCTTATAGATAAAGAAAATTTATAGAAACGGGTATTCTCAAAGTGGTTTGGTTTGCATAGCTGAGGGTCTGGCGAAGTGACTGTTTGTACGATATAGTGAAGGTAATTTGAACAGTCTAAAGACAGTTATTCATGTAAGCATCAAGCTAAGAATGTACTTTCAAGTATTAGATTCTGAGTTTGTTCTTTAGATCAAAGTGAAAAATATTATTAGCCGCCCGTTCTTTGTTATTCGACAGAATTCAACAATTTAAGTTCAGATTTAAAGTCTTTTTTGAGGAGCTCGGGCTGAGGTTATGGTTGAAAAGACTAGGATTTATAGAGAAGTAATGTGTACGTAATGCAGTACGGGAGACAAAAGATATACAGAAAAGGAAAGTGATTTCGTATCGCAGTATTGGTGGAGTTAAAGTTGATCGGAGAATGAAATTGCGTATGTATAGTCGTATTGGTGGTAAAAGTTTACCTGAAGGAAAGCGGATACTTACAGGAGTACTGTTGGTGTTAGTTGATCAGGGGAGTAAAGTGAGTATGTATATCAGTACCGATTGTAAAAGTAGACCGGAGAAGGAAGATGAGTATTGGGGTACAATTTTGACCCGAGATGGAGTACTGGTGCTTAAAAAGAGCGCATATATTTATAGCATTATCGATGTTTAAAGAATATGCGTACAGTACATATAGCAATTTTTGCGGTAAAATTTTCTGAAGATTTTTTCGAAGTATTTACCTGCGTTAAACATTTATAAGTAATTTGTGTACTTCGATTTAAGTCATTCATACAGATTATATATTTTTTGGTTATACTGGAAAGTGTGAAAATCGTCTTATAGATAAAGAAAATTTATAGAAACGGGTATTCTCAAAGTGGTTTGGTTTGCATAGCTGAGGGTCTGGCGAAGTGACTGTTTGTACGATATAGTGAAGGTAATTTGAACAGTCTAAAGACAGTTATTCATGTAAGCATCAAGCTAAGAATGTACTTTCAAGTATTAGATTCTGAGTTTGTTCTTTAGATCAAAGTGAAAAATATTATTAGCCGCCCGTTCTTTGTTATTCGACAGAATTCAACAATTTAAGTTCAGATTTAAAGTCTTTTTTGAGGAGCTCGGGCTGAGGTTATGGTTGAAAAGACTAGGATTTATAGAGAAGTAATGTGTACGTAATGCAGTACGGGAGACAAAAGATATACAGAAAAGGAAAGTGATTTCGTATCGCAGTATTGGTGGAGTTAAAGTTGATCGGAGAATGAAATTGCGTATGTATAGTCGTATTGGTGGTAAAAGTTTACCTGAAGGAAAGCGGATACTTACAGGAGTACTGTTGGTGTTAGTTGATCAGGGGAGTAAAGTGAGTATGTATATCAGTACCGATTGTAAAAGTAGACCGGAGAAGGAAGATGAGTATTGGGGTACAATTTTGACCCGAGATGGAGTACTGGTGCTTAAAAAGAGCGCATATATTTATAGCATTATCGATGTTTAAAGAATATGCGTACAGTACATATAGCAATTTTTGCGGTAAAATTTTCTGAAGATTTTTTCGAAGTATTTACCTGCGTTAAACATTTATAAGTAATTTGTGTACTTCGATTTAAGTCATTCATACAGATTATATATTTTTTGGTTATACTGGAAAGTGTGAAAATCGTCTTATAGATAAAGAAAATTTATAGAAACGGGTATTCTCAAAGTGGTTTGGTTTGCATAGCTGAGGGTCTGGCGAAGTGACTGTTTGTACGATATAGTGAAGGTAATTTGAACAGTCTAAAGACAGTTATTCATGTAAGCATCAAGCTAAGAATGTACTTTCAAGTATTAGATTCTGAGTTTGTTCTTTAGATCAAAGTGAAAAATATTATTAGCCGCCCGTTCTTTGTTATTCGAACAGTTGTCTGTTGGCATTTCCTAAAATGATGTTTGTTATTTCTGGTGTGCAAGAGGTGTTAAGACTTTTTGCAGCTGAGTTTTTCTGAAAATGTATTTGCGTTGGGAATTTACGAAGCTGTATTAAGTTTTGATTCAGTAAAGTAGTAAGTCAGTAGTGTGCGTTGGCCGAGGTTGTTAAAATATTTCAATAAAATATAAATGAGTTATGTTCGGTTGAGACATGGTCGAATTAGAACATAATGTAATTTATATTTGTTTGAAAATTTTTACAGTTTGAAAGTAAGCGGTTAAAATGGGTTTTTGACTTGGGGCGTTTATTAGAAATAACTTGGTACTGTATTATGTGACTTTGTGAAGTGGCGAAGCATGTTTGTAAGATATGTTCAGATTGTTAGCAGTAAGGTCTCGTGATTTGGTTAATAGCCTGAAGTCTCGTGGTTTTCGCTGAGAAGGGAGTATATGTCAAAGCGTGAATTAGTGATTTGTCATTCGAGCCAAAGACAGCGTTGAGTAAGGATAGACATTCCCCCCCCCCCCCCCCCCCCCCCCATCCACCCTTTAAAGTCACGAGTGATGCCAGAAATAAGCTGGTCAGCGAGATAATGAAAAAAGAGGGGTTATTTAGTCGAACCAGACGTATGCTCGTTAGCCATGTAAATAGATTTTTAAGAAACGTAATAATGGTATTCAGCATGTGTTTAATGGTTGTATAAATTCAGAAATTTTAATGTTTTTCTGAGAGTTTATGCATAATATTGAAAGGTTTGCAAAGAAAGCATTTTATGGGGTATTTTTCGGTCTGTATATCATTTGATTTGTAAAGACATTTTAGAGATATCGTCATTCATTTTCAGTGTATACGGATTTGACATAGAGGTTCTTAGATGAGATGTCATCGAATGGTTCATTTGAATCCAGTCTTGCACGATGCCGCAGGGAAATGAAGGATGATGGATGGAGCAGTCATTGTATAGTTTGGCAGTTCGTGGGTTTGACAGCTGAGTAAAATAAAATAAATTAAGTATATATACATGTATTTATATAATAATATCGTATGGAATTGATCATGGAATACAATATGATTACGAATGAATAACCACATGACTATTTAAATGAATGAATTTGTTTTTTAAATAGTGTGTTTAAAAGATATTCAACGTATGCCTTTGCATTTACGTCAAGGACGAGATGAAGCTTTTTATTTACATATCTGAAATACTTTTCTAAGTTAAAGATATCGTGTATGTGTCGGTATACCTGCATGTATTTACGCAAGTCAGAAATGTTACCGGCAGAAATAAAAGAAGTCTTCGATTATGCAATTTTTCAGGACAGTTTATGTGATACAGGTTTCAATGATCAGTTTTGTCGACGAATATATTTAATGAGTATAATTGAAATATGTTTTAGTCTATTATAGGTTGTACTATTTGTGAAAGAGAAAAAACGTACAGTCTCGAACAGTCAAGGTTCTAAGACATGCTTTTCACTGTCGTTTTCTTGGTGGATCCACTTGGGTTTCCATGGTGCCGAAGATTTGACTTGCTTGCTGATATTCAGTTGTACAATACGTCGCTCGGAATAAAACGAACAGTTGTCTGTTGGCATTTCCTAAAATGATGTTTGTTATTTCTGGTGTGCAAGAGGTGTTAAGACTTTTTGCAGCTGAGTTTTTCTGAAAATGCATTTGCGTTGGGAATTTACGAAGCTGTATTAAGTTTTGATTCAGTAAAGTAGTAAGTCAGTAGAGTGCGTTGGCCGAGGTTGTTAAAATATTTCAATAAAATATAAACGAGCTATGTTCGGTTGAGACATGGTCGAATTAGAACATAAATATGCATTATTTTAGGCACCCAGTTGCTGAAAAGAGTGACTAGATTTAAAGATATTTCAGCACAAAACACCATTGTATCGATATAAAAGAAATATTGACGAAAACGTGAAAGACGGCTTCTAGATCTATTATCTAAAGATAAATAGTTTCAGGTAGACATTAAAATTAAAGATAGTATGTGCCGTTTATGGCAGCTTATGTTCGATACGCTATAGTCGAAATACTTTTAAACAAAATAAGATGAATATGACCTCCATAGGCAAAGGGGACATATTGTTTTTGGTATGGATCCCTCTAATACATTAGAGACACCCAAACCCTAGCCCCCTAACAACCAGTTTGTTTGCTCGTCCGGACAGACGTCCGTCAACTTTTGCTTGTGTACACTCTAGCGGGCACAGTTTTGATACAATCTTTATGAAACTTTGTCAGAATGTTAGTCTTTATAAAATCTAGGCCAAGTTAGAAACTGGGTCATGTCAGGTCAAGAACTAGGTCAAATCTTAAAAAAACTTGTGTATGCTCTAGAGGTAACAGTTTTGATCCAAACTTCATTAAACTTTGTCAGAAGGTTGTCATTACAATATCTAGTCCAAGTTTGAAAGTAAAAAGTATGCAAAGACCAGGAACTGAAACAATCAAAATCCAAATCCAGCCCTTAAACCATAGTTGGAAACAACTAAGATTACAAATAATCAAGATACAGAGAACATATGGCCAACCGAGTGAGCAGCTTGTTCCCAAAAGGTGGCCACTCAGCAACCCAAACCGAACCAAAAATGATAAGAACATACATAAGGTAAAACATCACAGAAACTCTGACACCAAAAACAGGCAACAGAGAACCACAATAGAACTACCGCCTTGGAACGGTCAGTAATGAATTACTGGGGGGCTTAAATCGATTTTACAGGCCCAACCTCACTCTCAGTATCTGAAGTGGTACAAAACAAGTGAAACTGGGAAATGTCGGGTCAAAAACCAGGTCATTATGTCAAATCTTAGAGAATTCTTGTGTACTCTCTAGAGGGCACAGTCTTGAGCCAATCTTTTTGAAACTTTGTCAGAATGTTTACTGTCGCAATATCTAGGCCAAGTTTGAAACTGGGTCATGTCGGGTCAAAACCCAGGTCACTAGGTCAAATCATAGAAAAACTTTGTGTACGCTATAGAGAGCACAGTTCTGATTTAAATTGGGTCATCATATTAACTTAAAAAACTAGGTTACAAGGTCAAGTTTTAGAAAGCCCTTGTTTATGTAGTAGAGGCTTCATTTTCCATTGAATCTTCATGAAACTTTATCAGAATGTTTGTTTGAATAATATCTAGCTTATGTTTGAATATGGATTATATTGGTTCAAATACTAGGTCACTAGGTCGATTGGCCAACTGCAATGGCCATTGGTATATGGCATTGGGGACTCGGTCCCATCATAGTGTCTTCAAAGTATGAGTGACTGATTTAACTTGGGTTTAATGTCCAACCAACAACTAGGTCATACGGAGACAGGACCATAGATTAAAGTCTCATCCAAAAGACCACAGCTGTGGGCGATCCATCTTGCGACCCCTGGATTGGGCATCCAGCCTGTAATCCACTACACTACCACGGCTCCTTTCAAATTTATGACACTGGGTTGACCATGACTTATTTCATGCCAAGGTCAGTAAGATAACTCTAATATTCTTGGTGCACATGATAGTCGGGTGAGCGATTCAGGGCCACCATGGCCCTCTTGTTTACAAAACATTGTAGGGATGGTCTAATTCTCAAAAACCATAGCTGCTAGAGCCTTGATAATTCATAGGTGAATATACCATGAAAAAAATAAAAACACCTGTACTTTTTAGCTCACCTGAGCACGAAGTGCTCAAGGTGAGCTATTATGATCGATATTTGTCCGTCCTCCCTCCATCCGTCTGTCCGTCCATCGTCAACAATTTCTTCAAACAACATCTCCTCCTAGACCAGTAAGCCAATTTCAAAATAATTTCACATAAATGTTCCTGTTATAACCCTGAACCAAAATTGCTAAAATGGTTCCGCTCCGCTGAACAAAATGGCCCCAGAGCTAAAAATAGAAAAACCTTTAAACGACATCTTTTCTGAAACCAATGGCTGGATTTCAAAAAAGTTTCACAGAAATGTTTGACTCATGGCCCTGAACCAAAATTGCTATTGAAAGTGGTTCCACTCCGCTGAACAAAATAGCCCCCAGAGCTAAAAATTAAAAATGCTTTAAATGACATTTCCTCTAAAGCCAATGGCTCGATTTCAAAGTAATTTCACAGAAAGCTTTGATTTATGGTCCTGAACAAAAATTGCTAAAACGGTTCCACTCCGCGGAACCAAATGGCCGCCAGAGCTAAAAATAGAAATAAATTTTAGAATGACATAGAGGGCACAGTTTTAATCCAATCATCATGAAACTTTGTCTGAATGTTTATCTTAATGAAATCGAGACCAAGTTTGAATCTGGGTCATATTGGGTCGAAAACTAGGTCACTAGGTCAAATCTTAGAAAAACCTATTATGATCCAGTCTTCATGAAACTTTGTCAGAATGTTTATCCTTATACAATCTAGTCCAAGACTGAAACTTAGTCATATGGGGTCAAAACACAAGGTCACTAGGTAAAATCGTAGAAAAACCTTTTGTACACTTTTAAGGGCACAATTATAATCCAATCTTCATGAAACTTTGTCAGAATGTTTATCCTTATACAATTTAGGCCAAGATTGAAACTGAGACATGTTGGGTCAAAAACTGGGTCACTAGGTCAAATCTTAGAAAAACCTCGTGTACACTCTAGAGGGCACAGTTATGATCCAATCTTCATGAAACTTTGTCAGAATGCTTATCTTTATGAAATCTAGACCAGATTCGAAACTGGGCCATGTAAGGTCAAGAATTACGTCACTAGGTCAGATCTTAGTAAAACCATGTGAATGCTCTAGAGGGCAGTTTTGTTCCAGTCTTTATGAAACTTTGTCGAAATGTTTATCTTCAACAAATCTACACCAAGGGTGCAACTAGGTCATGTTGGATCAAAAACTAGGTCACTAGGCCAAACTTTAGAAAAACATAGTGTATACTCTAGAGGGCACAGTTTTGGTTCAATCTTCATGAAACTATGTCAGAATGATTATCTTAATGAAATCTAGACAAAGTTTGAAACTGGGTCTTGTCGGGTCAAAACTAGGTCACTAGGTAAAATCATAGAAAACCCTTGGGTACACAATTGTGGCTTTATTTTGCATTGAATCTTCATGAAACTTTGTCAGAATGTTTATCTTCATGAAATGTAGGACAAGCTTGAAACTGAATAATGTCTGATCAAAAACTAGTTCACCAGTCAGAGTTTGGCCATCACGAAAACAATTGCCCCGTAGATCCCGGATCTGTTTGTGCGACTTGTGGCGCGGGAGGTCATGACCACCATACCTCCACGTGCAAAAATCCGGCCAAATGCGTTAACTGCGGCAAAGATCACGTCTCTCGATCCAACGTATGTGAAATATGGAAAAAAGAAAAAGAAATTTTGAAAATTAAGGTCAACAAAAATGTTACCTATTTGGAAGCTAGGAAATTATATGAAAGCCAAACTCAAACATCGGATTTGGACTTCACAAAAATTGTACACTCACTGGCAAGACCCGAAACAAAAACTACTGGTACCCAATTTTTCGAAAAAGATTTTGACATTTTACCATCTTCTAAAGTTATTTCACCATCTGTAAAACCAACATCTCAGCCAACATCTCAGCCAAGAGCAACTACAGCCCGCTCTGGCTCAGGTTCACAGCCTCGGGCCGCTTCGGCGGCTCGTCCAACTAGTTCTCAGTCTAGTTCTCAGTCTAATTCTCAGTCTAGTTCACAGTCTTATTCACAGTCTAGTTCACAATCTAGTTCGTCTGGTTCGCAGTCTGCTAGACAGACTAAGGAACAGCTTAAAGCGGCGGCTAAAGCGCAGAAGGAGAAGGATAAACATCGTTCTCCTTCTGGTCACGGCTCTGGCCGTCGATCACATTCTGGCGGAGGCTCGTCCTCCAATAAACCTGCCATCGGAGGTTCGTCCTCCAATAAGCTCGGCAAAGGATCTCCGGATCCCGTTAAAACGGTCAATAAATATGGCGCTTTGGAGGATGACATGGATACTGCTTAGGAAAAGTATATTCTCCTGATTGGTCTCCTGACTCGTTTTTTTCTCTCCCATTCATTTAAACATGGATAAAAAGTCAATAATACAGTGGAACTGTCGTGGTCTTAAAGCAAATTATAATGAATTACTAATTTTAATGTCTCTTTTATCTCCAAGTGTCATTTGTCTTCAAGAAACCTTTTTAAAGCAGTCAGATAATGTTAGTTTCAGAGATTTTAGTATGTTTAACTATATTTGTCCTGATGGTCAAAGAGCATCAGGAGGAACTTCGATTCTCGTTAAATCTAACATTCCACATAGTCAGTTTAATCTGAATACAAACTTACAAGCAGTTGCCGTCAATGTTACTTTATCCAAAAAAGTAACGATATGCTCTATCTATATTCCGCCAAATGATGTACTCTCTAAAAATTCCTTGGTCAATCTAGTAGACCAATTGCCGCAGCCATTTATGTTAGTTGGTGACTTTAATGGTCACAGTAAAACCTGGGGTTGTTTGAATACAAATGACAGAGGAGAAATTATTGAAGATGTTATTGCTGAAAATGATTTGTGTATACTTAATGAAAAACAGCCTACATATCTTCACCTTCCCACGGGAAATTATTTTGCCATAGATTTGTCTATTTGTCATCCTAATATATATTTAGATTTTGACTGGTCAGTTTGTGATGACCTGCATGGAAGCGATCACTTCCCAATCATAATTAAAGAAATAGATTCATCTGATGAAGAACAGCATTCTCGATGGAATTTGAAAAAAGCAAATTGGGAAATGTTCGTAACATCATGTCAGGAGCGGCTTAGCTCTGAAAAGTTCAAAACAGCAGAAGATATGTCTGCTTTTACATCAGCATTACATGCAATTTCGGAAGAAAGTATTCCGAAATCCTCGACAAGTTCAAAAAGGCGTAATCCATGGTTTACTAATGAATGTAAAACTGCAATAAACAAACGCAAATCGTCTTTACGAAAATTTAATAAAAATCCGTGTCATGAAAATCATGTACACTCAAAAGTAACTCGTGCTAAAGCACGAAGAACTATTAAAGAAGCCAAACGTTCATCTTGGCAACAATATGTCAATAAATTAAATCCAAAAACGCCAGTAAAAAAGATATGGGAAATGATACGAAAAATTAGTGGAAAAAACAAGAAATCTGAATGTGTTCATATTAAATCTTTCAACGGTAACAAATGTTTTTCCACTGCAGAGATTTCCAATGCATTAGGCGAAAACTTTCAGAAAAATTCTTCAAGCTCAAATTACAGTCAACGATTTCAGGAACTGAAAACTGAAAAAGAATCAGAAAATTTAAATTTTCAGTCATTAAATAACGAAAAATATAATCTTCCCTTCAGCATATCAGAATTAAAGGAGTCACTTGATAAATGTAAAGATACGGCCGCAGGGCCGGACGATATTCATTATCAAATCCTTAAACATTTACCACCTGATGCATTGGAGACCTTACTTAATATGTTGAATGATATTTGGCATACTGGAAATTTTCCAGAAGACTGGCATAAAGCAGTCATCATTCCTATTCCCAAACCGGGAAAGGATAAGACGGAAGCTACAAATTACCGACCGATAGCGTTAACAAGTTGCATATGTAAAACAATGGAGAGAATGATTAACGATAGGCTCGTTTGGTTCCTGGAGTCAAATAACTTGATTTCCAGAAATCAAGCGGGCTTTCGTAAGAATCACAGTACTACAGATCATTTAGTTCGATTAGAATCTTTTATTCGTGATGCATTTGTGAAAAAAGAACATGTCGTCGCAATATTTTTTGATCTGGAGAAAGCGTACGATACGACGTGGAAATATGGCATCATGAAAGATTTACATAATATTGGCCTTCGAGGCCGACTTCCAAACTTTATTTCGAATTTCTTATCTGACAGATCCTTTAATGTTAGAATAGGGTCTACATTGTCTGACACTTTTAAACAAGAACAAGGTGTTCCTCAGGGAAGTATTTTATCACCTACTTTATTTAATATAAAAATCAATAACATTGTTAAATGTGTTAACGATACCGATTCTTCATTATATGTTGACGACTTTGGCATCTTTTACAAACCGAAAAATATGGAAAACATAGAATTCAGACTTCAAAGATGCCTGAATAAAGTAGAAACCTGGGCCACAGAAAACGGTTTTAAATTTTCTAAAACTAAAACCCAATGTGTTCATTTCTGTCAGTTGAGGGGTTTGCACCCCGACCCAGTTCTTAACATTTATGGATCGCCAATTCCAGTTGTAAATGAGGCCAAATTCTTAGGCCTTCTGTTCGATAAGAAACTCACTTTTATTCCTCACATAAAAGCTTTGAAAGCTAAATGTTTAAAAGCTTTAGATGTTTTAAAAGTGCTCTCCAATACAAATTGGGGAGGAGATGGTACTGTTCTTCTAAACCTGTATAGATCTCTTGTGAGATCTAAACTGGATTATGGTTCAGTCGTATATGGTTCGGCACGAAAATCATACCTTAAATGTCTTGACACCATTCATCATCAGGGGTTACGTCTTGCTCTTGGAGCATTTCGAACATCTTCCGTAGAAAGTCTTTACGCAGAGTCGAATGAACCGTCTCTATATATCAGAAGAGAGAAATTATCACTACAATATGTATCAAAACTAGCGGCAAACCCAAAGAATTCTGCTTACGATTGTGTTTTTAACCCTCGGTATGAAATATTTTATAACAACAAACCGAGATCTATTAAACCCTTGGGTTTACGTATTAAACCTTTGCTAGTAGACTCTCATATTGACATTAAAAACATCCAGAAATTTTCTTTACCTGTCCAAGAGCCATGGACATTAAAACCTCCTAACGTTATTTTATCATTACACAAGAATAAAAAATCACAGACGAACCCTGACCGTCTTCAATCAGAATTCTTGCAAGTAAAATCTAATTTTCCGAACCATACCACAATCTGTACGGATGGTTCAAAACAAGAAGATAAAGTTGCATGTTCGGTTGTAAGTTCCCTATTCACAGATACTATACGATTACCAAATGGCAGCTCTATATTTACAGCCGAAGCTAAAGCCATAGATTTGGCCCTCAATCAAATTTCAGTTCAAGAGAACAATCAGTTTATTATATTCTCAGACTCACTTTCTGTTTTATCATCACTTAAAAACGTCAATCACCCGAATCCTTTAATACAACAATTACTTCGTAAATATTTTCAGTTACCATCAAAAGAAATAATCTTTTGTTGGGTTCCAAGTCACGTCAATATTCGTGGAAATGACCTGGCCGATAAAGAGGCCAAGGCGGCTTTAAATTTACCAGAAAGTATCTTCCGAATTCCGCACTGAGATTTTAAATCTCAAACTAATACATATATCAAATCAAAATGTCAAACTAATTGGGATAATCAAATTCATAACAAACTCCGACAAATTAAACCAGATTTTCACAGTAAGGACAATTTACTATCAAATAGAAAAGAACAGACTGTCATTACTAGATGCCGAATAGGGCATACCAGAATTACACATTCGTTTTTATTAAATAATGAGGTTGCACCATTTTGCATACCATGCAATGAAGTCATTACTATCAAACATCTTCTTGTGTCATGCATTGACTTTAACCATATTCGTTCAAAATATTACAATATTAAAACCATAACCGAGCTTTTTAGCAAAGTTTCTTCTATCCAAATTATTAATTTTTTAAAGGAAGCTGGACTTTTTAACAAGATTTAGTCGTTTATTGTACATAACATTTTTATCATTTGGACGTAACATAATACTTTAAACATTTGATCGTTTTTGAATTTGTCTTATAGAAACGTTTTAAATTGCTGACGTTTAGACGCTATATGCCCTTACCAGGGTTGAGCGTCTATAAATAACTTAAACATTCATTCATTCACCAGTCAGATCTTAGAAAAACATTATATACACTCTAGAGGGCACAGTTTTGATCCAATCTTCATGAAACTTTGTCAGAATAATAGATTAGAAAGTGCAATACTGCTCCAATTGAACCATCATCAAATAGATGATCTTCCATGTTATTTCATCATAACTCAGGTGAGCGATATAGGTCCATCATGGACCTTTTGTTTCTTGTTGGTCAGCCTTGTACTACAGAGTTATGCCCCTTTTTGGAAAGCATAAATGAAAGTTTGTTCCCAAAATCCTGGGAGAACTGTTGGAGCTAGGATACACATATTTGGCGTACTTCTAGGGGCTAAGGTGTAGATCACCTATTGAGCTTTTGGGCTGATTTTGTAAATATTTGACTGAATTATGCCCCTTTGTTAACTTTGACATTTTTCCAACTTTTGAACCGTTTGGACTAGAGACCTGATTTTTTGGAACACAGATAGTATTTGATATGTAGATCATTTTGATGATAGTTACATTATGTGTTGTATTCATAATTGACAGAGTAATGTATGCCCCTTTTCTTATTTGTACAAAACATTGTAGGGATGGTCTATTTTCAAGAACCATAATCGCTGGAGCCTTGATGATTCATAGGTGACTGGACCATAAAAAATATCAGACTTTTATTTTTTCGTTTCCATCAGCTTCTATTTACATAATTTTGCCCCTTTTTCAAAAAAAAAATAAATGAAAGTTTGTTCCCCAAATCGTGGGAGCACCATTTGAGCTAGGATATTTATATTTGGCATACTTCTATGGGCTAATTTGTAGATCACCTGATTAACTTTTGGGCTGATTTTGTGAATATTTGACTGAATTATGCCCCTTTGTTAAACTTTGACATTTTTCTAACTTTTGAACCGTTTGACCTAGAAACCTCATCTATGGTGCACTTATAGAATTTGATGTGGGTTTTTTTCCGAACAAAAGGTTCGGGGGATATAGCGATGAGCCTGGCATCCGTCCGTCTGTCAGTCCATCTGTCCTTCCGTCAGTCCGTAAACATTTCCTTGTCCGCTCTATATCTTGAAAACCCTTTTGAATATTTTCAGGATACTTCACAGTTATGTAGAACCGGTCATGACAATGCCTCGCGTACAAGAATGGTAACTCTTGCTATTGTATTTTTGAGTAATTTCCCCTTTGGTGATTTTAAGGCAGATTCGTGTCTGCTCTGTAACTTGAATACCCTTTGGAATATTTTCATGATACCTCACAGGCATGTAGAACAGGTCATGACGATGTGTCAGGAACAAGAATGACAACTCTTGCTTTCTTACTTTTTGAGTTATTTCCCCTTGATGGTTTTTGTGTGCTTTTTTGGCAGATTCCTGTCCTCTTTGTAACTTGAATACCCTTTAGAATATTTTCATGATACTTCACAGATATGTAGAACAGGTCATGACGGTGTGTCGTGAACAATAATGACAACTCTTTTCCTTTTTACTGTTTGAGTTATTTCCCCTTGATTGTTTTAGGTGTGATTTTGTGTCCGCTCTATAACTTGAATACCTTCAGAAATATTTTCAAGATACTTCACAGATATGTAGAACAAGTCACAAAGATGTGTCGCGAACAAGAATGACAAGTCTTGCTTTCTTACTTTGTGAGTGATTTCCCATTGATGGTTTTAGGGTGTGATTTTGTGTCTGCTCTATAACTTGAATACCTTTTGGAATATTTTCATGATACTTCACAGATATGTAGAACAGATCATGATAATGTGTCAAGAACAAGAATGACAACTCTTGCTTTCTTACTTTTTGAGTTATTTCCCTTTGATGATTATAGGTGTCCGCTCCATAGCTTGAATACCTTTTGAAAAATTTTCGTGATACTTTACAGATATGCATAACAGGTCATGACAATTTGTCTCATACATGAATGACAACTTTTGCATTCATACTTTGTGAGTTATTTTCCTTTGGAAGTTTGAGCTGCTGTTTGAGTCTCTGCTCCATATCTGTATAACCCTGGCCTGCTCCACTGCTCCACAATTTGAATAACCCTATACCTTTTAGAATATTGATGATCGTGCTGTGACATCTTATCAGTGTTCCTAACTCTTTCTGACCATTCCCCCCCTCCTACCCCCCCCACCCCACCCCCCCACCCCCAAAGAAAAAAAATCCAGATTTGGATTCTTTGTCCAAATTCATATATTAAAGAGCGAAAAATTAGGTTTGTAGGGCTTGTACTTTAGAAGTAATTCACACATTTTGAAAGTTGAGTGTATCATATGCTGTACATTTGTGTACATGGTGGCTGTTTGAGATATTACCTCATTTTAGCAGTCAAGTACACTGTTTCTGAGTGTTAGATGATCATGCATCTGTTAAACAGATAATGTCAATCAGAAGCATAAAAGAATGACAATATATTACTTATATGTGTTTTGAAGTGCGCCCTTTTTACCAAGTCCCATGGGGGTCTTCGGTCGGGGGATTTGCCATCTCCTCTGATGGCTATTTTTATACGCCCATTTTGGAAAAAAATGGACGTATTATGTCATGGCGCTGTCCGTCTGTCCGTCCATCCGTAAACATTTTTGTGTGTGCCATAGCTCAGTAACCGTTTGGGATATCTTCATAATTTGTAAATTTTGTGGGAATGTGTATTAGGTTGGGGGAACGTGTCGCGTACAAGAATGGTTGCTCCCCCTTGCTTAGTTTCCAAGTTATGCCCCTTTGATTATTTTTTCATGACTAGTCTCGTGCGCCCATAACTAGGTAACCATTCTGTATATCTTAATGAAACCTCACAGCAATGTGTATGACATCCAGACAATGTGTCACATATAAGAATTGTTGCTCCCCCTTACTTTGTTTCAGAATTACGTCCCTTTGATTAGTGATTTGTGGCTATTTTTTGTATACTAATCTTGTGCAAGCTATAACTTCCTAGCCATTTGGAATACCTTCATGGACATTTACAGCAATGTGCATGGTCTCAAGGCGGTGTGTCGCATATAAGAATGGTTGCTCTCCCTTACTTAATTTCAGAGTAACGTTCCTTTGATAAGTTTTCTTAGGCTATTCTTGTGCATGCCATAACTAGGTAACTGTATAGAATATCTTGATGAAACTTTACAGCAATGTATATGAGGTCAAAAGGCTGTTCACATGCAAAAATGATTGCTCTCCCATACTTATTTCTCGAGATATTTTGCACAGTTGCGCACAGCAATATGCATTTGGTCAAAACTCTATTTTCACATTTTTATCCCCCGACGGAAAGGTTCGTGGGATAAAGCGATGAGCCTGGCGTCCGTCCGTCCGTCTGTCCGTAAACATTTTCTTGTCCGCTCTATATCTTGAATATCCTTTGGAATATTTTCATGGTACTCCACAGTTATGTAGAACAGGTCATGACGATGTGTCGCGTACAAGAATGGTAACTCTTTTGTACTTTTTGAGTTATTTCCCCTTTGATGAGCAAATTTAAGAATGACAACTCTTGCTTTCTTACTTTTTGAGTTATTTCCCCGTAATCATTTTAGGTGTGGTTTCGTGTCCGCTCTTTAACTCATATACCTTTTGTAATATTTTCATGATACTTCACAGATATGTAGAATAGGTTATGAAGATGTTTTGCAAACAAGAATGACAACTCTTGCTTTCTTATTTTTTGAGTTATTTCCCCTTGATGATTTTAGGTGTCTTCTCCATAGCTTGAATACCTTTTGAAATATTTTCACCATACTTCATAGATATGAAGAACAGGGCATGACAATTTGTCTCATACATGAATGACAACTTTTGCATTCATACTTTGTGCGTTATTTCCCTTTGGTATTTTGAGCTGCTGTTTGAGTCTCTGCTCCATATCTCTATAACCCTGGCCTGCTCCTCAATTAACCTTATACCTCTTAGAATATTGATGAACATGCTATGATATCTTATCAGTGTTCTTAACTCTCTCTCTGAGCCCTCCACATCCTCCACCCCTCACCCCACCCCACCACACCAAAAAAAATTGTTTTCTCCAGATTTGGATTCTTTGTCCAAATTCACTTACTAGAGAGCTCAAAATAAGGTTTGTAGGGCTTGTAGTTTAGGAGTTATTCACACATTTTGAAAGTTTAATGTATCATATGCTATATATTTATGTGTATGGCGGCTGTATGAGATATTACTTCTTTTTAGCAGTCAGGCATACTATTTTAGTCTGAGTGTTAGATAATCATGCATCTGTTAAACAGATAATGTCAATCAGAAGCGTAAAAGAATGACAATATATTACTTATATGTGTTGTGAAGTGCACCCTGTTTACCAAGGCCCGTGGGGGTCTTCGGTCAGGGGATTTGCCGTCTCCTCTGATGGCTATTTTTAGTCATCAAGGGACACTACTAAATATTTACAATAGACACTGGAAGAACTAATGTTCAATTTGCATGTTTCAGACGTGATGATGTCTGTAGCCCTCTTTAATCAAAAGTATAATGTGTTCATAAAATGTATTATTAATGATTTAATTTCTTATTTGTATAATTGTTTTAGAAGGGTAAAAAAATCCATGTTATTGAAGTGTAGTGATTATTATAATGCATGTCACTTTCTTTTTAATAAATCAGAAATTTATGAATCAAATTACCAATTGAACTGAAATAATTGAACTGAACTGAACTGAAATAATTAACACAAGGCTGTGTAATACAAGAATATCCCCAGGAGCGAAGACTGTAAACCGTATTGTCACTTATGTGAAAAGAATTATAAGAAGGGTAGGGTGTGTCAACATTCTTGTGCACACCATATCTCAGTGACCTTTTGAGATATCTTCATCAAATTTTGTAGGCATATATATAAGGGTGGTGCAAAGTATCACGTACAGTAATGGTTGCTCCCCCTTTCTTAGTTTTCAGGTAATGCCCCCTTTGATTATTTTTTACCGTACTAACTATTTGGGATATCTTGATGAAACATCATAGCAATGTGTATGGGGATCCGACGATGTGTTGCATATAACATTGGTTGCTCTACCTTTCTTCATTTTGGAGTTGCATCCCTTTGATTAGATTTTCAGGGTTTTTTTGTGTATACTAATCTTGTGCATTCAATAAATTAGTAACAATTATGAATATCTTGATGAAGCTTCATAGCAATGTGCATGATCACATGACGGTGTGTTGCATATAAGAATGGTTGTTCTCCCTTTCTTAATTTTGGAGTAACCTCCCTTTGATCAGATTTTAGGCCCCATTCTCCCACTCACTCCATAACCTTTTGAAATATTATAATGAAACTTTGTAGAACAATGTAAAATAATGGGACAATTTATCATGAGCATGAACTACAACTCTGGCTTACTTACTTCCTGAATTATCTGCCCTTGCATCAGTTTCTATTTTACTCTGTAACTCCTTAACCATTGGAAATATATTAACAAAACTGTATGGTGATGTGTTTATTGTCAAGAAAATCTATTATGACCAAGAATTGTACTCTAGTTTACTTAGTTTAAGAATTATCTCCCTTGTTATTCGACTTTGGCATTTCCCAACTTCTGAGCTGCTTCACCCTCGGCCTGGAAGCTGATTTTTGGTATATATAGTAGTTGATGTGTTAGATGTTAATAACAATGCAGTCATTAATTACAGAGTTGTTTCCCCTGTTTGTCTGCATGTCGATACTTCTGTACACAATCTTGTTAATTCTATAACTCCTGAATAACTCCTTCATGACACTGAAACAGGCGTATTATGCGCCGCTTGCGAAGCCCTTGTTAACTTCTCTGAAAGAAGTATACCCTACAGGCACTGCAGATTTCTACTGTAGTAGGCCGTAATTCATATATGAACAATCTTTGATTTATAGCTCACCTGAGCCAAAGGCTCACAGGTGAGCTTATAGTATAGGCAAACTGCCGTCGTCCGTCATACGTCGTCCATCCGTCCGTCAACATTTTCAAATGACATCTCCTCTGAAACTACAAGGCCCATTGTTACCAAATTTCATAGATAGCATCTATAGGCAGGGGGAACAAATAATACTGTTTTTTATCCAAATCGCTTCACAACTTTGGTTGCTATGGCAACTTAAAGTTTCCATTGACTTGTATGGGAAAAATTGAAAATTTGCATTTATTGCTATTTCTCTGCAGATAATTTGATAAATCTGTTACAGAAATGTTCCTTGAGTAGTTCTCTATCAGCCATATGAAATTTATGTTAATTGCACAATTGGCTGGTTGCCATGGCAACCGAATGGTTAAAGATAGAAAAAATATTCAAAAATCATCTCCTCAGAAACTATGCAACCAATAAAGCTCAAAATTGACAGAAAAGATCTTGGTACTACCCTCTATTGAAAAAATACTTTTTTCTTGGCAATTGCTCCAGCAGTTTGGTTGCTAAAGTTGCCATTGACTTATAATGGGAAAATGGAAAATTTGCATTTATTGCTATGTCACTGCAGATATTTTGACAAAACTTTCATAGAAATGTTTCATGAGTAGTCCCCAACCAGCCATATCAAATTTATGCAAATTGAGCTATTTGGCTGATTGCCGTTGCAACCGAATGGTTAAAAATAGAAAAAATATTAAAAAAATCCTCTCCTCAGAAACTATGCAACCAATAAAGCTCAAACTATACAGAAACGATCCTAGTACTAGCTTCTATAAAAATACTATTTTTCTTGGCAATTGCTCCAGCAGTTTGGTTGCTATGGCAACTTGAAGTTGCCATTGACTTATTCTGGTAAAATGGAAAATTTGCATTTATTGCTTTGTCACTGCATATATTTTGACAAATTTTTATAGAAATGTTCCTTGAGTAGTCCCCAACCAGCCATATCAAATTTATGCAAATTGAGCTATTTGGCTGATTGCCATTGCAACTGAATGGTTATAAATAGAAAAAGTATTCAAAAATCATCACCTCAGAAACTATGCAACCAATAAAGCTCAAACTTCACAGAAAGAATCTTGGTACTACCCTCTATTAAAATACTGTTTTTCTTGGCAACTGCTCCAGCAGTTTGGTTGCTATTGCAACTTGAAGTTGCCATTGACTTATAATAGGAAAATTGAAAATTTGCATTTATTGCTATGTCACTGCAGATATTTTGACAAATTTTTATAGAAATGTTCCTTGAGTAGTCCCCAACCAGCTATTTCAAATTTATGCAAATTGAGTTATTTGGCTGATTGCCATTTCAACCGAATGGTTAAAAATAGAAAAACATTAAAATACCATTTTTGCAGAAACTATATGGCTGGTAAAGCTCAAACTTTACAGAAACGATCTTAGTACTAGCTTCTGTAGAATTGCTGTTTTTTCATGGCAATTGCTTCAGCAGTTAGGTTGCTATGGCAACTTATAGTTTTCATTGACATATAATGGGAAAAATGGAAATCCGCAATTTTTATCCCCCGACCGAAAGGATTGGGGGATATAGCGATGAGCCTGGCGTCCGTCCGTCCGTAAACATTATCTTGAATACCCTTTGGAATATTTTCATGTTACTTCACAGTTATGTAGAGCAGGTCATGGCGACGTGTCGCGTACAAGAATGGTAACTATTGCTATTGTACTTTTTGAGTTATATCCCTTTGGTGATTTTTGGGCAGATTGGTGTCCGCTCTGTAACTTGAATACCCTTTGGAATATTTTCATGATATTTCACAGAAGCGTAGAACAGGTCGTGACGATGTGTCGCGAACAAGAATGACAACTCTAGCTTTCTTACTTTTTGAGTTATTTCCCCTTGATAGTTTTAGTTGTGATTTTTTGGCAGATTCGTGTCCGCTTTATAACTTGAATACCCTTTGGAATGTTCTCATGATACTTCACAGATATGTAGAACAGGTCATGACGGTGTGTCACCAACAAGAATGACAACTCTTGCCTTTTTTACTTTTTGAGTTATTTCCCCTTGATCATTTTAGGTGTGATTTCATGTTTGCTCTATAACTTGAATACCTTTTGGAATATTTTCATGATACTTCACAGATATGTAGAACAAGTCACAAAGATGTGTCGCGAACAAGAATGACAACTGCTTTCTTACTTTTGGAGTTATTTCTCCTTGATGGTTTTAGGTGTGATTTCGTGTCCGCTGTATAACTTGAATACCTTTAGGAATATTTTCATGCTACTTCACAGATATGTAGAACAGGTCATGAAGATGTGTAGCAAACAAGAATGACAACTCTTGCTTTCTTACTATTGGAGTACTTCCCTTTGATGATTTTAGGTGTCCGCTCCAAAGCTTGAATGCCTTTTGAATAATTTTCATGATACTTCACAGATATGCAGAACAGGTCATGACAATTTGTCTCATACATGAATGAATGATAACACTTGCTTTCATACCTTGTTTGTGAGGTATTTCCCTTTGGTAGTTTGAGCTGCTGTTTGAGTCTTTGCTCCATATCTGTATAACCCTTGCCTGCTCCAAAATTTGAATAACCTTGTACCTTTTAAAATATCGATGATATCTTATCAGTGTTCCTAATTCTCTCTGACCCTCCACATCCCCCCCCCCCCCCCCCCCCCAAAAAAAAAAATCCAGATTTGGATTCTTTCTCCAAATTCACTTACTAGTGAGCTTAAAATTAGGTTTCTAGGGCTTGTAATTTAGAAGTTATTCACACATTTTGAAAGTTGAATGTATGTATGCTATACATTTGTGTATATGGTGGCTGTTTGAGATATTACCTCTTTTTAGCAGTCAAGCATACTGTTTAAGTCTGAGTGTTAGATAATCATGCATCTGTTAACAGATAATGTCAATCAGAAGCATAAAAGAATGACAAGAATGACAATATATTACTAATATATGCTTTGAAGTGCACCCTTTTTACCAAGGCCCATGGGGGTCTTCGGTCGGGGGATTTGCCATCACCTCTGATGGCTATTTTTGCTATCTCACTGCAGTTATTTGGATTTTTTTCCTACAGAAATGTTTCTTGAGTAGTCCTCTATGATTCATATTAATTTTGTCCAAATCACCGAATTTGACTAGTTGCCATGATGGCAACATAAAGGATTTTTTTTTTTGAAAAAATATTCAAAAATCTTTTCCTCAAAAACTGTATAGGGGGATGAAGCTGATTCTTTGCACACATGTTCATGACATTAGCCACTACATAAATATTGTTTTCTATTATTGTTGCCCATCAGATTTCATTGCTATGGCATTTTAAACATTGCTATGGCATTTTAAAGTTTCCATAGACTAACAACTCAGTCAAAGTTGAAATTATGCCACATTGTACAATTACTTAAAAGTTACCTACCCTTGAGTGCTGAGGATGAATGGACTCAGGTGAGCTACGGGACCAATGGTCCTCTGGTTTTCAAACTTTGCTGCTTAAGGACAATGCCCAAACAATATTGTCCTGTAAATATCGCGGAAATTATATTTTATCTAGGTTTCCGTACTGTCCCGAAAATATGTATTATCCATATTTCATGTTACAGCAAATTCTCCCTTTCTGCTAAAGTTATTATTTTGTCATGAAAATAGGTCTGTTAGTATTCGAAATATTGCCAGCAAGAGCCTTTGCATGGATCAACTAAAAGCTGGTTATAAATTCAAATTATTGCAAAATATGAAACTGCTTCAATCTTTCAAAAATGACATTGACGTCGATTTTAATAGCGTCAAAAAACTGCGTATTGCTTTGCAAGGAATCAATTGATAACAGTTGCAACCCTTCTAACTTTTGTATGGATAATGTAGGCAACGATGGACATGCAGTTGACAAAGAAATAGTTTGTATTTACAAAGATTTTCGAACTAAGGGCCTAACACTGAAAAGATTTTACACGTGAAATATTTAGTTTTCGAGGTCACCCTCATATCTTTCTTTTCATTGGCCCCAGAACATTGCAACTATCAGTGCATGCAGCTTACAACTCCAGGTCACCTACAACAAAACTAGGTCACTGTGACCTACTTTTACAAAACAAATCCACATATTTAGTTTTAAAGGTCAGCCCCATATCTCCCTTTTCATAGGACCCAGACCTTTGAATCTTCATCAGTGCAATGCACATTATCACTGCAGGTCACCACCCCCCCCCCAACAAAACTAGGTCGCTGCAACCTACTTTTATGAAAAAGTACCCCATAGTTAGTTTTCCAGGTCGGCCCCATATCTCCCTTTTCATAGGCCCCAGACCCTTGAAACTTCATCAGTGCATCCACCTTACCACACCAGGTCACCCCCACCTAAACTAGGTCACTGTGACCTGCTTTCATGAAAAACGTATCACATATTAAATTCTCGAGTTTAGCCTCATATCTCCCTTTTCATATGCCTCAGGTCATTGAATCTTCATTAATACATGCGCCTTATCACTCACGGCCACCCCAACAAAACTATGTCATTGTGACCTACTTTCATAAAAAGGCACCACACATTTAGATTTTGAGGGCAGCCCCATATCTCCCTATTCATATGCCCACCAGCTGCATTGAGGTAAAATTAAAATCTTAAAAAGTTCCTTCAGGAGCAGAGAATACATACAGAAGTAGGAACATGGGCCAGACTACGTAGTTTCGGCAAATAAAGCCTCGTCAGTGACCCTGACAATATCTGGTGACGAAACCAGAAAAAAGCATACTGTAATTTCTTAAATTTAATTGGGCAGTCATTCAAAGACTGATTAGTTTAAAAAAGATCCAAATAATATAAAAGACGATGATCTAGAATAATAGTCTTCATCGACCTCAAATTTTAGATTTCTCAGAATCTATCCTTGATCTCAAAGGATGTAAATAAAATATAATCTGCACTATGGATGATGTACGGGGAGACTTTTTGCGGCCTCCACACGGCACAACACCAGCTGCAGTGAGGTAAAATTAAAATCTTAAAAAGTTCCTTCAAGAGCAGAGAATACATACAGAAGTAGGACCATGGGCCAGACTACGTAGTTTCGGCTAATAAAGCCTCGTCAGTGACCCTGACAATATCTGGTGACGAAACCAGAAAAAAGCATACTGTAATTTCTTAGTTTTAATTGGGCAGTCATTCAAAGACTGATTGTTTCAAAAAGATCCAAATAATATAAAAGACGATGATCTAGAATAATAAAGCCTAAACTTCACAGAAAGGATCTTGGTACTACCCTCTATAAAAATACTGTTTTTCTCGGCAATTGCTCAAGCAGTTTGGTTGCTATGGGAACTGAAAGTTGCCATTGACTAAAAATGGCAAAATGGAAAATTTGCATTTATTGCTATGCCACTGTGGATATTTTGACAAAACTTTCATAGAAATGTACCTTGAGTAGTCTTTATCCAGCCATGTTAAATTTATGCAAATTGCGCAATTTGGCTGGTTGCCATTGCAACCGAATAGTTAGAAATAGAAAAATATTAAAATATCATCTTCGCAGAAACTGTGTGACCAATAAAGCTCAAACTTTACAGAAAGAACCTTAGTACTAGCCTCTATAGAATTACTGTTTTTCATGGCAATTGCTCCAGCAGTTTGGTTGCTATGGCAACTAAGTTTCCATTGACTTATAATGGGGAAAATGGAAATTGGCAATTTTTGCTGTCTGACTGCAGTTATTTAGATTTTTTTTTCTACAGAAATGTTTCTTGAGTAGTCCTCTACGATTCATATGAATTTTCTCAAAATCACTGAATTTGATTGGTTGCCATGGCAAAATATAGGGTAAATGTCCGAAAAAAAAAATAAAAAAATCTTCTGCTCAGAAGCCATATGGGGGATGAAGCTGATAGTGTGCAAACGGGTTGATGACAGTAGCCTCTACATAAATTTTATTCTTTTTCTTCCAATCCCATAAGAACTTTGGTTGCTATGGCAACTTATAGTTTCCATTTACTTAAAATGGGAAAAGTGAAGCCATGAGGGGATGAAGCTGATACTTTGCATACATATTAATAACATTAGCCTCTACCTAAAGTATGTTTTATATTATCATTGCCCATGTGAATTTGTTGCTATTGCAACTTAAAGTTTCCATAGACTTATAATGGGGAAAGTGGACATTGGCTATTCATTTCTGTGTTACTGCAGATATTTTGACAAAACTTTACAAAAAATGTTCCTGGAGTAGTCCTCTACCAGCCATATAAATTTTTCCCTAATACCTGATTTTGATTGGTTGCCATTGCAGCTGAAAGGCCTAATTTTCACTTTTTGTTTATAGCCAAAGATCTTCTGAGAAGCCATTAAGGGGGGGAAAAGCTTTTTTTTTGCATAAATGTTTGTGATATTATCCTCTACATAAATAGTGTTTTTTAATTGCTGTTGTGCATGGTGTTTTGTTGCTGTAACCTCAGTGCTCAGGTGAGCGATATAGGGCCCTTGGCCCTCTGGTTATTTATAGCTATATCGCTGCAGATATTTGGACACAACTTTTACAGAATTGTTCCTGGAGTAGTTCTCTAGCAACTGCATGAAATTCATGCAAATGGCACAATTAGAATCCAAACACATCCGTAAAGCCTACAGGGCACGGGAGTAGTACCAAGATTGTTCGAATTATGACCTTGGGTTGACCTTGACATTTTGCACGGCAAGTTCAAATTTACTTTCTGGTGCTTTTATATGAGAAAATGCTAGAACATTAGATTTCTTGGAAACTATTGAAGATTTTGACATGAAAATTGATATATACTCGTACAGACATCTTAATGAGTACATGAACATTTATGCTTACAAGAAGTCAATGTCATTCTTTGACCTTTGACCCTGGTCTCTTATATTGCGACAATTTCACACATCTCCTCAAAAGCAACTGGACCAAATGTCACCTAGTTTCATGTAGATGCTCTTGGGGGCTGGGGAATGAAAATTTGTTCAAACGGTCCTAGTCAGATGACCAACATGGCCGCCACACCCATATATGGTAAAACATTTAAAAATTTTCTTCTCCAGAACCAATACGCCAATGGCCTTCAAACTTGGTATGTAGCATCGGGTACGCAAGTACTACCAAGATTGTTCAAATTAAGGCCTTGGGTTGACCTTGACTTTTTGTACGGCAAGGTCAGTTTGCTTTCCGGTGTTTTTTGTATGGGAAAATGCTAGAACATAATGATTTCATGGAAACTGTTGAAGATTTTGACCTGAAAATTGGTATATACAGTAATCTTAATGAGTACATGAAAGTATACACGTACAAGAGGTCAAGGTTATTCTTTGACCTTTGACCCTGGTCTCTTATACTGCGACAATTTCACACCTCTCCTCAAAAGCCATTGGGCCAATGTAACCAAATTGAGCTAGAACATAATGATTTCATGGAAACTGTTGAAGATTTTGACCCGAAAATGGGTATATACAGTCATCTTAATGAGTACATGAAAATATACACGTACAAGAGGTCAAGGTCATTCTTCGACCTTTGACCCTGGTCACTCATATTGCGACAATTTCACACCACCTCTTTTCAAAAGCCACTGGGCCAGTTGTAACCAAATTGAGGGTCTAGGGGGCAAGGAACAAAAATTTGTCCAAACGGTCCTAGTTACATGACCAACATGGCCGCCACGCCCATATATGGTAAAAACCTTTAAAAATCTTCTTCTCCAGAACCAATAGGCCGATGGCCTTGAAACTTGGTTTGTACCATCGGGTACGCGAGTACTACCAAGAATTGTTCACATTATGACCTTGGGTTGACCTTGACCTTTTGTATGGCAAGGTCAAACTTGCTCTGTGGTGCTTTTATATGGGAAAACGCTAGAACATTAGATTTCTTGGAAACTGTTAAAAATTTTGACCTGAAAATTGGTCTATACAGTCATTTTAATGATTAGATGAAAATTAATGTGTACAAGAGGTCGTGGTCATTCTTTTACCCAGGTCTCTCATATTGTGACAATTTCACACATCTCCTAAAAGGTCACTGCGCCAATTGTAACCAAATTTCATATAGAGCCTCTAGGGGTTGAGGGAATTTAAATTTGTTCAAACAGTCTGGGTCACATGACCAACATGGCCGCCATGCCCAAATATGGCAAAACATTTACAAATCTTCTTCTTAAGAACCTAATGATCGATGGCCTTGAAACTTGGTATATAGCATCAGGTACTTGAGTACTATCAAGATTTTTCAAAGATGACCTTGGGCTGAACTTGACCTTTCTTAAGACAAGGTCAAGTGTGGGAAAATGCTAGAACATAAGATTTCATGGCAAGTTTAGAAGATTTTTGCCTAAAAATTGGTATTCTTAGTAGATTTGCAGGTACAAGAGGTCAAGGTCATTCTTTGACCTCTGACCCATGTCTCTCATATTTTGTCAATTTAAGACTTCTCCTCAAAAGCCAATGAGCTAATTGTAACCAAATTTCATACACAGCCTCCAGGGGCTGAGGGAACGAAAATTTATTCAAGCGGTCTAGGTCACATGACCTACATGACCACCATACTCAGGTGAGCGATTCAGGGCCTTATGGCCCTCTTTAAATATTTTGGAAGAAATTTTACTTTCTTTTTTCATAATTTTCGTCTGCTATCTGTCGCAACTTCCTGTTCCCGTTGTTGTTGATTTTAAATGTATCCCTTAATGGGACACCACCCTGAGGCTAAAAGAGTTGTCCTTTATAGAGGAGTTAGGAGAAAAATCAAACATGCGGATTTAGCCTAAATTTCACAGTTTAGGTTAATTTATGCGAGAAATTGGCAAATGATACTGCCTGAAAAGCAAAGATTGGGGACATCTGTTTTTGTCCAAATTAAAATTGTAGTGATAGTACAGCAATTGAGCATGGGATCAAGAATCTCCCCATGGGCCATAAAATGTAGGTCACAGTGATCTATAAATAATATAAGGTCATTTGTAGAGTCAGACTGATCTATTTTGCCAGGTATGAACATACTACATGTATGAAGTTAATCCATCAAACACTATGGCAAATTACTGGACCATGATTAAAGGACAAGGGCACAGGAGTCAGCATGAATGCTTGGCATCTGCTGCTGCACTTATATTGATACGCCATTTGACCAAGTAATAACTCTCTTGCCTAGAAGGTATCATCAAAACTATAATTATTATTTTGAGATATCAACTCGATGTAAACCCATAAAGTTAAAGACTATAATTTATCTCACGACAGAATTAGACAAATAAATAATTACTACTCATGTTCACCAATGTTTGAAAATGACTAGTTGCAAGACATATACCTGGAAATGAACTACATGTACTTTAGTGAGGGTGAGGTTGTGCACACGTAAAACCAGGTTTTAAGTCTTAGTAATTTGTTACTGACTTTCAAGGCGGTGTGTCAGTTGTGCTTTCTTGAATTGTAATTGTCCGTCCTATTTCTGTAAACTATTTGCAATTTAGAATAGCCAATTAGCTACCCAACTGATTTTATAATACAGCCCCAGTGTTTAAGCACAAATAGAACATTTTCATTTCCCTCTTTCGCTGATTCAAGAAGGACAGTTGTCAGTTACTGATGAAAGTAAATGTACTTAGTACTGGTTGACCGCTAAGGAGGTCTAAGCCTCCCCAGGAATAGTGTGTTTAGGTTAACTGACCGTCCCGACATGACCATAGCTGTTTACCGTGGACGTTAAACAACAACATAACAACAGAACATTTTAAGAACATGACAGTTCTGAAATTGTTCTTAAGCTATTCTTCAAATAACCTCAATAAGAATTTCAGAACATTTTAAGAGCTCAAGTTCAAGAAAAGTCTCTGAAATAATCAAGAACAAATTTCAGGACAGTTCTGAAACTGTTCTTAAGCTACTCTTTAAATAACCATAAGACGAATTTCGGAACATTTTAAGAACACAAGTTCAAGAAAATAACCAATAAATTTATGAACAGTTTAAGAAACCTACGTCAACACACTGTTCAAGAAAAGTCTTTGAAATAATCATAAACAAATTTAAGAACAGTTCAAGAACATCAGAGTTAACACATTGTTCAAGCAAAGTCTTAAAATTTTCAAGAACACTTTAAGAACAGCTCAAGAACATCACACATTCTTTAAAAGTTCTTGAACTGTTCCTAGAGTGTGTTCTTGAACAGGTCAAGTACAACTGTTCTTCAAACCCTTGATGAACAGATCAAGAACGCTTAAGAGCAGTTCAAAACTGTTCTTGAGTTGAGAACACCATTTTGCAGGGGTTGGCTTCAATTTGCTCCCGGAGCCTAGGTTGGTACTCTTACAGTAATTATTTGCTCCCGAGAGGCAGCAAATGCTTATCTGTAAGAGTGCCACCCCAAATGAATGGAATGACCCTGCCAGTTCACTCCATTCCACTCCATTTCATGTTTTAAACTGTCTCTTTCTAATCGTAAATAAAGTTGTATAATGTCATTTCACATACCCTGATAATGGAATGAATTACGGATCTTCTGGTCACAGATACATCTCCTAAGGACCAGGACCAAAACATGTACGCTGCAGCAGCGATTTGAGTAAAAGCAAAAGAAAATGTTTCTTCAGACTTGGCCAGAAGATTATTATTTTATTTATTTTTCTTTTCTTTTTTTCACAGAAGGGATCCTTTGGGCGGATTTGCTAGTCACAAAAATCAAAAGGTACTTCTTTTCGCGAAACAACCCAGTTATAGTATATCTAAACATAATGGTATATTGCCCATGTCACAAGATCAAGTCCCTTAGGGCCTTTTTGTGCAGTCTGATCGGAGTTTTTGCTTTCCTTATTCACCCAAATATGTACCGCACTTTGAAAAATATTCAGACAAACTGCAAAATATCTAGCCATTCCCATCAAGTGGCTACACGTCTCAATTGACATCACCAGTCAATGACTGCATAAGGGTTATTAATTTTGCATGAAGCCAAACTGGAGTTTAAAAGAGGGTTATGAAATGCAAAACCTCCTGACAGTTTTTGGCAAAACCATTAGCACGAAGACATAATGAGTCCTTAACTAAAAGGTTCATTTAGCTAACGATGCTTTGAACAACGAGACCCTGGATGCTGTATCTTTCAACAAGAAATGTTTTCCTGCCTTTCATTCGGATGGTAATGTTTCAAAATTGAGCGGAGGTTTGTTGAAGATCAGTTTGACTATTTTTCCGGTTGCCAGTTTTAGATCTTATCATCTGTTTCTGCGTGTTACGAACAGGTCAAAGGCAGGATTTTTTCTCGCTTAAAAAGGTATTGAAAATCGGAGAATCTCATGCTATTAGTTTTTACAGTTGTATGCAGTGACCAGTTGAAAGTGAACAGTTTAAGGCTGTGTTATCTAATTTACTTTTGTCCTCCGAGTTTAATGCCGAAGTCGAAAGTAGAAAAGCGTCTTGCACATGTAAATCGGCTCGATGGGGTAATTTTCAGGATTTCTGTGAAATCTTGTAGAGACAGTAAGACAATTAACTTATATAGCTGCGTTCTAAAACCCTTTCATGAATATCCATGCTTTTGATAATACGCCCTTAACAAATATTTATCGCAGGTCAATTTGAAACACTTGATAAACTGATTTGACCTATTCAGACGCACGGGTTTGTCGATCGTGCGCTACAACGTGCATTCACTGTCGTTCTTTGATTTCTTTGTGCCAGTAAGCCTCTTGTTTAAGTCACCATGTTTTCGTTTACAAACTATTTGAGAATCATAGTGAAATCTGACGATAACTAGACATTGCCGTTAAGCCTATTTCGACGCACGTTTTTCTATTCCGGTAGATCTGTGTATTATTTACAAAACATTGAAAAAAGACACCGAGGGACGCCCAGAAAGTAAATTGTCGTATTATTTCTAGGTCGATGAAAGATTATTTTATGTAAACAAGTGTCTGTCTGACATAATTTATATTTATAACAACATCTGATTTTACATACATCTTCGCAAAAAAATTATTTCGGTCATTCAGTTTTCCGTAAGCACAATGTTTGATATTGTTATCCAGGATTCTGTGAGGAAAGGATATTATAAGTTCAAAATAAAACCGCCCAATGGAGTTTTACTTAGGATTTCTGCAACTGAAAGCGTGTAAGTAGATTTACACAACTTTTCCTCCCACTGGCTGCCTCGGAAATAAAATCCCATGAAATCGAATATATTATCCACCAGAATAAGCCAAATGAGCTAAAAAGTTAAAAATTCAATAAACCTTAGTAAATGATTTTATTTGCTTTTGATATTTATCAGTTGAGATACCTAATAAGATGAGCAATCGACAAACATATAGGTTTACCATATATTCGTTTGCACAAAATATTCGTTGCACAAATATTGCCTGGCCCTATTTTCACAGTTGGCCGGATAACACGTGTCATTTATTTTGCTAAATATGCATTACCAGCCAATTTTAAACTCATTTTTTATATCTCTGTTTAATAAATGAGATCCTTCATATTTGTGGATTTGAGCAACAATTTATTGAAAGTTATTACCTTAAAATAACTTCGCTTCCAACTTGTTTCGTAGCAGAGATATAAACAGGCTAAACCGAAACCGGTGAATCCGCCGGAATAGGTCAAATAAGTGTTTCAATTTTACTAATGGAGTTTAACGCAGATATATGTATGATGGTCGGGGTTTGAGGCATCAGATTATCTATTTGTGTAACTGATTACATATTTTTAGCTCACCTGAGCCAGCGGTTCCGGGGGAGCTTATAGGATGGTAAGGCTCCGTCGTCCGTCCACAATTTCAAACAACTTCTCCTCTGAAACCGCTGGACCTACAATTGTAACCAAATTTCATATGTAGCCTCCTGGGACCTTAGGAACGAAAAGTTGTTCAAACGGTCCTTGTCATATGACCAACATGGCCGCCACGCCCATATATGGTAGAAACCTAAAAACCTTCTTCTCCAGAACCAATAAGCCGATGGCCTTGAAACTTGGTATATAGCATTGTGTACACGAGTACTACCCAGAATGTTCAAATTATGACCTTGGGTTGACCTTGACCTTTTTTACGATAAGGTTAAATTTGCTTTTTTGTGCTTTTATTTGGCAAAATGCTAGAACATAAGATATCTTGGAAACTATTGAAGATTATGGGCTAAAATTGGTATCTACAGACATCTTAATGAGTACATGAAGATTTATGAGAACAATAGGTCAAGGTCATTTTTTGACCTTTGACGCGGAACTGTCATATTTTGACAATTTCAAACAATCTCCTCAAAAGCCACTGGGCCAATTGAAACCAAATTTCATATAGAGCCTCCAGGGTTTGAGGGAATAAAAATCTGTTCAAACGGTCCAGGTCACATGACCAACATGGCCGCCATGCCCATATATGGTAAAAACCTTTAAAAATCTTCTTCTCCAAAACCAATTGCCCTATGGCCTTGAAACTTGGTATGTAGCATTTGGTACTCGAGTACTATCAAGATTGTTCAAATTATGACCTTTGGTTGACCTTGACCTTTTTTACAGCAGGGTCAAATATAGGAAAATGCTAGAACGTTTTATAGATTTTGGCTTAAACTTGGTATATGCAGTCATCTTAATGAGTGCATGGAGATTTTTGTTTACAAGAGGTCAAGGTCATTTTTTGACCTTTGACGCAGAACTGTCATATATTGACAATTTCAAACAATCTCCTCAAAAACCACTAGGCCAGTTGTAACCAAATTTCATATAGATATAAAATATCTTGGAAACTATTGAAGATTATGGGCTAAAAATTGGTATCTACAGTCATCTTAATGAGTACATGAAGATTTATGAGAACAATAGGTCAAGGTAATTCTTTGACCTTTGACGCGGAACTGTCATATTTTGACAATTTCAAACAATCTCCTCAAAAGCCACAGGGCTAATTGAAACCAAATTTCATAAAGAGCCTCCAGGTGTTAAGGGAATGAAAAATTGTTCAAACGGTCTAGGTCACATGAATAACATGGCCGCAACGCCCATATATGGAAAAAAACTTAAAAAATCTTCTTCTCCAAGACCAATTGACCTAGGGCCTTGAAACTTGGTATGTAACATTGGGTACTACAGTACTATCAAGATTTTTCAAAATGATGACCTTGGGTTGACCTTGATCATTTTACGGCAAGGTCAAATATGGGAAAATGCTAGAACATAAGATTTCATGGAAAGTTTCGAAGATTTAAGCCGAAATATTGGTAAATTTAGTCATCAAAATGAGTACATGAAGATTCATGAGTACAAGAGATCAAGGTCGTCTTTTGACTTTTGACCCTGAATTTTCATAGTTTGACAATTTCAAACTTCTTCTTAAAAGCCATTGAGCCAATTGTAACCAAATATCATATAGAGCCTTAGAATCAGGGGTTGAGAGAACGAAAATTTCTTCAAACGGTCTGGTCACGTGATCAACATGGCTACCATGCCCATATATGGTAAAAATCTTCAAAAAATCTTCTGAACCAATTGACCGATGACCTTGAAACTTGGTATGTAGCATTGGGTACTCCAGTACTATCAAGATTTTTCAAAATGATGACCTTAGGTTGACCTTGAACCTTTTTACAGCAAGGTCAAATATGGGAAAATGCTAGAACATAAGATTTCATGGAAAGTTTTGAATATTTTGGTCTAAAAATTGGTATATGCAGTCATCTTAATGATATAATGAAGAATTATGTGGACAAAAGGTCATGGCCCATCGAACCCAATAATTTTATATGTGTAGAGTTTAACCTGCTTCCTAGTCAGATTCGTTAGAAGCATAGTAAAGGACACCATTTCTGAATTTTGTATTTACCAATAACAATACCAACAATTATTCACTTAAGAAAGGAAAAAAAAAGAATCATATAAACGAAGGTCGCATAATACATGACAGTTTTTCCTGGTAGTCAGTTTAGAAGCAAGGTAATCAAATTTAATGCATATAATTCAGACAATAAATTATGAAATATGGTGATGACCTTAGTCATTGTTATGTACTCCCTACCCCCTCCATAACCAAAGGTGAGGGGGGGGGCTTATTGTATTCAGTGCGGATTCCGGGCGTCGGCATCGGCGTGACAGCTTCTTGTATGCATGATATCTCTTGAACCAATTGACGGAAGTTCACTAAACTTGCATGGATACATTATTGGGACAAGCTTAAGAACTGATTAGATTTTGGAGACATTGGCCTCATTTTTAGGGTCAATGGTGGACTTAGATGACATTTCCTGAATAAAGCCTCAGTGACCCTGACAATATCTGGTGACGAAACCAGAGAAACCATACTGTAATTTCTTGATTTTAATTGGGCAGTCGATTCAAAGACTGCTTGGTATCAAAAAGGATGGTAAATTCAAAGAGTAACTACACTTCAGGAACTGACTGAATCAGATCCCAAACCCTATCCCCAACATCAAAGGGAAAGATTGACAAAGACATCCCAACAAACAATTAATTACAAGTGATAATCCGAGTCAGCAGCTCTTTCCCAAATAGATGGCAACTCAGTTATCTTATTGAACTAAATAATTTAGACCAACAGACGGGTTGCAACGGACTAAGCAAATTATATGAAAAACATTTAACAATTATTTTTACCTATTTTCTGTTTTTATGATAGAAGGATTAAACTGAGAACACAATAAATTAAACAGCACCGAACATAAAACAAATGCAACCGCAGCAAAAGTACCGCCTTGGGACGGTCAGTAATAACTACTGGGGGTTTAAACCGGTTTTACTGGGCCAAAACCTTCACCATCACCCTCCGCTGCGGTGCACACAATTAGTTGGTAGTTCGGTTCGTATGGAGGTCCCCTAACTCATCAGAGAGTCATCACGGTCAACAATTAAGATCAAGAAAAGACCGTGATGAAGCAAGGATGAGGACTCGACAGCCAAAACGTGTTGAGACACCCGGAGATCCCTGGGGCGTCAGCAACACCACTGGAGTACTGGAGCAAAAGAAGACCACCAGTTGAACCCCGGTGGGCCAAGAAACAGACAAACATCCGGCCCCAACCAACTAATATATAGCTTTATGTAGGGCCTAACATAGAGTCTGAACCCCGACCCATCGGCGTGCAATTAAAGAGGACAGCAAAGATGTCAACCGTGATTTGGTAAGTCTATTGGGAAGTGTTTCGTCACTCAAGGGTCAGTAACTCCGACCTAATAATAATCCGACCGCGCCCAAATTCAAACTCATCCGAGATTTTGTGCCTCTTGTAGATACCTGCCAGTTTGAATCAGTTTTTATTAAAACGGAAGGCCCTATGGCCCGGACAAGGTCAAATAAGGGCATTTTTAGCACTCAAGGGCAAGTAAATCTAAGACAAAATATTCAATTTGTTTAAGACTTTATTCCTGTCCTAGTTATCAGCAAGTTTGATCACATTTTGATAAAGAAAAGTTGCAATGCCAGGATAACACTTTCTCCATTGTAACTGTATAGGGAAAATTTTCGTTGCTCAAGGGTCTAACTGGAACTTAATAATCTGACATCTCATCCAAGATTTTATACCTGACCTGGAAACCTGCTAGTTTGGAGAGGTTCCAATTAAAACTGAAGGGGCTGTCGCCCGGAAACGGTCAGATAATGACTTTGAGCATTCTAGGGCAAGTAACTCTAAGATAAATTGTTCAATATCGCTGAATTTCGACATTAATTAAAAATAAAGTTGCTATGCCCGGGGCAACTTTTTCTCAATTGTGTCTATTTGGAAATGTTTCGTCGCTCAAGGGCCAGTAGCTCTAAACTTAATAATCCGACATGGCCCAAATTTGAACTCATCCGAGATTTTATGCCTGTCCTGGATACCTGCAAGTATAAAGTTTCGACCAAACTGAAGGCACCATCGCCCGGACAACATGTTTGGCCATCTAGTTTAGGTGATATTGATATTGAAAAGTGTGGACGACGGACAACAGACCAAGCCCATCCTATAAGGCCACCTGTCGGTGAGCTACAAACTGATAGCATAACATTCTCCGATATTTGGAATACCTTTTATCGCAAAAAATCTTTACCCCTTCGTAACAAGTGAAAACAGGTAACGGGAAGCTCTCATTGACTACAGGAAAGTAATCAAATTAGTTTTCAATAGACCTCTGCGCAGGTCAATTTGAAACATTACCAACCGTGTTTCATGAACTATCCAAACAGTCTGAACGCCTGAACATAGTTCGTCTTTAACATTTACCTATGTTTCTGCAGATGCTGACAAATCCAATAAAGTATATTTTCACATTACATGATAAAGACCAGCAACGAGATCTGTTTAATGTAATTTCCTCATTATTTTCGTTTGTAACGTATCAACATTTCATATCATATCATGACCAATGACTTTGCGAATAAAATGAACTAAAAAACTTTCATTCTTTCTTGCCACAAAACTCCTTCACTAAAAATTTTCATAATGCCTCATATTTAAATATTTATTTTCCTGAACAAGCTGAGTCAACACTGAACTCATATCATTCACTGCCATATTAGAATTTGTTAAAGCAGCACTGTATCGCGATGCCTGAGAGTTTAACTGATTACATATTGCCAAAGGGCTGTATGTCTGGTTATTATTTTTCTTAGAAAAGAAAATAATGTCCTGCGGATATAGAGTACAGCTTCTCCATAAAGTCCTCCATAGTTGGCGTTTGTAGTTCTTGTTGTGGTTCTGAAGAATCGGTTGAACTAGTCGCCTGATTGTAGACCGGTGACATCACAGTTTTATTGTATGGGGAACATTGCTCCTGGGGACAAGTTTGTTGAAATCCGGAACAATTCGCAGCATCTCCATTCTGCTGTTGCTGCATGATTTTCTGTTGAGACATATAGTGCTGCATGTTATTTTCAGCATGATACATCTTATTTGCATAATTACCATGCATATTCATCATCTGAGTTTCAATGGGCATAATTCCTGTTGCATCATCATTTGATTTCGACTGACCGCCTTTGCTTTTTGGCGGGATATGTGATTGGCTGATATGCGGAACTGGTACCTGCGGACTCTTATTTTCCTGATGATTTGATGATGAGGAATGGGGGACAGGACCGTGAGGCATCATGTGACCTTGAGACATCTGAAACTGACATTGATCCATAGCTGCTTGATGATTCTTTGGCACTGGTGGTGGATGGGATAATGTGTTCCGGGTCAGGTGTGGGATGAATGGTTTGTGTGGAGCCTGCATGTATGACTGGTTGGTCGAGTATATCATAGGCATGTTTGAACTCTTGCCGTATTGGTGCCTGTTTGGAACGCATCTGTTCTGTGGCATGTTTTTAATATTTGATGTCACTCTAGGATCCATCAGTTCATTATGATGCACCATTCGGTTGTGTCGCGGTCTGGGTGGTGGCATACTGGTACTATCATTCTTTGACCCCTGGTTCATTGCAGGGGGCAGGCTGGGGACATCTGGTGGATAGAGATCCTGGAGGTGAGGTCGTTTTGGCGGTTGAATAATTTGCTGTGCCTGGTTCAACAGTTCCGTGATTTCTCTTGAAAATGGTAAAACACTACTTGTTTCTCCGTGTAATTGAGTACTGGCACCTGAAAGCATGCTAGAGTCCATCTGTTCTTGATTTGATTCAATGTGAACTTGAATTCCTTGACCTGAATATGTATGACATAGACCTGTATTCATTTGTAAATTATCAGTCATTTGTTGATTTCCTTGTAATTTCATTTCCTGACAAGTGGAATTTTGACTTTTGGATTCGAAGAAGTTATTCATTTGAGGATTTGGCATATTCATATTTGAAGACATGTTGCTGGGTAGGTTTGAATACTGACTGGCCATATTTGTGCCATCGTTTGAATTTTGACAAAAATTTGACATAAACTTTTGATTGTGTCCTTGCTGTAAACTTAGCAGCTCTGATTCAGTCAACATGGACGGGTCATCCGAAAATACTGGGTGCCCTACACCATATCGTTCATTTAAAAATCTCCTCATGTCATCGGGGATTATTATATCTTCATTATCTTCTAACATTTTCTCCTCTAGATCTGCCTCATTGCCTGTATCTGTATTCATACTATCATACTCATTCTCCTTGAGTACACAATAGCCTGTTGCTGTACTACTCCGAGAAGAATGAAATGTATTATTTGAACTTGTTTTAATATTAGCTAAACTTTTCACAGACTGAGGCACTTGTAAGGGTTTCATCATATTTAAACTATGAAACCCCTGTAAACGTTTTAAGGCACCAAAATTTATAGGGTCCATAGTCCGCATTGAGTCACTAGCCCTCCTTGCTTCCCGATTTGGGATTTCGTTGGGTGAAGGATTACTATTTGGGGTACTACTTCTAGCACTGTTATATTCCTGAGGCGCTGCTAAGGACCTCGCTGTCCTCTCCTGTTGATATTTACTTGAAGGACTACCCATGTTCATACTCTGAGGAGCCACAACAAGATTTGGCTGACTGTCAACCTGAGCTTTCTGTAACTGCGTAGCCATGATACTAATATTATCATCTGATTCACTACAACTCGAACGCCGAGAAATATTCATATGTATATTTCCTGTAATATAATATTCATACGGAGAGTTGATGATACTGAGATGGTTTGACTCAGTCGACCGTCTGTTTGAGAAGGAATTCCAAAAGGCATTTGGAATGGCGTCTGAGCGTGGGCTACTGTAGTAAGGACTGGTGGTACTACAGTTGCTGTCTCGAGGATGAAGAACTGGACTGTCTCCACGCCCTGAAAAACAAAAATTAACCATTAGTCATGATTATCTTCCTTTACCAATATAGGTGAGGAAAGCAATCATTTTGAAAAATGGAAGAAACTAGTATTATTAAGGGAAACATTTTTGCTAACAAACTAGCTACTTCATTTTGTACAGTAGGTTGCCCCTGTATAAACTGCCATATTCGGAAAAGGGGTCAAATAAGCTAAGTTAATAAGTACCCAAACAACTTTGTCTGCAGCTGCATGTCAAATATGAAAACCATAGCTTATACAGTTCTGCAGCTATATTGCTCACAAAGCTGTCCCCACATGTACATAAAATGCGTAAGTTGGAAAAGGGACTAACTCAGTTAAATATCTATGAAATATGCTCAAAATTTAAATAAGGCCGTATACAACCCAATCTGTAATAAGCGGCGCTTATAATATTTATTTCTCAATGTTGTTTCTATATAAAATGCCTGTCAAAAAGGAAAACAACTCTTCAAATATCGGACCAACAGACGAAAAAATACGGACCCGCTTATTTTACATGTTCCCATATCAATAAAAGTTGAAGATTAATGTATTAAACGAGTTTCACATCTGCCACAAAGCAAAATGTGTTACAGATAGACAGACAGAAAAATGGAAAGGACCATAATGAAAACTACCAAGTTTTTTATAACTAGTTTCTAGATATTAACCCCATCACAAGAAGTCTGTGGAACACTGAGTCTGACATGTCTTCACGTTGGCACAAAACAGATTTAAACCAAACTTGACAAAAGTTGTAACCCTACATCAAATAGGAGAGGAGCAATGCCTATGTCTCGCTATCTGATAACCATAGTTAGACAAAAGTCAGTTGGCTTCAAACCACTATGGTTAGACAAAAGTCAGTTGGCTTCAAACCACTGTATCACATTTCAGATTTAACAATAAGTACCACCCCTTCCCCTCCCTCTTACTGAAAACAAAAAAGAGTACGTGGGGGTGAGAAAGATAGATGTCCATAATTGGCCTTACTGTTATTTCCAATAGGTGGTAGTATAGCAAGGTTCTTAGCATCCATTCCCTTCTGTAATGTTTGACCACCACTCACACAGTTTTGATTTGACGCCATCATATTGGACCCAAGAATCTGTAGTACACATACATTCATTATACTGTGTAGTTTAACATTTCTTATGCTTGTATATCTTATTTGAGCATGTCGTTTTAAGGGAGATATCTCGGTAGCCTAATGGTTAGGACCGCTAGAAGTCGCAGTGCTAGGTGCCGCCGTCACATCTATGTAGACTCTAATCCTACTACTAATATGAACTCGTTTAGGGCAGGTACCGTATTTATTCGGTTATAAGACGGCAGTTTACGCATTCAAAATTAACACAAAAGTGTAAATCAGTTTTGTGTATCCCATTCGGTTATAAGATGGGGTTTCCCTTCCAAAGTAATCCCAAATAAGCAGATAAGCAGATCTAGATTTAAAGGGTGTTTTTTAAAGAGATAAACAGCTCACATAAAAATTTCCCCAGCCTGGTTCGTTCTCTATAAAATGTATGTCACAACCACTCAAACATATTGCCTCAAATAGGTATGTTTAATTTTTATGGAAAATGACTGCAAATACATAGCTTTGCTTTAACCAAAATAAACGAAGTTTTCATTTGGATATTCATAGCATAGGTGTAACGAAGTAAAGTGACTCCCACAGAATAACGACCTTCGGTTATTATTCTTCAAAGAATAGTGACTTCCCAGTCATAATGTTATGACCCCCGGTAGAAATATTATGACCCCCGGTCATTATGTTAAGAAAAATAGTTACCCCCGGTCATAATATTATGACCATCTTGCGTAGTTGAATAACATTTTGCGGAGAAGAAAATAACGACGCTGCCACCTTCACCTCTCCCCCCCCCCCCGCACCCCCACCCCAATACCACCGAAAAAAAAGGTCACGCCGAATATACCTCACGCATTAATGATTCATATTATCCCCCCGCCGAAGGTGGAAGGATTATCCCCCGCATAAGACGGAGGGATATTGGGATATTGTTTTGTCCATGTCCGTCCGCTTTTCCGTCCGTTACGTCCGTCCGGAGCCAGATCTATGCAACCATTAAACGGAATTTCTTGAAACTTAAAAAATAAATATATATCATTGTAGCGCGTTGATGCAAGTTTTGTTAGAATGGCATCAGTAACGCATGGGTTATTGCCGTTGAATCGCTTAAAAATAAACAAATTGATCAATAACTAGGTAACCAATGGAAGGAATTTCATGAAACTTATAATGCATATGTAACACTAAGACCTTATGATTCACATCAAGTTTGCTCAGAATGGCATCACTTATGCATGAGTTATTTCCCTTGGGACGATTTAAAATAAAATACAGCCAAAACTTAGTAACAATTGAACAGAAATTCATGAAACTTAAGGTTAATATATATATCACCATGGGGCAGAGCAGCTCGTCAAGTTTTGTCAAAATGGCATCAGCTATGCTTGAGTTTTGCCCCTGAATCGCAATAAAATAAACAAATGAAGCCATAAATAAGTAAACAGTGAACGGAATTTAACGAAACTTACAATGAATATGTATCACTACAACCTGATGATACACGTCAAGTTTTGAAACAAAATTTCCTGAAGTTTAATTATGTTTCACTGTAAGGAAATAGTGTGCATCGGGTTTTGTCAGAATGGCTTCAATAATGTAGGAGTTATTGCTCTTGGATTGGCATCATGAGTTATTGACTTTGAATCGATTTAAAATCCAGAAACTGGCCATAACTAAGGTAAGTGAATGAAATTTCATGATATTGAATATAAAATTTATCATCATATTGCGTTAATGCACACCCAGGTTTGTCAGAATAGCCTCACCAATATACATGTATGAGTTATTGATCTCGAATTATATTACAGTCCAAAAGTTTAGTCGTTTATTAATAACAGTAAACGAAATTAGGGAAACGTCAAATGAACAAACCAGAGCCACTTCGGCCGGGGATTTGACTGTTTCATTAACATCAGTCTCACCCTTATTGAAAAATTGTCTATATGCAATGAAAGCGGCTGCAGTTATTTTGAAGAATTATCTATACGCCTGGAAAAAAGTTAAGCACCCCTATTTATTGTTGCAAACGTTTAATCATAACTTTTCGAAACTTTTCACTGATAGAATTCCAAACCATCTTTTTTCGTAATTATAAAGTCCTGATATATTGCTTTTTAGACATCCGAGTAAATGGGTATCAGTTTGATGTAAATCAGTCAAAAAATTTGATTGAAAGCGCGCACTATGTTTTGTACGAAAGATATGCTTGTTTAACTTTTGAGCTGCATTCAAGTAACTTCGTGTTTAATTGGTAGTTTATATCCAGAAATCACAGCTTGACAAGCACATAAAATGTAGAGCTTGTAAAAGTTATGTTACTCAATGAGTCCGTGAATAAGAGTGTCAAGTTCAAAAAAAAGAAAAAAAGTATCATCATTTTCGCAAATGATGGCCCCAAATTCAGTCAGAACATGTTAGATGTACCACTTTTTGAATTGCACTCAAAATCAATTTCAACATCTGGTTTTTGTCGCACCTGCTTTAGCAAGGTGCGATATAGGAGTTCACTTTTCCGTCCGTCCGTCAGTCATTCCGTTCGTCCGTACGTCCGTCCGTCAACAATTACGTCGACCCTCATTAGTAAGCGTCGATCCTAGTGTTAGTTTAAAGAGTAACTACACTTCAGGAACTGACTGATCAGATCCCAAACCCTATCCCCAACATCAAAGGGAAAGATTGACAAAGACATCCCAACAAACAATAAATTACAAGTGATAAGCCGAGTCAGCAGCTCTTTCCCAAATAGGTGGCAACTCAGCTATCTTGATTAAACTAAATGATTTAGACCGACAGAAGGGTTACAACAGACTAAGCACATTATACGAAAAACATTTAACAATAATTTTTACCTATTTTCTATTTTTATTATAGAAGGGTTAAAATGAGAACACAATAAATTAAACGGCACCGAACATAAAACAAATGCAACCGCATTAAGTCCATTTCTGGCAAACTATGATACCTACAATAATCAAACCTGGCATAAAGCTTCTTCTAAGAATATTCTCGAAGGCTGTTGCTGTTATTTTTACCCTTGACCTATATTTTATGATCTGCTGACTTTGGAAACTCCATCAACAATTACGTCGACCCTTGCATTTAAGTCCATTTCTCGCAAACTATGATACGTACGATCATCAAACCTGGCATAAAGCTTCTTCTAAGAATGTTTTCGATAACTGTCGCTCTTTTTTTACCCTTGACCTATATTTCATGCTCTGCTGACTTCGTAAAACTGTCCACCAACAATTACGCCGACCCTGGCTTTTAAGTCCATTTCTTGCAAACTATGATACCTACAATCGTCAAACTTGCATAAAGCTACTTTTAAAAATGTTCTCAAGGGCTGTTGCTCTTATATTTACCTTGACCTGTTTTCATGCTCTGCTGACTTCGTAATTTTTTTATTCAAAATTATGTTGATGCTAGTGTTTAAGTCCATTTCTCACAAATTATGATACCTAGAATCATCAAACCTGGCATCAATTTTTTTCTTAGAATGTTCTTGAGTGTTGTTGCAATTAATTTACTTTTGACATATTTTTAATGCTTTGCTGACTGCGCGAAATTTTACACCCATAATTGTGTCGGTCCTAGCGTTTTAGTCCTTTTGTCTCGAAGTATGAAACCTGTAGTCATCACACCTGGCATAAAGTTTCCCTTTGGAGTGTTCATGAGGGATGTTGCAGTTATTCCTACCCTTGACCTATATTTTATGCTCTTCAGACTTAGTAAAATTTTACATCCAAAATTGTGATGACCCTAGCATTTTTGTCCATTTCTCATACATGTTCTTTTTAATTATAGTCTTTACTACTGTGGAAGCCCAATGCAGGTGCGACTTAGCATTCCGCGGAATTCTTTTTCTTTCTATGATGCTCAGTGGAAAAAATGAAATTTTACTGGAAGTTCTTAACTTGTTTCCAGGTGTATATATGTAGTAGAGCTTTGGTGAAGAAATGGTGCAGGGAAAATCCTGTAACTGTGAACGTGGTGTAAAAAAGATAGATTCTGACACCAAGCTTACCAAACCCAGACCTCGCCCTTCATTTTACGTGGCTCTGCACATCTAGACATATTATTATGTTCATTTGAGTCACACTTGCTGCAGTGGTTCGGTTTAATGATCTTGACCACGAGTTAGCTATTCCTCGAGTAAGGGCGCGTTTACACGACCAAAGTTTCTATGAAAAAGGAGGTTCGTCACAGAAAAATTTGTATGCGTGTAAATGCCAAAATATGACAATGTTTCTTTGACAAATATATATGGTAAAGTTACTTCGATAAATTAAATTTGTCCGTGTAAACGGAGAACTTTGCTAAAGATTATGTAACAAAGAACATTGCTACAAGCGTGGAAAATGTGACAAAGATTTTGTTTCATCGCTGCAGGTAACTTTGACGAATAATATTTGGTCGTGTGAACACTGCAGCAAATATTTCATTGCCAAAGTTTATGTGACAAAGATTCTATGTCACATTTTCTTTAACAAATAATTTGCTCCGTGTAAACGCGAAATGTTCGTCATACTTTCTTTGTTAAAGTTTTTGTGACATAGAAACTTTGCTCGTGTAAACGCGCCCTTAGTATCTTATTTCAATGACATAACTATGATTTACTACGACCAGTCAATTTTTGTGTGATTTCGGAAAGTCTGGGGAGGGGCGGGGCGGGGGCAGCAAAACAGCAAACCTTACATTAAAACAATTCGTCAAAATAAACACACTTTTATGGAACACAATAGCTGTCATGTGTCTTTTACATTATGTATTGTACAAACTTAGGAGCCCCGGTAGCTCAGTGGGTTAAGCGCTGGCCTACAGATCTAGCGGACCGGGCTCGAATCCCGCTTGAGGCGAGAACCTTTCCTAATGTAAACGGGGTTCCATTGCACACAGCCTTTCATTATCATCCTTCCATCGTCCTGATATAACTGAAATACTGTTGAACAGGACGTAAAATCGCAAGTCATCCATCATTTATCTATTGTACAAACTTTATGATGTCAAGCATCACCTACATTATTTATAAACTTTATTATCGGTATTCGTTCTTTCCAATGACTTAACTGTTATTTTGTGGAACCGGCTTCCTTCAGATATTGTTCTTTTAAGAGATTTTGACTCCTTCAAACTGGAAATGAGCAAGATAAATCACCATAGGCCAAAAGAAAATAAGATCTGTTTTATCCTGCCTTTATCTTATTACTCAGTTAACATTACTAACACTTTTATCTTGTTTTATAATCTCACTATCATACTTTCAAATCTCACTATCACCTTTTAACTTTATTCTTACAAACCCTGCGGATGTACCTGTATCAGTAAAATGGTCCTGGGCCGGAATACCTGTTGAAGTTTGTTAAATCTTAAATTAAATCATATAATATTTCCAAGCTTCTTCATTGTATGATCCAGATATTCCATGTATATACCTAATTGTTTTAACACAACTAAATCGAGTAGCCATATCCGACGGGTTATTCAGAGAAATGAAGCTTAACATTGTTCCATGAAACATTTTATTTGGGGAGCGTAGTGTCGCAATCGGCTAAGCTGATGTCTCTGAATGGCCAAGCGGAGTTGTCGCAGTCGGCATGGGTTCGAATCCTGTCCGTCCAGTGGGGTACTTAAGGTGGAAAGGCAAGTAGGCTGGCATAGGAAGGTGTGAGTAGGTAGGCTGCTGTATAAGACGAAAAAATATTCATGGTGAAAAATTGTCGATTAGATGTTTACACCAGTTAACTGATCGGAGCCGAAATGACCCGTTACCATCCGTACCTTTATCAAATCAAACAAGAACAAGACTCACGACTTCATAAAGTTTATACAATACATAATGTAGCTGATACATGACTTCATAAAGTATAGACAATAAATAATGTAAAAGACACAAGAAATCATAAATCCATATAATGCAACTGATGCATGACATCATAAAGCTCATACAATACGAATTGTCGCCGAAACATATAACAATATATATCCTGCAGAATATAATAAAGTCTGAGCAAGATATAACGATGTTTTAGCACTATATAAGTATATTAGAGCATCCTATGTGTTTATTTCTTACCATCAGACAGCTATCGCGTGCCATACACTGTCATTTACCTTCATTCGTGACACTGACTTTTGAGGTAGGGATCTGTATCTTGCGGACGATACATTGTTTAATATGTAACATTTGTTTTCAGTGGTTTTGAAGTGTACCCACAAATGACAAAGCTACATGTCAGACACGACATTTTGTCTACCAGAATCATAAAGCAGAACACTATTATCTTTGAATGGTCTCTATGTTCTTGACCTTTGAGTTGGGAACCTAGGTTATGCCAAACAACCTCTTGACCTTTGTGCAAAGTTATTTTAAACCCTGTCGACATATTGAGCTTTAACAGATCCGACACAACAGTCTGTATGTGCTATAAATATATTCAAAGACACCATCGCTGCATGGGGAGTCATAATATATTGCCGGTCCGCGTAGCGCAGTTGGTAGCGTGTCTGGCTCAAGTGCTAGAGGTCCCGGGATCGATACCCGGTCCGTCCACATATTTTCGTTTCTCTTTCCTCTGATTCAAGAAGGTCAGTTGTTAATTACTGGAGAAAGTATGTACACTTAGTACTGGTTAACCGCTTAGGAGGTCTAAGCCTGTCCAGGAATAGTGTGGTTAGGGTAACTGGCCATCGTAACATGACCATAGCAGTTTAGAGTGGACCTAGAGCAACAAAACAACAACAACAATCATAATATTATGACCGGGGTTATAATTTGATGACCGGTAAGGAGGCGGGGGTGCATAATATAATGACTGGGATGTAACCATTCTTTAAGGAATAAGGACCGGGGATTGATATTTTATAGACATTATCAAAGGGGTCGCTTTTTAACGGGAGTCAGTATTCTATAGAAAAGGGGTCACCTTTTCAATAGCATAATGGCCGGGAGGGGCGGGGGTAATTATTCTACTGGGATCACTTTACTTTGTTACAACAGAAATGATCAGGACCCAAAATAATGGTTTACCACATCCTGCCCCAAACACAAGACTTCCTACTTCTGTATGTATTCTCTGCTCTTGAAGGAACTTTTAAAGATTTTAATTTCAAATCTGCCGAAAACATTATTAACAGCCATAGTCTGTCTATCTTTTGACACACCTATTTGGTTTATCTTTAAATGTCTCTTGCATACAAGCACCAAATAAGCATTTTCAACCTATATCTTCACTTAGATGAAAGTTTTGTGTGATCTACTCTTAACAAGAGGGTCATGATGGCCCTGGATCGCTCACCTGATCCATATTGTACAAATGAAATGGTAAGTTACATGTATATATGGCGCATTTTCCTAGTTGTCCTGTTTATTTTAGTCCAAGACAGGATTAACAAGCCTGGTCATGGGTCAAACAAAACTCATCCCTATGTATTAAGGTTTATCTATATTTACTTCTGGCAGCCATCTTGTTCAGCGGAGCGGAACTGTTTGAGCAATTTTGGTAGCGGGTCACCCAAGAAATATTCCTGTGAAAGTATTTCAAAATCCCATATAGGACTCTTACGAGTAAATACACGTGAATTGTCGTTCCTAGCAGGTGAGAAAATCGATTTTGGATTAGACTTCCTTCGCCCGGCTTTCAGCTTCTTATCCAACACTGGGTCAAGGCGGGTAAAGGACAGGTAAGGGACAGGTTTGAGCGGCTGGTGTGAAATTAAGACACTTAAAGGAGCGTCTGCACTTGCACTGAAATACTGTCCAATGGCACGTATGTTTATTATAAAGGAACTTTTCATGGCTATACAAATGATATATTTGGAATATTTTGTGAATATTTTCCTTAATTTAGCCCATACATAGATTAAGGGTACGCATGAGCCATTACACGACAAAAAAAACAAACAACAAAGCATGCGTGCCAAGAGAAGACTCAGATCAGACTAGGCATTCGCCTAGTCTGATGAGAGTCTTCGTTGTAGTTTTAAGGCTTTAATGATTTTAATTTTTTGGGAAAGACACAAATCCGGTTTTAAGGTTAATGCCAAATTTACTTCCAGTTTCTGATAAAAGTGATGCAGTTTGGTGAGTCTTTCGCATTTTTAAATTACCTTTTAACCTTTTAAAACGGCACCTTTGTTTTAAGTAAAATCGCAATTTTGTCTTTTTTAGAACACATTTGTCCCTTTTCATACTTTTTAGCTCATCTGAGCCGAAGGCTCAGAGGTGAGCTTATAGGATGGGAGTCGAGCCGTCGTCCGTCCGTGCGTGGGTGGGTGGGTGCGTGTGTCAACACTTTCAAACATAAATATCTCAGAGACCAGTGGGCCGGTCGCAATCAAATTTTATCTGAAGCATCATTTGGGTGAGGGAAAGGCTGCATTAGGTTTTGGTGCCGATCAGCTCAGAACTCTGGTTTCCATGGCAACAGAGAGCCCCCATAGGGTTATAATGGGGAAAACGGCGTCATCACGTTTTCTCAACTGTTTTTGATTAGATCCTTATCATACTTGCAGGTAATGATGACATACACAAGAGCTTGGATGAGTTCGAAATTTGGCCGGATTCGAGCACAGACTATGGAGTTAGCTGCCCTTGAGCGTTTGAAAAAAATCCCATAGGGTTATAATGGGGAAAATGGCGTCTTCACGTTTTCTCAACTGTTTTTGCTTAGATCCTTATCATACTTGCAGGTAATGATGACATACATAAGAGCTTGAATGAGTTCGAAATTTGGCCGGATTTGAGCACAGACTACGGAGTTAGCTGCCCTTGAGCGTTTGAAAAAAATCCCATAGTATTATAATGGAGAAAACAACGTCATCACATATTTTTAGAAAAACTTTGTCATCGCTCTATTGCCTACATTTCTCAACGGATTTTAAAATAACTTCAAACATATGTAGGGCATGACAATATCTCGAGCAAGATCGACTTTCAGGATGCTGCGCCCAAGGTCAAGGTCACTGTGGCTATTTTTAGAAAAACTTTGTCAGCGCTCTAGCACCTACATTTCTCAGCAGATTTTAAAATAACTTCACACAAATGTAGGGCATGACAATATCTGGAGCAAAATCGACTTTCAGGATGCCGCGCCTAAGGTCAAGGTCACTGTGGCTATTTTTAGAAAAACTTTGTCATCGCCCAAGCACCTTCATTTCTCAATGGATTTTGAAATAACTTCACACAAATGTAGGGCATGACAATATCTCAAGCAAGTTCGACTTTCAGGATGCTGTGCCCAAGGTCAAGGTCACTGTGGCTATTTTTAGCAAAAACTTTGTCATCGCTGTAGCACCTACATTTCTCAACGGATTTTAAAATAAATTCACACAAATGTAGGACATAACAATATCTCGAGCAATTTCGACTTTCAGGATGCTGTGCCCAAGGTCAAGGTCACTGTGGCTATTTTTAGAAAAACTTTGTCATCGCCCTAGCACCTTCATTTCTCCATGGATTTTGAAATAACGACACACAAATGTAGGGTATGACAATATCTCAAGCAAGTTCGACTTTCAGGATGCTGTGCCCTAGGTCAAGGTCACTGTGGCTATTTTTAGAAAAACTTTGTCATCGCTGTAGCACCTACATTTCTCAATGGATTTTAAAATAAATTCACACAAATGTAGGGCATGACAATATCTCGAGCAAGTTTGACTTTCAGGGTGCTGCAGTCAAGGTTTTTGATTAGATGCTTATCATACTTGCAGGTAATGATGACATACATAAGAGCTTGGATGAGTTCGAAATTTGGCCGGATTCGAGCACAGACTACAGAGTTAGCTGCACTTGAGTGTTTGAAAAAAATCCCATAGTCTTATAATGGAGAAAACAACGTCATCACATTTTCATTGTTATCGGATCCTCTTCATACTTGCAGGTAATGAGGGTATGCATAAAAGCTTGGATTAATTAGCATTTCGGCTGGATCCCACCACTGACTATGGAGTACCTGCCCTGAGCATCCAAAAAATCAGTGTCGCCACTTTTTATACGCCCGTTTTGAAAAAACGGACGTATTATGTCATGGCGCTGTCCGTCCGTCCGTCCGTCCGTCCGTAAACATTCTTGTGCGCTCCATAACTCATCAACCGTTTGGGATATCTATAATACTAAATAAACGAAGTAACGCATAAACTGCAAAATTGGTGGCATTTTCAAGCGTACTTTCTATACTGGTTCTTTCGCATATTGCTATCATTGATAATTTCGGTTAGCGTGTGTTTTAGTTTCACGTAGATTTAAAGAATTTGGGAATTAAAATCGTCTTTCATTTTAAATTCTCCCAAGTATTTTTCTAGAAACTTCGATGTCAACAATGGGTGCGTTCGAGTGAAATTATCGTGTACTCGAATACACGTTTTAAATTAATCCGGTCGTTTCGGTTCTGCGTTGTTATATCGGAGCGCTGCTTAGCAAGTCCAAATTTAGCAGGTTCTAATGCAAAAATCCGACCCATGAACGTACGTCATTCCCCATAAATAACGATTTATTTTTGTTTGTTTGCTCATATGTCTAAACGGATGAAGAACTAAATGGTCATAGTCCCGACGGCCCTGGCTCGAAACGACCCATTTTCTTCCAGAACGATAGTCAATACGAGTAGCCAATCGAACTCGCCCATTGAAGAATAAAGCTCAACGCACATGGTCTTTCGACAAGTTGGACGGACACACGGCGCAAAGTGTGTGCGGCTATGGTTACGTACCGCTGAGGCACTTGGGGAACGTCGCTAGGAGAATTCAAACTGAACTGAACTTTCGAAAAGACAAAAATGTCTAAGGTTAACACACATGCGCCAGGTAAGAAAGGGCATTTTTTCCAGCGAAGCAGACAAATCAATTTCAATGATTAACGAAGCTAAATAAGCCTTTAGTCTTCAGAGGGCTTGAATATTTTCCCCCAAAACGTTCCAGGACCCAATTTTTCCAGAAAAAAAATACCCAGGACAGGTCACATAACCAAGATGGCAAACATTTATTATGGTAAAAAATTTCAAAAATCTTCTCCCCCAGAACCACGCCGGGCCGCGTAGCGCAATCGGTAGGGCACCTGACTCATAAGTCAGAGGTCCTGGGTTCGAAACCCGGTCTGGCCACATACTTTTGTTTCTCCTTCCGCTGATTCAAGAAGGGCAGTTGTCAGTTACTGGCGAAAGTATGTGCACTTAGTACTGGTTAACCGCTTAGGAGGTCTAAGCCTGCCCAGGAATAGTGTGGTTAGGTTAACTGACCGTCCCGACATGACCTTAGCTGTTTACCGTGGACGTTAAGCATCAAATCAACCAACTCTCCCCCAGAACCACAAATCCTATGATCTTGAAACTTAGCATGTCGCATCAAGGGCTCAAAAGCTCAACAAAATTTATATAAATGATGACCCTGGGATGACCTTGATCTGTTTTACGGCAAGGTCAACTTTTGAGTCACTTAGGTTTTTCTATAGGAAAAAGTGAAAAAAGTTAATTTTTTTAGAAACAATGCAGTCTGCTACCTGAAAGTTTGTAGATGCAGACAACTAATTAAGTAAATGAAGCTTTAGTGAGTATTCATGGTAAAGGTCATATCTTCACCTGGGCCTAAGGCCATTTACGTTGAAAAATAAAAACTCGCTTTTTTCATATAAACTTGACCATCATGAAATATTTCCGCGCTTGCGCGGGCTCTTTTCTAGTATTCATAATATTTGGTAGGAATATGTATTAGGTTGGGGGAACGTGTCGCGTACAGAAGTGGTTGCTCTCCCTTCCTTAGTTTCCAAGTTATGCCCCTTTGATTAATTTTTTCCCTGCCAGTCTTGTGCGTGCCATAACTAGATAACCGTTTGGGATATCTTCATGAAACTTCATAGCAATGTGTATGAAGTCTCAACGATGTGTCGCGTACAAAAATGGCTGCTCTCCCAGTCTTCATTTTAGAGTTACATCCCTTTCATTAGTTGATTATGGTTATTTTTGTGTATACATATCTTGTGCATACCTTAACTTTGTAACCGTTTGGAATATCATGATGAAACTTTATAGCAATGTGCATGATCACAAGACAATGTGTGGCATACAAGAATGGTTGCTCCCCCTTTCTTCATTTTGGAGTTACTTCCCTTTGATAAGTAATTTTAGGCATTTCTCAGTCACTCCATATCTCCTTAACCTTTTGAAATATTAGAATGGAACTTTGTAGGAATATGTATAATAATGGGGCAATGTATCCCGAGCAAGAACCACAACTCCGGCATACTGAATTATCTGCCCTGGCATAAATTTCCTGTTTCCTCTGTGATTCCTTAACCCTACATGTGATTTTGTCAGGGGAATGTAGTAGAGCCAAGAATCTAGTATATTTAGTTTATGAATTATCTCCCTTGTTCAACTATGGCATTACTCAACTTTTGAGACACAATAACTTTTAAGCTGATTTTTGGTATACTCATAGTATTTGATGTGTTAAATATTTGAATAATGTTGCCGTCATTAGTTATAAAGTGGTTGCCCCTGTTTGTCTGCCTATCCATCCTTTTGTAAACAATCTTGTTCATTCCATACTCCTTTATGACATTAAAACGGGCGTATTATGCGCCGCTTGCGAAGCCCTTGTTCTTGGTTTCTACTGATTTGATCCTTTTCAAACTTGCAGGTAATGAGGAAATGCATAATATCTTAAACAAGTTCAAATTTTGGCCAGATCAGGCCAACCACTACGAAGTTAGCTGCCCTTGACAGCTCTGTCTATTGTGCTGTTGATCAGATACTTTTTAAACTTGCATATATTAAATGAGGGCATGCATAATGTTTTGGATGAGTTTAATTTTCAGCCTGATTGGACCACTGACTGTGGAGTTAGCTGCCCTTGAGCATCTTAAATATCCCTATAGGTTTACAATGTCTCTCAGGTGAGCAATTGTTGCCCTTTGGGCTACTTGTTAAGGTCACTGGATGACTTAGATGTCATTTTCTTGTACCCATGATATCTCTTGAACCAATGGATAGCATTTTCACCAAACTTGCATAGATACATCATTGGGACAAGTTTAAGAGCGCATTTGATTTTGTTGACCTTGACCTCATTTTTAAGGTCACTGGAGGACTTAGATGACAATTTCCTGTACCCATGATATCTCTTAAATAAATGGATAGAATTTCACCAAACTTGCATGGATACATCATTGGGACAAGTTTAAGAGCCGATTAGATTTTGGTGACCTTGACCTCATTTTCAAGGTCACTGGAGGGCTAAGGTGACAATTTCTTGTACCCACTATATCTCTTGAACCAATGGATGGAATTTCACCAAACTTTCATGGATACATCATTTGGACAGGTTTAAGAGCTGAGAAGATTTTGATGACCTTGACCTCATTTTTGAGGTCACTGGAGGACTTAGATGACAGTTTCTTGTACCCATGATATCTCTTGAACCAATGACTAGAATTTCACCTAACTTGCATAGATACATCATTGGGACAGGGTCAAGAGCCCATTTGATTTTGGTGACCTTGACCTCATTTTCAAGGTCACTGAAGGGCTTAGGTGACAATTTCTTGTACCCACTGTATCTCTTGAACCAATGGATGGAATTTCACCACAACTTACATGGATACATCATTGGGACAAGTTTAAAAGCTGATTAAATTTTTGTGACTTGACCTCATTTTCAAGGTCACTAGGGGACTCTGATGACAATTTCTTGTACTCACTATATCTCCTGAACCAGTGGATGGAATTTCACCAAACTTGTATGGATACATCATTGGGTCAACTTTAAGAGCTGATTAGATTTTGGTGACCTTGACCTCATTTGCAAGGACATAGTCATCTATGTAGGATATCTTTAGAACCAGTGGATGGATTTTCTCCAAACTTGCCTAGTATTTTAATTGCACAGGTCTTTTATTCATAAGGGGGGATTGGAAATGGGCTGGTGGGGGGACATCATTTTTTTCTGAAAAACATTTCTAGTTTAACACTTGACCCCTACTGAGTAGGAGGCAAAAACAGCAGAGTTGCTTCCTGTGCAAGTATACACACTCACCTTAATAATGGTTATTAGAGGTATTTGGCAGTGGCTGATATACTACACTTTTGGCTCTAACTAAAAGCCCCCCCCTTGTCTTCAACTGTAACACAGATACAGGGAGATGGAGATGGTCTATATAAGCCTAGAGCTTCCAACCAAATCCTGATAATTGACTCTGTACATTTGTATGTGATAGTTTTCTTGGAATAAATATTGTTTAAACCAAACTGTAACACACCCAGGGCATTTAATAGGATTAATATTTAGTATTTGGAAGCTTGATATCTGTATACTGTACAAATAGTGGGGCTGATGTGTCAATGCAACGTCAATATTGCAGTACAGTCCCCTTATTAGGCTTTGTAAAAAAAAATATAAGTATTGGGACAGAAAATTTAGAGAAAACCGTGCAGATTCAGATCAGACAGCTCCTTAAGGACAATTTTGGGTGTATGAATTTTGTGAATTTTTAGCTCACCTGAGCACGAAGTGCTCAAGGTGAGCTATTGTGATCGATATTTGTCCAGCGTCCGTCTGTCCATCCGTCCTCAACAATTTCTTCAAACGACATCTCCTAGACCAGTAAGCCAATTTCAAAATAATTTCACACAAATGTTTCTGATATTGCCCTGAACCAAAATTGCTAAAATGGTTCCTCTCCATTGAACAAAATGGCCGCCAGAGCTAAAAGCTAAAAATAGAAAAACCTTTAAACGACATCTTCTCTGAAGCCAGTGGCTCGATTTCAAAATAATTTCACAGAAATATTTGACTCGGGGCCTTGAACCAAAATTGCTAAAACAGTTCCACTCCCCTGAACAAAATGGCCGCCAGAGCTAAAAATAGAAATAAATCTTAGAATGATACAGAGGGCACAGTTATGATCCAATCATCATGAAACTTTGTCAGAATGGTTATTTAAATGAAATCTAGACCAGTTTTGAAACTGTATCATGTGGGGTCAAAAACTAGGCCACTAGGTCAAATCTTAGAAAAACCTTGTGTACAGTCTAGAGGGCACAGTTATGATCCAATCTTCATGAAACTTTGTCAGAATGGTTATTTTTATGAAATCTAGACCAAATTTGAAACTGGACCATGTCAGGTCAAAAACTAGGTCACTTGGTCAGGTCTTAGAAGAACCTTGTGTACACTCTAGAGGGCACAGTTATAATCCAATCTTCATGAAATTGTCAGAATGGTTATTTTTATTAAATCTAGACCAAATTCGAAACTGGGCCATGTCAGGTCAAAATCTAGGCCCGGTCTTAGGAAAACCATGTGAACGCTCTAGAGGGCACAGTTTTGCTTCAATCTTCATGAAACTTTGTCAAAATGTTTATAGGCCATGAGCCAGAAATGGTTTACCTCCCCCCCCCCCCCAGGGGGAATTTTGTAGACCATACTTTTCTTAAAGCCCAGCATCTTAGAAGTATTTTGCAGCATGTTAGCCCTCTGGCGAGTGGGGCATTAAGCTGTAACAGCCTGTTACAAACGTTACCCATTAAAAAAATAAACATAAAATAAAAATAATCAAAAATTATAAAAAAAATAGAAATCACTATCCTATGTTTAAAGTTATAGTGGAGTCTAATAGAACAATCCAGTAGCTAAAAGTTATGATGTTTGACAGGTCACTTTAGCCCCTATGGTGTCATATACGTGACATTTGTCTTTACACTCCATTAAAATTGCTATTTCTATCCAAAATACTTTCTTTTTGTAAGTTACTCCTTTATTATTAAACCATATCTTTGTTACTGTATCAAAGACAATTTATTGATCTTTTCAGATCTGCAACAATTATTATCCTATCTTGTATACTTTAGGAGAAATTGATTAAGATCTTTATTGCAGAATTATGTCCCCTTGAATAATAACCATATTTTGACCATATTTCACATCTGAGTACTGTTCTTGTCTCCGCAACTCCTCTTACAGTATTTGATATAGGGAGTTGAAACTTGCAACACAGTTCAGACATGCATTGAACATGTGCATAAAGGAAACAGAACTTTGATTAAGGTCTTGGTTGCAGAATTATGTCCCCTTGAATAATATACATATTATAACCATATTTCACATTTGAGTACTGTTCTTGTCTCCGCAACTCCTCCTACAGTATTTAATGTAGGGAGTTGAAACTTGCAACACAGTTCAGACATGCATTGAACATGTGCATAAAGGAAACAGAACTTTGATTAAGGTCTTTATTGCAGAATTATGTCCCCTTGAATAACATAAATATTTTGACCATATTTCACATTTGTAGTACTGTTCTTGTCTCTACAACTCCTCAAATTGTATTTGATGTAGGGATTTGAAACTTGTAACACAGTTCATACATGCATTGAACATGTGCATAAAGGAAACAGAACTTTGATCCAGTCTTTATGGCAGAATTACATCCCCTTGAATGACATACATATTTTGACCATATTTCACACTTTGTAGTACTGTTCTTGTCTCCGCAACTCCTCCAATAGTATTTAATGTAGGGATTTGAAACTTGGAACACAGTTCAGACATGCATTGAACATGTGCATAAAGGAAACAGAACTTTCAGTCAGGTCTTTATTGCAGAATTATGTCCCCTGAATAACATACATATTTTGGCCATATTTCCATAGCTTAAATACAATCTCACCTTTTATTGTCGCTCTAGCGGCCTCATTTATAAACAGATTTTGGTATTACATCACAGCTTTTTTGGGTATGACAGTACCTCGAACAACTTTGCGTTTCAGGTTTGTAGGATGAAGGTCAAGGTCACAGTTGCTATTTTCAGAAAAAAACTAGGGCATTGCTCCAGCGCTTTCATTTATAGATCGATTTTGATGTAACTTCACATAAATGTTAAGTATAACAATATCTTGAATAAATTACTGTTTCAGCATCAGGTCCAAGGTCAAGGTCACAGTTGCTATTTTTAGAAAAAAAAACCTTTATCATTCCTCTACTCCTTTATTCATTGACAATTTTGATGTAACTTCACTCAAATGTTTAGTGTGACAATATCTTTGACAAGTTCGTGATCCAGAATTTCAGGGTAAAGGTCAAGGTAGGTCATATTTGCTATTTTAGAAAATATGCTGTCATCCCTATGGAATGATTTTGGCATAACTTGACACAAATATTTAGCTTGACAATATCTGGGACAAATTTACGTTTCATCATTGTAAGTCCAAGGTCAAGGACAGATGCTATTATAGGTACATGTAAATCTTTGTCATGGTTCTAGCGCCTTTATTTATTAGCTGATTTTGATAGAACTTCACACATATATTAAGTATGACAATATCTTGGACAAGTAAACCTTTCAGGGTTGTAGTTCCAAGGTCAATGTCACAGTTGCTATTTGAAAGAAAAACTCAGTCATCCCTCCAGCACCTTTATTTATTGACAGATTTTGATGTAACTTCACACAAATATGTTTAACACATTACTTTTCTAGTGAGGCATATGGCGGGGGCATTCATCACCTTTAGTGATTGTCTAGTTTCCCACTGTAACATAAAAAACAATAACATATATAAGTCTGGGTGTTCTTATGATATACTGTGTACTTGGACCTAGCAACACTTCTCTCAGTTACATTGTATTACTCTTAGGGATTCATGAGGTGTGTTTTATACGTGATTAAACACAGTATACTACAAATTGTAATGTTTAGGGCATTGACATATTCTGCACACGTAAAACAGGTTTTTTGCTTGCAACTTTGTTATTATATCAAAAATAAAAGTATTTCATAATGGTGTTGCGCAGTTTGTTTCTTTTACAATTTGTACATTTGAGTTCTAAAGACAGTAACATACGTGAAATTTTGTTATATACAACTTAAAAAAAATAAACAAAATACCACATCAGAAAAGATAAAAAAGATAAAGCCGCAGCTAAGCCAGCATAGATTTTGCATATAGGGCTCAAATAAAATGATATACAATCAGTATGATAACATTAAAAGCTAAGCGCTTTTGATGTGTTTAGTATAAAATTATAAAATAATCAGTAATTAACAATGCAAATGTAGTACCACCTTGTTTACTGACAGGATTTGGTATAGTTTTTACGTGCACACTGAAAAAACTATAAAGCAGAACAGTAAACCTGAAGTTTGAAGACTAAAGCCAAATACAGTTCTGCACCAAAGCTAATGTAGGTATTTGCTGGCAGCGTATTCTTACTTTTGTAAGACTATCATATATTTTACGTAACCCAGGGAAACAACATTTCTGAGTTACAGTTAAGAAACAAACTTTTGAAAATAATTAATGGTAGTGTCAATACATTGCTTTATTTAGCTTATTTATGTATTTAACAATAATGTGTCAACCAGGAGTTTGGGAGAATAGTATCAGAAACATTTAATACAGAAAAGAGACACTGGCAGTTTACTAGCATACTGTAGCAATCTATAAATGCTGTGTTTAAGATTATCTATATTTCTATGCTTTTGTTTCTTTCTTTTTAAAGTCTAAATACTTTCGATAATCTCTTAAAGAATCTAACTATACTATGCACAATAAATATAGCAATTTTTTTGTATGTGTCAGATCCACCATATTAGGATTTTATTGTCACTTTATTGCAAAAAATTACACAGGCCGATCATTCGAGAAGGACTTGCAGGTAAAAGATTAAAGATTGTTCAATTGTAGCGTTTGAACTACCGTGACGTCAGTTTTTATGACCATTGTATCTGAAGGACATTTTTGATCATGTACAAAAGCCAAAACCATAATGAGGCGGCTGGTTTGCTGTTAAAATAAAGGAAAACGCTCTAAAACATTTAAATATGCTACGCGGGTGAGGTTTACAAAGTTCGAAAATTTGAGGTTTTCCCTTGTTTTTACGTTATCGTCTTAAAAAGTTGCTTCTAATCGGTATTTCTTGTACCCCTTTCGAGTGTACGATAGTCAAGTATCTACCAATATGATAACGTAAACAATTCAGAAAGAAACTTCTTCCCGGTTACTTAGCATAAGTCAAAAGTCTCAGATTAACGTCATCATTTTCTCACAGTTACGTTACACTTCAATGAAGAAACTTCACATTTAAAATTAATCATGGCGTGACCTTTCATTTTAGCCTATTGGTTTTTTCTCGGGTTTTGGATCTGCATTGAACTGAAGCACCCGTGGATCATTGCACATGGGACCGAATTATAACGTTTTAACGTCAATTGTTCGTGCTAAGATTCGTCAGTTGTAAAGCTTAACCATATCTTTTACATATTCAATGGCTTTGACAAGAAATCTGGGGATGAAAATGATCAGAAAGACCGTACAAAAAATCACATGCTTGCCACTTTTAAGTTGCTTTTCAATGATTGCGAATTTCGGCTAATGACCCCTTCTGTGGTTATCGTTTTCCCCCAATATCGTTTTTAAAGATGGCTCCTGTAATCCCATGGTATCTTAAGCCCCAAATACGGTTCCCTACAATGCAATTTAATTTCGCTGAATGTTGCACTTCAGTAATGAGAAAAATTGCAAAATATAAAAATTTGCTAAATATATTTTGCATAGTATATATTCAACCATCTATTACAGCATCTATTCACCAAAGAACATAAAGATACGTTTAGTTGGACAAAAATGTTTCAGGGACAGTGTTCCAGTAGCTCTGCACACATAATGAAATGGCAAATGAACATGACAGAATATATTAATGTTAGTCCTCGCTGTTCAGATACCTATGAGCAAATCTTAGATGTTCTCCTTCAGAATGTATTCGCCTACACTGTAGTTATGCTTTGCAGCATAATATTGAGAAGAAAAAAAGAAAAGAAAGGCCGAACAAGTAACGTATACAACATATTCATTGCGAGTTTATGGATTCTTCATAGCCGATATCCTAAACTAGCAAAACAGTATTTCTAAAGAGCAAATAATCAAACAATAGAAATAGTTCATACCTATATATGCCAAGGAAGGTTTAACCTAAATTACTTACTGCATTTGATCTCTGTGACCTTGTATTACCATTTTGTTTACTTTTTAGCAATAAATATGGTTGAAAGCTGCTTATTTATGACATCTTACTGCTTATCTTATCATCTTTGTCAAAATTAGTTAAATACTGTTAGGGAATACAGCATTTTGGCAATATCCAAACTACAAGTTTAGTTGCTTACATATTGAAAAATTGTCTGACTGAAATTTGTATTTCGTAACACCTTTAGTCCGTGATAGTAACAACAAGTGGGAATAAAACCATGGGGTTTGCAAAATTACCTGACCAGTTAAATATTTGTAACAACATAATGAAAAATAGAACTCCTGAACAAGCTGATGACAGAATGATGTATGCGTTATAAAGTATGTCACTTTCTATCAGCCTTAAATTTTCACATTGTTAATAGTTTGTAATGTATTTGATGGCCGGGGGCTGCATAAACAGATCATGTAGATCACAAATTAATATGTAAGTTATGATCATGGGAGCCACACATATTTGCTAATCTATGTAAAGCAGTTACTGTGCAAAGAGGCTCGTGGCTGACGATTCGACTGACAGCATAGAAAAATGGTGTTTATCCCTGTTGGGAGAGTTGGTACTGCTTTTGATTGCCTCGGCTGGCAGTCACAGTTGCATATTTGTATGTAGGGTAATTGAATGGCTCAGCCAACAGCACAGGTAGCGAAATTGGTTTTATCCCCATCATGTCGAGAACCTAAATATTAATCAGTTGCAGCATATATCAACTCTTACTTATTTCATTACTATGCATAAAATTTAAAAAAAAAATCATCTTTATGAAGTCACTTTTAAGTGAAACTGAATTGAAGGCAAGGTCGAAATGCTTCAGCTATAACAATCTATGTGCGTCTTGCTGAGTTTTTGTGTATTTCAAAGAGCTAAATTGCCATCTGACTACCAGTGGTAAGCTTATACTACAGCAATGAATAATTCATATTGCCCGGGAACTAAATTTTTGATAACAGATGACCCACAAGTCTTATCCTCGACATATTACAATTATGTAACGTAACATTACTGTTAGATTGATTTTTGAATATACACTATCCAATGATTTTTTTATAGTTTGAGGACATATAAAACTGGCGTTTCTTCATATTTACATATACAACAGTGTCTACTTAAGACATAATATAGATAATATTACAAATGAAATGCAGCTGATGTTGGCTTTCTTAGCTTTTCTCGTCATTTTGTAGGTTAAATTCTTCAAAAATAAGTTTCTGTCCACATTTAATATATCCACTGCTAACTGCTGCCTAACTTATCTCAGCTGTGCATGAATCAAAGAAGATTGATGGAGCACGTATAAACTTCAGTCCACCAAACTCAGAGATTTAGTCTGGTTGTTTTTTTTTTCGAATTTTTGTTGTGGTTATATACGTTACATATTTATCGTGACTGCTGATGACTTTTGTAAGACTTTAGTTTGTTTGTTTTTTTATACTAGACTATTGAAACAGTCATATATATGACAATTACTTTTCTCTTCACTTCATTCTTACAATTTTCTCCTTATATTACATGTATTTAGACACTGAAGGGGAAAAACGTCAAATACAACGTAAACTACGTTATACGGGTTAATCAACTTATCGTTGACAATGTCAATTACCTTGAAACAGCGATTTATGTACTAGCAGACAAAACCCAACTTTATTTAGGGCGAATACTAACATGTGTATACCAATGTGTATTTTTCTATTATAACGTGAATATGTAAATTTGGGTAGTGTAAGTAACGTTGACGTTACACGTTAATGCCCCAACGTACAGAGGGCTAACATGTGTCATTCTGTTTCGAATATAATGTAGTTTCAGAAAATCATAGTGTCCAAAATTCCCCCTGGGGGGGGGGGGGGGGGGGGGGGGGGGGGAGGGGGGTCTATGGTCAGCTCAAGGTCTATTATCTTTATGAAATCTAGGTTAGATGTGAAACTGGGTCATGTGGGTCAAAAACTAGGTCACTAGGTCAAATCTTAAAAAATCCTTGTTTACACTGTTGAGGGCACAGTTATGATCCAATCTTCTTGAAACTTTGTTAAAATGTTTATTTATATGAAATCTAGACCAAATTAGAAACTGGGCCATGTCAGGTCCAAAACTAGGTCTCTAGGTCAGATCTAAGAAAAGCTCTAGAGGGCACAGTTTTTTTCCAATCTTCATGAAACTTTGTCAAAATGTTTATCTCCAACAAATATGGACCAAGGTTGCAACTTGGTCATGTCAGGTCAAAAACTAGGTCACTAGGTCAGCCTTAGAAAAACATTATGTACACTATAGAGGGCACAGTTTTGATCCGATTTTCTTGAAACTTTGTCAGAATGTTTATATCCAAGAAATATAGACCAGATTTGAAACTGGGTCATGTGGGGTCAAAACTTAGGTCATTAGGTTAAATCTTAGAAAAACCTTAGGTGCACAATAAAGGGTTCATTTTCTATTGAATCTTTTTGAAACTCTGTCTGTCTCTGAGGTTAAGTTCACAGGATACTCAGGTGAGCGATCCAGGGCCATCATGGCCCTCTTGTTTATTTTATTTATTTCAATTTATTTCATTTTTTAAATGTTACATAATTTAGAAATAAATAGTGATATTTAGTTTGATAAATACACAAACTGCACCTTAAACCAACAAAACTATTAGTGTTATCAGCTCTTGTAAAATCACGTCAACCATTATAAATTCACTGTTTTCAGAAAGTGTGAAAAACATATTTAATGTCATTACACTGCCTATCAATGTTTTTCAAACATTTTTTCTCAATCTAATTAGTCTTTAGAGTCTATGAAGGGAGCCGTGAAACTTAATTTTGTCTTTTTACTTGCTATTTTTTATTTTAATGTTTTTTTTACTTTGTTTTTGGATCTTTCTAAAGTTCTAAGTTTATTGAAATACGAAGAAATTCACGTTCTTAACAAAAACTTAAAACACATATATAAAAAGGTAAAAAATAAATTAAGTTTTAATACAAGAAAATATTTTGATAAAAGAGTAAAAAATCAGTTATGATTTCTTTTTCCTTTTTTTTTTTACACAATATCAATTCAAATCACGATTAAATCTATATTTGATTATTACTGTCATAAAGTCATAAATAACTTCCGCTTTGAAGATGGTTTTAGTTCCGTTATGTTGTATTTTAATTTTCCTATTTCAAGTCAAAAAAGGTGTTTCAGTTTTTCTGACATTTACATGAGGATTTATACCTGTTTCCTAGTTTTGTGTTGCTTTATATCAAACCGTTCATCCTATCAACTGAGTTCAAAAGAAAATAGCATAAAGGATGGGACTGTGTAATTGGAGAATGCTTGTTTTAGGCGGATCAACAGCTCTAGTGATAAATTGTAAAATAAAGACAAGTCTTCATATTCTTTGATGTACAAGATTGCAGAAACCGATGGTATTTGATAAAGGTATGAATTTAATTAAACAGTTTATAACACTGTAAATGATTAAAGCAATCCAATTATCATGCATTAAATATAAAGTTCCATAGGCGTAAAATCTGCTGCCGCATCTGTGTAAAGTCTCGCCGATACTGGGGACATAACGCGTTACCTGAGCACTACGCGCAGAAACAATATGAAAAGTGTCTAGTCAGTGCAGTCTAATTGACACATCACTGAGTAATGGCGCGGTTTATTTGACCAATAAAAGGTGTTAAAGGTGCGAAAATATGGCAATAATATTTTTTCAAACCATAGGAGATATTTAATCATCCATTTGTAATAATTTTAAGATTTGTTTAAGATCAAGGAATAACAGTCATGCCAGTTTGGACAATAAAATATTCGAAAGCGAAACATTCAAGGCATCAAACAGAAATATAGGTGTACTTAACAAATTGATAAATGTAGTCTCCAGAGTAAAAACAGACATAGCATCATAATACAAAAAAAGTGCCATTTTAAACATACATCTTGTTTTTCATAGTTAGCTAAAAATAAATATTATATTGATATTTGAGAATTACACGTCCAGACAAACACGAAACAGAACTACCTAATACCGACAGCAAAAGCAATTTAGTTTTCGGATCTCGAAAAGTTATAGCGTCGAAATGTCGATGTCCCAAGGTTAAGCCATTAAATGACACTGTTAAAAATAAATTTGTTTCTGTATGATAAACGTCACTTTAAAGCTTTGAATATATAGTTCATTAGGATAACTTATAGAATATTGAACAACAAAAATAAATTTCAAAATTGCATTGCCAAAATGCCTTCCTGGGTTGTTTCCTCTCTTTCGTAATAAGCTTCCATGACTACTTTACCGTTTAAAAGACCAGGAATTTGGCACAGTCAGATTTTACGTTATTATATTTTTTTTTGTTCATATTAAAAAGAAATCTTTCAGCTTTCCTGCATCATCTCATAAAATCTGGACAACTTTTCAATAAAAAGGCTATTATTGATAAAATGGACATCCTGAATATTTCCAATGCATATTGGTTTGCGCCTGTACTCAGGTAAGCGACCGTGCTGTCCGATATCCAAGGGAAGATAATCGGACAGGCAAATCCTATAAGCCATAGGCATAGTTGCATATGGTCTACACGTTTAGGGTAAGAAATTGTTTAAATTTTTACTTTTTAAGCTCTGGCGGCCAGGTTGTTCAGGAAACGGAACGGTTTGAGCAATTTTGGTAGAAGGCCACCCTAGGAACCTTTCTGTGAAATTATTTCAAATTAAGGGGGGGGGGGATATTTTATTTTTATTTTTAGCTCATGTGTCCATCGTCTTCAGAGAAGCGGAACTATTTGAGCAATTTTGGTAGAGGGTCACCTAAGGCACATTCCTGTGAAATTATTTCAAACTTTGTCTACCCGTTAAAGAGAAGCTGTCGTTTTCTATTTTTAGCTCTGGCGGCTATTGTGATTTTATTTCAAATCGAGCTTTGGCTTGAGAGGAGATGTTGTTTTAAAGTTTAAATATTTTTAGCTCTGGCGGGCTTCATGTTCATTGGAGCGGAACCATTTTAGCAATGTAGGTACAGGGCTTTAACAGAAACATTCGTGTGAAATCATTTGGAAATTGGATAGTCTAGGAGAAGACATTTGAGGAAATTGTTGACGACGGACACACATCAATCACAATAGATCACCTTGAGCACATTGTGCTCAGGTGAGCTAAAATTGACTAGATTTCACAGATTGCAGTCCGAAGATTGTGGCATACATAAATGGTCATGACAATGACATTTCACTTCATAGCAATATCACATTCTTCAAATTTATTTTCTGGATAAACTGCACTAGCTGATTTCAGTCGTGAAATTTGTAGACGTATTTTATAAAAGTTTCTCAAAAGAGACTCAAATTACCGTTTTTATTCGGTTATAAGACGGGAGTTTACTATTCCAAAATTATCCTTAAAGGAAAACACTCACTAAAATGCATGTTGGACTCAAAATAAAGGTTCTAATAAAACATGAAATTTGCCGAAAATTTCATGAATATCGGGCTTAAAGTAAGAAATATATGACATAATGACAGGTTAAAGATATTAAAATATTGAGCTTGGAACCAGCAAATCTGTGAGTTAATGACGTCATAAATCACAGTCAAAAATGAAAATCCCAAATAACTTTAGTTTGAAACAAACTGTAGATAAATGAAATGCATAAATCTTTATTTTACGTCATAAAGAAATGATCAAAACTAAATAAAAGTGTAAAAGTACGCAATTTATGCTCTTATCCTAGATTGAAATATTCATCACGTGACATGAACTTCCAAAATGGCGGCCTCCAAGACCGCCATTTTGAATTTTTGAAATCTTCATATCTTTCTTATTTTAAGTCCGATTATCATGAAATTTTCAACAAATTTAATTGCTAATCAAGATCTATAATTTGAAGTCTGTTCATATTTAAGTGAGTGTTTGCCTTTAATATGTATAAATCAGTCTACGTAGTGTAAAACAGATATAAAATTGGGGCTTCTTTTCCAAAACCATCCCAAAGACCTGGACCAATCTAACAGGACAGAGAAAATAGAACTGAATACGGTACAGAGGCAACAAACCTACCCCTTTAGGGTCCTCTGCTTTCCCTTGTTTGCAGGAGTAGTGTCCGTTTCCTTTGTGTTTTTTGTTGGCGTAGAACTCGTGATCGTGGACAGTCTTTACGTGCTTACACCTTGAGCTGGGGTCTTTAAACCGCTTTGTACACCCAGTGGTCTTACAAATAAAGGGTTTCTGGAAAAGCCACAAATGACTGTTTGGTATAAAAACAAAGATATTTTTGGTACATTCAGAGAAAATATATACATGTAGGTCCAGCAAATCTACAAAGATTTTCCATAAAAAGACACATTATATACCAACCTATGGCATAACAGGCATTTATAAAATGCCTTAAAGCAACCCCAATCCAGCATTGCAATGTACTTTGATCTCATGCTTGCCCTGCGTGAGGTATTACTAAAGGTACTTACACAGCCTGTTAAACTTAACATATGTGCATTCTGTTATTCTGCTACGCCGTGTATGTGGCAATACTAAATCTTTGATGCAGCCTGCTAGTTAAGGTGAATGGGTACACTTTCAGACGAAGCAACTCTAACATTTTCAAGTCTGCCTCCTTTCGGGTCGCTAGATCGATCCCCCGCTTCTCCAGTCTTTGGGATGAGACTTTAAACCGAGGTCCCGTCTCCGTATGACCTTGTTGTTGGTAGTAGGACGTTAAACCCGAGTTCACTCACTCACTCACTGCCTCCTTTCTCGGTGGGAATCAACGTTTTACGGAAATCGCTCCTTTAAGAGCAACTTCTTTCTTTTAAGAGAAGAACCCTATCTACAAGAGTTTTGTCAACCCAGAGAAGCAAACAGGAACTCACAAAGTAGTATCCTCTTTTAATCTGGTGAAAAATGGAGGTATCCGTAAACCTTAAAGCACTGGATTGTGTTCTGTTGGTGCTAGGCTCTGTGCAAAATGTGACTAGTGTATCAGAGTAGCTAACAGCTCCCCACAGTAGAGTGTGTGGTCATCGGTATTTTTTTCGGAACGGAACGGCTTCTAGCCACCTTCTCAGCCTTACTCATTCATGCTCCTGGTATCATAAATTAGTAATACTGGAGCATTATACTATTTTTGTTGCTCAATTTACATATAATTTTAAGGACTAAAACGTATTTATTAATCCCATGTCAGTCTTATACATTAAGAATTCGATTTATTCCGTCAAAGTTCTTTGTTCCATTCCGTTCCGTTCAGCAAAACAGTGTGACTGGTTTGGTGCTTAGCCCTGTCTGATGCATTATTAAATGCCTTGGAATCAGCAATAGCATGTGGCTGATGTGGTGCTTGGTCTTGTCCGATGAATAAATGAATGCTTTGGTATCAGCATCAGAATGTGACCGTTCTTGTGCTTGGCTTTGTCTGAGGCATAACTGTTTGCCTTTGTATAAGCATTACAGTGTTACTGTTCTAGTGTCTGGTCCTGTCTGATGTATTACTGAATGCTTTGGTATCAGCATAAGAGTGTAATTATTCTAGTGCTTAAGCCTTTCTAATGCATAACTGAATGCATTGGTGTCAGTATCAATGTGTGGCTATTTAGTGCTTGGCTTTGTCTGCTGCATTATTGAATGCCTTGGTATCATCATTTTATATTTGCTGTTCTCGTGCTTAGCCCTGTCTCATGCATTACTGAATGCTTTGTTGTCAGCAATAGCATGTGGTTGTTCTGGTGCTTGGCCCTCTCAAATGAATTACTGAAAGCCCTGGCATCAGTTAGGCTGTCCTACTGCTTGACCCTGCCTGATGCATTATTGAATGTCCTACTGACAGTGTTTGAGTGTGGCTGTTCTTGTGCTGTCTGATGCACTGCTGAATGCCTTTTCAACATTAGATAGCTGTTCTGGTCCTTGGCCATGTCTGATGCATTACCATATGTCTTTTTATCAGCATAAGAGTGTGACCGACCTGTACACAGCCCTGTTCTGATTCTTGGTCCTTTCTGATGAATTACTTAATGTCTCGGTATCAGCATGAGGGTCAGGCTTTTTTTTGCGCTCAGCCATGTCTGATGCATTACTGACTGTCTTATTATCAGCAAGAGAGCGTGACTGTTTAAGTGCCTGATCTGTCTGATGTATTTCGAGGGTCGTCCAAAAAGTTCTGTCACTGGATTCATAACTTTGCTCAGGGATGCGATAGCTGACCACGGTTTGCAGCAATCAAAAGAACAACCCTTTACCTTTATATTGATATCGGGTACACGGTAAAAATAAGCCATTTGGTTGAGTTATAAGCTCAAATACAGACCTTATATTTGACACTGGTCTATTTTCATGATTTTTGTTTTTCTGGTGGATTTTTATTCATGCTGCAAATCTCGGCAACTACATATTGCAGGATTCTGAAATTTTTAGGGCTGCTGTCAGATACATTCTGTGGTGCACTGTATAAAAATCAACGACTTTTGTCTATTATATGCGATGCAAATGATTGATATATATATATGGTGTCACAGAAATATATTGAAATAAACAATCACGTGGTTTTCAAGGACCCACTATACCTTCTTTAGGGATCTTTTTTTTTAATTTTGATTGATATCACTGAAGTAAATATATGCTCCAGAATTTGAACTGTTATTCATTTATGAAGTTCTAGTACTTAGAACATGACCTAGTCGATTTTCGTATGATGTTGTTTGCATAATGTTGAGACTGCGACATGCTTTAAACTCTTTATAATGGACAGAATGACTTGGAGAATTTTTTCGCTGTGTTTACTAGTACCTGGGATATCGTAGGCGCCAGGCAGCGATAATAGGCATCCCTTAACTTGACATTGCCGGGGTCGAATCTGCTAATTTGCCAGTATGGTGAGGGTACCCTTCTTTTAAAGCAGATTGTGAATGTTATGTCATTAATACAAGGATCAGTCTTTTACAGCTATTCGATAAAAAACGGGTTTCTAAATGGTTTTTATTTCAGGTGAATATCACCTTTCGTTTTTGAGATATAAGGCAGTGGCAGAACTCTTTTGATGACCCTCGTAAGTATTATGTTCTGGTGCTAGGCCCTGTCTGATGTATTGCCGACTGCCTTAATATCAGCATAAGAGTGTGGCTGTCCTGCTGCTTAGCCCTGCATGATGCATTACTGACTGCCTTGGTATCATTATTTAAGTATGTCTGCTTGATGCGTTACGATACCTGTTCTGATGGTATCAGCATTAGATAGCTAGTCTTGTGTTTGATCCTGGCAGATGCATTACTGCATACCTTTGTATCAGCAATAGAGTGTGACTGTTTAGCCCTGTGTGATGCATTTCCCACTGCCTTGTTTTCAGCATTAGAATGTGGCTTTTCTGGTGCTTTGCCCCGTCTGATAATTTACTGAATACTTTGATTTCAGCACTAGAATCTGGCTGCTCTGGTTCTCTGTCGCATTACTGAAAGCCCTTGGTATCGGCATTTGAGTGTGTTAATCTAAGTGCCTGTCCCTGTCTGATGCATTACTGAATGCCTTGGTATCAATAAAAGAGTGGCACTGTCCTGGTGCTTGGCCCTATCTGATATATTTCGCAATGCACTGACATCAGCATTCGATTGTGGATGGCTGTGCTTGTGCTTGGCCTTATAAAAGCTTTATTGAATGGCTTTAGGTTCCTTCTTGTGAATGTATTCTCTGCTCTAGAAGGAAGTCTTCAAGATTTTAATTTTACCTCACTGCAGCTGGTGTTGTGCCGTGTGGCGGCCGTAAAACGTCTCCCCGTACATCATCCATAGTGCAGATTATATTTTATATTCGTCCTTTGAGATCAGAGGATATATTCTGAGAAATCTAAAATTTTAGATTGGTTTATACTCATATTCTACATCATCGTTTTGTATATTATTTCGACCCTTTTTGATACTTATCAGTCTTTGAATCGGAAATCCAATTAGGATTAAGAAATTACAGTTTGCTTTTCTCTGGTTTCGTCACCAGATATCGTCAGGGTCACTGAAGAGGCTTTATTAGCCGAAACTACGTAGTCTGGCTCATGTTCCTTCTTGTGAATGTATTCTCTGCTCTTGAAGGAATTCTTCAAGATTTTAATTGACCCATTTCTGATATCTATCTGAATGACTGGTATCAGCATTAGCGCAATGACAACGGCCTTAATTGTATACATTCACTTTAAATGCCCTTGTATACTTACAGCATTAGAGTGTGTTCTGTTCTGGTGTTTGCTCCTATCTGAGGCATTACTAAATGTCTTGCTGCAGCCTGGAACATTGCACATGTAAGGTTTTTCTCCAGTATGTGATCTTAAATGTGTCTTCAAATATGCCAGTCTCGCGTAAGCCTTCTGACATCCCTCAAACTGTAATACAAAGGCAGAGCTCGGCAAAAACATTTGCAGTAAATTTTTGTGGTTAAGCATACAGACCGAAACTACAAAATAAAAAAGAACATTAGGTTGTACACTTTAGTAAAGGATTTGTGCAGCATTTTTTTTAGAAATATGCGACGTGCACTACTCAGAGCAAATTCTTTAGTATTCCGATAATCTTTATATCAAAACGTGCACAAGAAATATAACTTGAAATTCTGTCTACAGGTGAGAGCAGTCTGCGAAAGGGTTTTTGCATTTTATCAGTTCCTGTGAAATTGTTACGGTGAAAATCGATTACTGATCAGTTTGACCATTTAATGAATTGAACACTCAGATATGCTGGGTGACGCAAGTCACTAGGTGGTTGCTTAGTCCTGGTAGGTGGTGATTTTTTCTGACAATCGTCGATTTTATCTGACAATGGTCCCGGATATTTTCCAAACTGTCAATGATTTTTTTCTCCGTGACGTCATAACAGAAAGCTGAGGCGACAAATTGTTGAATTTTGCCCATTAAACCATTTATTTACAAATATTACTCGTATTCTTGGTAGGTCGCAGGCGGAATCGATAAAACACGATAGTTTAACGTTGTCAGCAGATTAAGTAAACCCCGAAAGTTTCATTTAGGGAACATCTTGATGAACAATCCGCTTTGCCTATGTCGTTTAAGTTTACCATAGGGAGAAGCTATTTTTATTCACAAATCAGTGTTGGGAACACATCATATTATTTTCTGACACTCTATGGTAATATAAATGGGTCGATTAGCTCATTCAAACTCTTCATAGGTCCCGGATCTTTTCCTACATGTCCCAGATTTGCCCCTACAACTTATTTTAAGCGCCTGATTTTTTCCTACAATGCAAGCTACAAAATGTGTTGTAGGTATGATACTTGATTGTGCATAGATTGAATAGCAAGATTAAAGAATGTTTTAACTTTTGTTTTGGTGCATTAATTGAAGACAAAATATTTGGTGTCATCAAACAACCAGCCTGTCTATTAGATTCGGATCATTCTATTGCTTCATATATAAAACAATACAATCAAACATAAGCTGAATAATCTACAGTAGGATTAAAACAATATTCAATATATAAAAAGAAATAATGGCCTTCCCAATACATGCAAGACTGCTCTACTATATCAACTGAGCTACGTGGCCACATGGTCGTCCCATGTCACGGTAGCTCAATTATTACAGCAGTCTTGATAGTACAGAAAGAGTTGGAGATTCGAGTCCCGCCACTGCCAGGGTATTTTTCTCGCTTAGGCAGCGTTGTAAATTTAGATTGTTTCTTCCGAATTGTGCGAACGTGCAAGCATCAGTCTTTCCTTTTGTACTATACTTTGTGTATAACAGCTACCTGTTCCTCACTGTTGAGCGTATTTACGGTGAGTTTTGTTAATTCTGAAAATAGTGCACAGGTACAGTGGGTGCTTCTCAGTGTTGTTACTCTTTAAATTCTAACTGAGGCCTGTACAGTTTTGCATAATACACTGCAACTCTCGAACTGAACGGAAAAAGTTCTAAAAAGTCAGGTATGTTCATGACAAGTAAAATGGACTCACAAATATGGGTATGACCGTATATAAAGGTGAAATAAGTCATGAATTTCTAATAGGGCAACCACTTCAAACTTTTATGGTATGACTGACACTCTTTGGTTTAAATAGCCACTGAGCACTACAGACTTTCCCGGTTCTACCGATTTCCTTTATTCTGGATGAGAGAATGGACACAACCTCAAAATTAAGGGATTTGTCTGGCCACAATCTGCTAAGTGACTAAAAAGACTGTCTTTTGTGCTTACTAATGGAATACTGAAATTTCTCGTTAAAAACAAAATCGATATTTTAACTTTTTGAACAGTTCAAAAAATATTTTTGGATTTCATTGTTTATGAAACGAAACCTTCTGTAAATTCTTGTCTTAGATTCTTTCCTGAAAGTCTTAAAAATAGATAGTTTTCAGAAACTATGCTGCGGACTTTACGTGCTGCGGTGGCGTTAACGCTCGTATCATTTATTATTCGAACGCCGTTTATGTACAGGACCTTAGTCGAAGGCAAATAACAGTGGCATCCTTTTTTCAGCGACTTGCTTTTGTTAGAAACTTCCACACCATCCTCTAGGGGCAAACAGCGTTTACACCCGATATCATACCACTAAACACACTGAGCAACAGCAGCCCAGGTAACTCAGTAGGTTAAGCGCTGGCCTGCTGATCTAGCGGTCCCGGGTTCGATACCTGCTAAAGGCGGAAATCTTAACAACCGTAAACGGGATTCCACTGCACACGGCCGTTTATCATCTCCCTACCGTCGTCTATATCTGATTGAAATACTTTTGAAAAGGAGTCATCCATCCATCCATCCATCAACGCTTAGCAACACCACACTGAAGCAATATGGCAAGGAGAAAGGTTGACTCTCTGACGCCAGCAATATCGACTTGGAAAAATCTGATCATTGTAATTATAAAGCACTGTAATTATTAAGCATAAAAGATAAAGAATATCCTCTCTTTCTGTCGTGTAATGAATTTTTCACCCATGAACACCTGTAGTGATAGTTGTCCTTAAGGCATACCATGGCATACATGTCAGTAATGCTTCTGATGCTCATTCGGCGAAATTATATTAGATCACACCCCAAAAAATATAATTGCTGATTCTATAATCCGAGTCTTGGTCTCTGAAATGCAATATATGTGGTAGGAAACAAGAGGACCAATGGTCCTGTAGCTCACCTGACACTTGGTCCTGGTATATATTTTAATGCTTTTATACATGTATATAGCACCAGGGCAGGGGCAGATAACCCCCCTCCCTTGGGGATTAATGTTGAGTGCCAATTCTATATACCAAGCCACAAGGTCACTGGGCCTTTGTTTCTGGACAAAGATTTCTGAAGGGTTTTTATCATAAATGGGTGTGGCGGCCACCATGTTCATACGACCATGACCATCTGAACTAACTTTGATTCCTTTGACCCAGTATTGAAGCTCCATAATATATGAAACACAGTAATCATTTGTATAAACTATGATGGGGCTGAGTGCCCAATGCTACATACCGGTACCAAGTTTCAAGGTTATAGGCCTTTCGGTTCTCGAGAAAAAGACGTTTGAAGAGTTTTTACCATATATGGGCATGATGACCATCTTGGTCAAGTGACCAAGACCATCTGAACAAACTATGGTTCCTTTAAGCCGGTGAATCTCCATATGATATATGGCTTCAATTGACCCTAGTGGCCTCTGAGAAGATGTTTGAAAATGTTGACGGGGGACAGAATCCCAATGACCTTGTACAAAAGTCAAAGAATGACCTTGACCTTTAACGACAAAATATCTTCATCTGGTCATTTAGTCAACCATATATACCAAATATTGCACCTTAGACTTAAATAGTTTCTGAAAAATCCACTGTTTAAGCATTTTCCCATATAAAAGCCTTCATAATGTACCAAAGTTGACAGTGTCATAAATTAGGTCAAGGTCAATGCACGATCATTTGTAAAAACTATGATGGGCTTGAGTGCCCAAAGCTACATACCAAGTTTCAAAGTCATACACCTTTTGGTTCTGGAGAAGAAGATTTTGAAGGGTTTTTACCATATACGGGCATGGCAGCCATCTTGGTCAAGACCCTGAGAACAAACAGGGGACAGAATCTCAATGACCTTGTACAAAAGTCAAAGAATGACCTTGACCTTTAACGACAAAATATCTTCATCAGGTCATTTAGTCAACCATATATACCAAATATTGCACCTTAGACTTAAATAGTTTCTGAAAAATCCACTGTTTAAGCATTTTCCCATATGAAAGCCTACATAATGTACCAAAGTTGACACTGTCATAAATTAGGTCAAGGTCAATGCACGATCATTTGTATAAACTATGATTGGCTTGAGTGCCCAAAGCTACATACCAAGTTTCAAAGTCATACACCTTTTGGTTCTGGAGAAGAAGATTTTGTAGGGTTTTTACCATATACGGGCATGGCAGCCATCTTGGTCAAGACCCTGAGAACAAAGTTTTATTCCCTGATCACACTTAGACTCCATATGAAATTTCGCTTCAATCAGACCAGTGGTTTCAGAGGAGTAGATGTTTTGAAAATCTTGATGACGGACAGACCGACAAAATGACCTTGACCTTTCAGTGACATAATATCTTCATCTGGTCATTTAGTTGTCCATATACCATGTATTGTACCTAAGACTTAAATAGTTTCTGAGAAATCCACTGTATAAGCGTTTTCCCATATAAAAGCCTAACATACGAAAGTTGACCATGTCGTAAATTAATTCAAGGTCAACACATGGTCATCATTTGTATAAACTATGATGGGCCAGCATGCCCGATGTTACATACCAAGTTTCAAGGTCATAGGCCTTTTGGTTCTAGAGAAGAAGATTTTCGAAGGGTTTTTACCATATATGGGCATGGCGGCCATCTTGGTCATGTGACCCAGACCCCAGGTATAAACTTTCGTTCCCCCATCTCACTGAGACTCCATATGAAATTTGGCTTCAATCGGCCCAGTGGTTTCAGAGGAGAAGATGTTTGAAAATCTTGACGACGGATGGTCCGACGGAATGACCTTGACCTTTATTGACATGATATCTTCATCTGGTCATTTAGTCGACCATGTATACCAAGTATTGTACCTAATACTTAAATAGTTTCTGAGAAATCCACTGTTTAAGCGTTTTCCCATATAAAAGCCTAACGTACCAAAGTTGACCATGCTGTAAATTAGGTCAAGGTCAACGCAAGGTCATGATTTGTATAAAAAATGATGGACCTGCATGCCCGATGCTACATACCAAGTTTCAAGGTCATAGGCCTTTTGGTTCTGGAGAAGAAGTTTTTTGAAGGGTTTTTACCATATATGGGCATGGCGGCTATCTTGGTCATGCGACCCAGACCCCGGATATAAAATTTTGTTCCCCTATCCCACTGAGACTCCATATGAAATTTGGCTTCAATCGGCCCAGTGGTTTCAGAGGAGAAGATGTTTGAAAATCTTGACGACGGATGGTCTGACGGAATGACCGTGACCTTTAGTGACATAATATCTTCATCTGGTCATTTAGTCGACCATGTATACCAAGTATTGTACCTTAGACTTAAATAATTTCTGAAAAATCCACTGTTTAAGCGTTTTCCCATATAAAAGCCTAACGTACCAAAGTTGACCATCACGAAAATTAGGTCAAGGTCAACGCAAGGTCATGATTTGTAAAAATAATGATGGGCCCGCATGTCCAATGCTACATACCAAGTTTCAAGTTCATAGGCCTTTTGGTTCTGGAGAAGAAGATTTTTGAAGGGTTTTTACCATATATGGGCATGGCGGCCATCTTGGTCATGTGACCCAGACCCCGGGTATAAACTTTCGTTCCCCCATCCCACTGAGACTCCATATGAAATTTGGCTTCAATCGGCCCAGTTGTTTCAGAGGAGAAGATGTTTGAAAATCTTGACGACGGATGGTCCGACGGAATGACCTTGACCTTTAGTGACATAATATCTTCATCTGGTCATTTAGTCGACCATGTATACCAAGTATTGTACCTAATACTTAAATAGTTTCTGAGAAATCCACTGTTTAAGCGTTTTCCCATATAAATGGCTAACGTACCAAAGTTGACCATGCCGTAAATTAGGTCAAGGTCAACGCAAGGTCATGATTTGTATAAAATATGATAAGCCTACATGCCCTATGCTTCACACCAAGTTTCAAGGTTATAGGCCTTTTGGTTCTGGAGAAGAGGATTTTTGAAGGGTTTTTACCATATATGGGCAAGGCGGCCATCTTGGTCATGTGACCCAGACCCCGGGTATAAACTTTAGTTCCCCCATCCCACTGAGACTCCATATGAAATTTGGCTTCAATCAGCCCAGTGGTTTCAGAGGAGAAGATGTTTGAAAGTGTGGACGCCGACGACGCCGACGACGACCACTGTTTAAGCGTTTTCCCATATAAAAGCCTAACGTACCAAAGTTGACCATGCCGTAAATTAGTTTAAGGTCAACGCAAGGTCATGATTTGTATGAATTATAATGGGCCGGCATGCCCGATGCTACATACCAAGTTTCAAGGTAATAGGCCTTTTGGTTCTGGAGAAGAAGATTTTTGAAGGGTTTTTACCATATATGGGCATGGCGGCCATCTTGGTCATGTGACCTGGGCCAATTATATAAACTTTCGTTCCCCCATCCTGTTAAGGCTCCATATGAAATTTGGCTTCAATCCACCCAGTGGTTTCTGAGAAGAAGATGTTTAAAAGTGTGGACGCCGACGACGACGGACGACGGACCAAGGCTATACTATAAGCTCACCTTGACAGGTGAGCTAAAAATCCGGGACACTGTAGGAAGTAGAAAAAATCTGGGACACTAAATTCGTTGTAGGAACAAATCCTTGACATTTGCTGTAATTTTTGTCCTTGGTTTGCAGAGGTTGTTTCACAAAAATATGTGACAAACGACTAAACACGCTCATAAAATGCATCAGAAAACAGCATGTTTGCAAAAGATCAAGAGAAAATATTAAAAATAAGTCTGTTCACTTACCCTTTTGCTTCGTCACGCTGACGAGACACTAATTGTCAGAAAAATCGTTGACGACTGTCAGAAAAAACCATCGCCCACCGGGACTAAGCAACCACCCAGTGCGAGTGTTGAACCCAAAGAATTGGAAACAGGCAGACATCGATTTATGAAAGTTACTTTGCAATGAGGAATATGACATTCCCAATGACAAATACGAAATAACTGAGCAAATTTCTCTGGAACCACTCTCTCAGCCCTTTTTAGACTGGAAACCCGTTTAGGAAGAGATAAGCACGAACAGCTGTCAGCAGAACATACATCTCCTGTGCTCAGTCTGGCGTTTGCCCGCTATGAAGAACAAGAGGGCCAGGAACAATTGGCCCAGTGACTAATGGAATAATGAGGAGATATTTGAAATTGCAAAATATGAGAGTCCTGGGTCAACGGTCAAGGAATGACCTTTACCTCTTGTACTCGTATATGTACATGCACTCTTTAAGACAACTGTATATACCAATTTTTAGGCCAATCTTCAAAACTTCCCATTGAACCTGATGTTCTAGCATTTTCCAATATTTGAATATGCCGTAAACAAAGGTTAAGGTCAACCAAAGGTCATCATTTGAACAATGTCGGCAGTACTCGAGTACACGATGCTACATACCAAGTTTCAAGGCCGTCCGTTAACTGGTTTTGCAGAGGAAGATTTTAGAGGTTTATACCATATATGGGCATGCCAGTCATGTTGATCATGTGACCAGGACCGGTTGAACAAGTTTTCATTCCCGCAGCCCCAACAGGCTCTATATGAAATTTGGTTACAATTTGCCAACAGGCTTTTGAGGAGATGATTGAAATTTTCAAACTATGAGCATTCAGGGTCAAAGGTAAAAGACTGACCTTGACCCTTTGAACTCATATATCTTCATGTTCATCAAGCTGCCAGTATATACCGATTTTTAGGCCAAAATCCTCAAAACTTTCCATAAAATCTTATGTCCAAGCATTTTCCAATATTTGATCTGGCGTTAAACATAGGTCAAGGTCAACCCAAGGCCATCATTTAAACAATTTTGGTAGAACTGGAGTATTTGATGCTACATACTAGGTTTCCAGGCCATTGGAAAACTGGTTCTTGTGAAGAAGATTTGTAGCTCACCTGAGCCAGCGGCTCCGGGGGAGCTTATAGGATGGTAAGGCTCCGTTGTCCGTCGCCCGTCCGTCCGTCCACAATTTCAAACGAGTTCTCCTCTGAAACCGCTGAGCCGAGTGTAACCAAATTTCATATAGAGCCTCCTGGGACCTTAGGAACGAAAAGTTGTATAAACGGTCCTGGTCACATGACCAACATGGCCGCCATGCCCATATATGGTAAAAACCTAAAAAAAATCTTCTCCAGAATCAATAGGCCAATGGCCTTGAAACTTGGTATGTAGCATTGGGTACGTGAGTACTACCAAGATTGTTCAAATTATTACCATGGGTTGACCTTGACTTTTTTTTACGGTAAGGTCAAATTTGCTTCCTTATGCTTTTATATGGCAAAATACTACATCATAAAATATCTTGGAAACTGTTGAAGATTTTGGGCTAAAAATTGGTATCTAAAGTCATCTTAATGAGTACATGAAGATTTATGAGTACAAGAGGTCAAGGTCATTTTTTGACCTTTGACCCTGAACTATCATATTTTGACAAGTTCTAACAATCTTCTCAAAAAGCCACTGGGCCAATCGAAACCAACTTTCATATAGAGCCCTTGGGGGTTGAGGGAACGAAAATTTATTCATACGGTCCAGGTCACATGACCAACATGGCCACCACGCCCATATATGTTAATAACCTTTAAAATCTTCTTCTCCAGAATTATGTCACCGATGGCCTTGAAACTCGGTGTGTAGCATTGGGTATTCCAAGTACTATCAAGATTGTTCAAATTATGACCCTGGGTTGACCTAGACCTTCTTTACGGCAAGGTCAAATATGGGAAAATGCTAGAACATGAGATTTCATGGAATGTTTTGAAGATTTCGGCCCAAAAATTCATGAGTACATGAAGATTTGTGAGTACAAGAGGTCAAGGTCATTCTTCGACCTTTGACCCAGAACTCTCATATTTTGACAATTTCAAACAATCTCCTCAAAAACCACTGGGCCAATTGTGATCAAATTTCATATAGGGCCTCCAGGAGTTGAGGGAATCAGAAAATTTTCCAACAGTCCTGGTCACATGACCAACATGGCCGCCACACCCATAAATGGTAAAATCTTCTCCAGAATCAACTGACCGATGGCCTTGAGACATGGTATGTAGCATTCGGTACTTGGGTACTATCAAGAGTGTTCAAATTATGACCTTGGGTTGACCTTGACCTTTTTTGCGGCAAGGTCAAATATGGGGAAATGCTAGTACATAAGATTTCATGGAAAGTTTCAAGATTTTGGCCTAAAAATTGGTACATTCAGTTGTCTCAATGAGGTCCTGAAGAATTATGAGTACAAGAGGTCAAGGTCATTTCTTGACCTTTGAACCAGATCTCTCATATTTTGACATTTACAAACATTTTCTCAAAAGTCAAAAGGCCAGTTGTAAACACATTTCATATAGAGCCTCCAGGGGTTGATTGAATAAAAATTTGTTCAAACGGTCTAGGTCAAATATGGGAAAAAGCTAGAACATAAGATTTCATAAAGAGTTTTGAAGATTTTGGCCTAACAATGGTATATATGGTTGTCTTAATGAGTACATGAAGATTTATGAGTACAAGTGGTCATGGTCATTCTTTGACTTTTGACCCAAGACTCATATTTTGACAATTTCAGACATGATAAGAAAAAGCCACCTTGCCAATTGCTCAAGTGAGCGATTCAGGGCCTCATGGCCCTCTTGTTTGAAGGTTTCTACCATATATGGGCGTGGCCAACATGATGGTCATGTGACTTGGAAAAATGTTTGTTCCCTCAACCCCTGGAGGCTGTGAAGGCATTTTTTTGGTTACAATGGGAGCAGTGGCTTTTGAGTATATGTTGAAATTTTGAAAATATGATCCTCCAGGGCCAAAGGTCAAAGAAAGACCTTGACCTCTTGTACTCATAAATCTTCATGTGCTCATTAAGATGACTGTATTATACCAATTATTAGGCCAAAATCTTCAACATATCCCATGAAATATTGTGTTCTAGATATGTCTCATATTAATGTACCAGAAAGCAAATTTGACCTCAACGTATAAAAAGTCAAAGCCAACCCAAGGTCATAATTTGAATAATCTTGGTAGTACTTCCGTAGCCAATGCTACATACCAAGTTTCAAGGCCATTGGTCCATTGGTTCTCGAAAGGAAGATTTCCATAGGTTTTTACCATATACGGGCGTGGCGGCCATGTTGGTCATGTGACCAAGATCGTTTGAACAAATTTTCGTTCCCATGAGCCCTGGAGGCTACATTTGAAATTTGGTTACAATCAGCACAATGGTTTCAGAGGAGAAGTCGTTTGGCATTGTGGACGGACGATGGACGGAAGACGACGGACGACGGAGCCTTCCCATCCCATAAGCTCACCCGGAGCCGCTGGCTCAGGTGAGCTAAAAAGTTGCAAGTATGTGACATTGACTTGAAAACTCAATAAAGAGAGTGATGCTGGTACTGAATAAAAATCCTGGGTAGTATCTACCATCCATCGAGGTATAAACTATTTCCACCAATATTTTCAGGCAATGTGAATAAGAGGCTTGCAAAGTATTTGATTTATTTTCTAAGTCTGTAACCTTGACCCAACGGTCAGGTAGAGGGGTGGTGACGGTAATGTGTAAACTCTGAACTAGTATTTAACAACTGAGCCCATCCACACACTATGAAACACGTACCTTCATAATAGTCTTACAAAAAATACCAAAAAAATCTTAAGTTATGACCTCAAGGTCACTGCTCATCCAATCATTTGCCTTGGATTCCAGCTAATGAAAATCCTTAATCCAGTGATATTGCACTTATAATCGGCCAATCAAATAAAGTCTAGTTTCAATCCCAGGCCGCAGCCATATAAAGCTCAGATCAACTGTCTGCTAGAGCTCTTCTATCAGTTTTCAAAGAAGAGAATTTGAAGAATAGTCAGTAGGGTTATAATAATTTCTATAGAGTCGTAGATGTTCTTGAAAAATTGGCTTTCCTACTCTGTAGCTAAACCTATATTTACTTACTTGTCAAAAAATTTAGTAGCAAAGGAGAAGCTCGATTTTCAGCTTTTAAATGCTGACTCTGATAGATAAGAGGCATACTGAGCCCTTTAAATACTGATTATATATATGCATATATACCTGTAATTGCACTCTGATTAATGGTTTGTTTGAGCAGACAGCTCATTTTTAAGGTATCAACATTCATTTCCACAGCTTTGAGGTGTTTCTAAAATAAACGTATCCATACCAATTTAAGTGCGACAGACGCGCGTTTCTGTATTTAACTTCTTCAGTGTCTCTAAACCCCAACAGTTTGAAAGAAGAGATGATGGGCAGGTCTCGGCAGGCAGCGAGCATCCCTCTCCGAGCCACACTTACTGTCGTATTCTGCGGGACACATTAGCTGCAAACATCAGGTAAGAGACGCCTACGTATTAGCCCGCGAGCGCAGGCGTCCCCCATCGAGCCACCTCAACTCCTGTGTCTAGAGAAAAGCGACAGATAAGGGCATCAGGAAAGAGAAGTCCGATGTGCAGCAAGAAACCGCAAAAAGCCAAAAATACACAAAATAATGAAAGCCAAATTCAGCTAAGGGTTTTGTCACTAAGACAAGTTTGTCTTAGTGTTAGAATAATTTAGAAATTTTACCAGATATACATCAAATGGAATAAGGTTACTTTAAATCAGTATTTAAGTAGTGATCCCAATGCAAGAGAACCAGAATCAACACTGAAACACTGACTAACTGGGTCGATGATATCCTCGGGGACAAATTGTGCACCCGCAGTGATATCGGCCCAGTGGCTCTAATATAAACATATCCATACCAATGTTAGTGCAATAGACGCGTGTTTCTTTATTTAACACCTTCAGTGCGCTAAACCCCAAAAGTTTGAATGAAAAAAGATGATGGGCAGGTCTCGGCAGGTAATGAGCATCCCTTTCCGAGCCACACGCATTCCGCGTGACACATTAGCTGCAGACATCAGGTAAAAGACGCCTACTTATTAACCCGCGAGCGCAGGCGTCCCCTATCCAGCCACCTCAACCCCTGTTTCTAGAGAAAAGCGACAGACAAGGGCATCAGGAAAGAGATGTAACGAGGGTCACAATTTGTTGGACAATGTACAAAGTATACCACAGCAGTATAATCAAACCTTCACAATAACTGGACATCTTGAAAACGAGTATCACTCTTTATTTGTATCTGGTCCTCTTACCGTGCATGTATGTGGTTTCTCACCAGTGTGGCACCGCATGTGAATCAACAACACACACCGGGCTTTAAATGGTTTTTCCTTCCTTCGACACTCTCTCCAGCGACATACAACCCTCTTCTTTGATTGGATATGGTTCTGATTGATATGCTGGAAAGTGATAATTTCATGATAAGCACTTCTTCCAATTAAACAATCCTTGACTTTCCTGGATTTTTCCCTGGCTGTTTTCAATTTTCCACACCGATTCAATACTCTTTACTTTAACAATGATAAAGGTATCACTTGAATGTTTGGGCTAGTCTTAAAGTAGAAAATATTTGCTGTCCTCTGAGGAGACTCTTTTCTTTAAGAGTAGCGCCAAGTGATGCCAAAGATAAATACTTCCGTGCATGGGCCAGATTTCCTGAAAGTAGCAATATATGTTTTCAATTCCTTTCCAAATTTCCATGGCCACTCACAATACTTCCTGACTGACCTTTCTCTGACCTGTATAGTAAAATATCATTTTCCAGATGTTTTTTTTCCAGACTGTGGCAATCCTAGAGAGGATTGAATTTCAACCCCTAAATTCTTTTAATCAGCCTGCCAAATAATCCTTTGTCGATTTTTAAGGCTTTAAATAATATGTTAATACATCACTGTCATGCATACAAAGCAATTGCATTAATGGAACTGCATAACAGTAGTATCTCCGATAAGAATTTTGCATCATAGAACAACTGTTACAGTAAAAGTTTAAGCACAACAAGTTGCAAACCTTCACGAGTTCAGCCTGTGTCTGGTACTCTTTTGAACATTCTTCCCAGTGGCAGTTTGTTTCCACAAAATCCGGTTCCCTTTCCTGGGGAATATGGCTAGGTAATAAAAGATGGTCACCAGAGGGCCTCCCGTCATCATTTCCATCATCCTCATCATGGTAATTACCTAGAAAACAAGTAATCAGATTTCAGAAAACTACATATATAAGGCGTCATTCTACATTTATTCCCTGTTTGATGACCTGTATATTTTGCAAAATGGATATCTACAAATTAAAATTTGGCTATTTATAAATGAATTGCGACATGACAAAATCAGCAAAATGGCATGTACACCCAGAGAAGACTCAGTTCAACCTGTGTTTAAATCAAGTCTGATCAGAGTCTTCGCTGTCCGCATGGAACCAGTTTAAAAGGTTAGCTACCCTGAAAGCATACAGTCTACTCAGTCTTAGAGGTTGCACAGGCAGATCTGAGTCTTTGCTGGGCGCACATGCCACTTTATTGGTTTTGTCGTGTCGCGGCTCAAATCGAGTTACAACTTACCTTGATGATAATAGTGATGGTGATGATGTTAATATTATAGCTCACCTAAGCACGAAGTGCTCAGGGTGAAGTATTGTGATCGGTCTTTGTCCGTCGTCCGTGGTGCGTCCGTCGTCAACTTTTGCTTTAAATGACTTCTCTTCCAAAACTGCTGGATAGATTTTAAAATAATTTCATAGAAATGTTTCTTGGGAGACTCTATACCAAAATTGCTCAAACGGTTCTGCTCCACTGAACAATATGGCCGCCAGAGCTAAAAATAGGAAAACCTTTAAACAACTTCTCCTCCAAAACTACTGGGCAGACTTTGAAATAATTTCACAGAAATTTTCTTGGTCTAACGGTTCCGCTCCGCTGAACAATATGGCCGCCAGAGTTAAAAATAGAAAAACCTAAAACGACTTCTCCTCCAAAACTGCTTGGCAGATTTTGAAATAATTTCACAGAAATGTTCCTTAGGAGACCCTCTACCAAAATTGGTCAAACGGTTCCGCTCCGCTGAATATTGTGGCCGCCAGAGCTAAAAACAGAAAACCCTTTAAACTACTTCTCCTCAAAAACTGACAGATTTTGAAATAATTTCACAGAAATGTTCCATACCAAAATTGTTCAAACGGTCCCGCTCCGCTGAACAATATGGCCACCAGAGCTAAAAAATAGAAAAAAAACTTAAAACGACATCGTCTCGAAAGCCAATGGCCGATTTCAAAAAAAAAATCACACAAATGTTTGACTCATGGCCTTCACAAAAATTTGTAAAACGGTTCCACTCCGCTGAACAAAATGGCCGCCAGAGCCAAAAACAGAAATAAATCTTAGAATGACACAGAAGGCACAGTAATGATCCAATCATCATGAAACTTTGTCAGAATGTTTATCTTATTAAAATCTAGATCAGCTTCGAAACTGGGTCATGTGGGGTGAAACACTAGGTCACTAGGTCAAATTTTAGAAAAACCTTGTGCTCACGCTAGAGGGCACAGTTATGATCCAATGTTCGTGAATCTTGGTCAGAATGTTTATCTTTATAAAATCTAGACCAAGTTTGAATCTGAGTCTTGTAGGGTCGAAAACTAGGTCACCAGGTCAAATCTTAGAAAAACCTTGTGTACACTCTAGAGGGCACAGTTATGAACCACTCTACATGAAACTTTGTCAGAATGTTTATTTTTATGAAATCTAGACCAAATTTGAAACTGGGACATGTCAGGTCAAAAACTAGGTCACTATGTCAGTTCTTAAAAAACAATGTGAACGCTTTAGGGGACACAGTATAGTTCCAATCTTGATGAGACTTTGTCAAAATGTTAATCTCAAACAAACCTGGACCAAGGGTGCAACTTGGTCATGTTTGGTCTAAAACAAGAGGACCATTGGTCCTGTAGCTCATCCGAGTCCATTCAGCCTCAGTACTCTAGGGTAAGTTACTCTAAGGCCATCGGTCAACTGGTTCTGGTGAAAAAGATTTTTAAAGGTTTTAACCATATATGGGCATGGAGGATATGTTGGTCATGTGACCAGGCCATTTGAAGTTTTTTTCATTCCCTCACCCCCTGGAGGCTCTATATGAAATTTGGTTTCAAAATTGGCCCAGGGGCTTTTGAGGAGATGGTTTGATACTGTGAAAATGACAGAGTTCTGGGTTAAAAGTATAAGAATGACTTTGACCTCTTGTACTCATAAATCTTCATGTACTCATTAAGATGTCTGTAGATATCAATTTTTAGGTTAAATCTTCAAAACTTTCCATGAAATCTTATGTTCTAGCATTTTCCCACATTTGACCTTGCCGTAAAATAGTCAAGGTCAACCCCAAGGTTATCATTTTGAACAATCTTGATAGTACTGGAGTTCCCTACGCTACATACCAAGCTTCAAGACCATGGGTCGCTTGGTTCTGGAGAAGATTTTTAAAGTTTTTACCATATATGTGCCTGGCGGCCATGTTGGTCATGTGACATGGACCGTTTTCTATATGAAATTTGGTTACAATTGGGCCAGGGGCTTTTGATGAGATTGTTTGATATTGTCAAAATATGAGAGTTCCGGGTCAAAGGTCAATGAATGACCTTGACCTCTTGTACTCATTAAGATAACTGTATATACCAATTGAACCACCGCGGTGGTAACATAAGGCGCAGAAATTTGGGGTTAAGACCATCCGGGTTGTCTCCACTAACTGGGCATGTGGGCAACTCGAGGCGAAGTGACTCTTCTTCCGCGGCCAGATGCCTACAAACCCCCTCTGAAACATAAATTTTCAGAACTTTCAATGATATCTTATGTTCTAGCATTTTCCCATATTTGACCTTGCCTTAAAAAAGATCAAGGTCAATCTAAGGTCATAATTTGAACAATCTTGATAGTACTCGAGTACCCAAAGCTACATACCAAGATTCAAGGCCATCGATCAATTGGTTCTGGAAAAGAAGATTTTTAAAGGTTTTTACCATATATGGGCGTGGCAGCCATATTGGTCATGTGACCTGGACCCTATGAATAAGTTTTTGTTCCCTCAACTCCTGGAGGCTCTATATGAAATTTGGTTTCAATTGGCCCAGGGGCTTTTGAGGAGATTGTTTGGAATTGTCAAAATATGAGAGTTCTGGGTCAAAGGTCAAAGAATAACCTTGACCTCTTGTACTCATAAATCTTCATGTACTAGTTAAGATGACTGTAGATACCAATTTTTAGCCCAAAATTTTCAACAGTTTCCAAGATATCTTATGTTCTAGCATTTTGCAATATAAAAGCACAAAGAAACAAATTTTACCTTACCGTAAAAAAGGTCAAGGGCAACCCATGGTCATAATTTGAACAATCTTGGTAGTACTCGCGTACCCAATGCTACATACTAACTTTCAAGGCCATCGGCCTACTGATTCTGGTGAAGAATTTTAGGTTGGTTTAAACAATATTTTATTTCATCTTTTGTACAAATCATATTCACACATACATATAATGTTAGGATCGGAAAACAAGTTCTAAGAACTTATAGGTATCCTCTCCTAGTAGTGATCAATTTACAATTCAAAATATTGTGCATCATGATGAAGTCCAAAATACTGTTTCATTATGGTTTCTAGTAATACGAGCGTATTTTTTGAACATGGTAGATCTTAAGCAAATATACAAAATTCATAGATTTATCTATAGCATTATACAGGCTACGAAAAGATTACTTGTCCCAGATTATATGATATTGTTCAATAGATCTACCAGTTCTCAACAATATAGTACTATTTAGTCAAAAAAAAAAATGGTCAAAGCCGTGTTGCCGCCCCTCAAACCCACCGAACCGCCCCAGACCACAAGCCACGCATTTCAGAGAGTCATGGTAAAGCATTAGTTTGGTTCATCCAGCAATTAGGTAATTGATACATTTATTGTTTTAATATGTCTGTGTACATCTTATAGTTGAGAATCATTTTTCCTTACCCGTGAACCATCGCTGATTAACACATGTCGTTTGAGGGCGGATCACGAAACATCAATCCACGACGGCGAGGCCAGAGTGAATTGAATTTCGTACCCATCCAATAACGCATGCGTCAGCAAGCGACAATTCACCACGAGG